>CM043121.1:65193855-65528480 GCA_023701765.1 Hylyphantes graminicola | reverse complement strand
AAAGATTTCTTAGTAAAAGGTAAACAATGAAAAATCATTCCTAAACATGTGTACTGCAGCCCAATTATGTTACCACACTACACTACAGAATTCCTTTTTATATAAGTTGCAAATGCTTACTTGGATTTAGGCAAAAAAAATAATTGACTTATTACTTTTTTTATCATAAAACATAAAACTTAAACAATATGTATAACTTAAAATTTAGTGTAAACTTCTAGTTTAAAAATCTTTTAATGAATTTTTTACAACGTTCTTTAAAAGCTAACCAATTGTCCTTATTTGAGTTTGTTTATTGCTTATTTCTTTATTGCTCTATTCGTAAATTGCTCTTTGTTTTTTTTAAACAGAATAAAAAAGGAAAGCAAGCAGAATCTGATCAGCCACATTGGTTGGTTTCAAAGGGAAAAAGCTTATTTTTTGGTAAAAAGTCTGCTAGTCCAGAGAAAGGTATTATTTTTGCTATCCTATCTGTAGGAGACTTGTTTTCACAAACAACAATTTCTCCTGTTGCTTTGTTGTTAAGGGGGTGTGGGACACTTTTAACTTTTTCTTTAATATTGCAGATATCATTATATTTTTTCCCATAAATGTTTACTAAATATACTAACACTTTTAGATGGTCAAAGGTTTTAAAAACTTATTAATTTTGCTTTAAAAAAAATTATATGTGTCAAAAAGTGACGTTTCATATTTTTGTTTTATTTTATTTAAAAAAATTATTTATTAACAAACAAAATTTAGCATTTTTATAAACAGGAAAATGTAATTAATAAACTGTCTTTATACCGATTTTTGTTATTTGTCAAAGTTTTTCTTTAAAAAAATTATTGAATTTTTAAAAATAATTTCACAGGTACGCTATTTTTTTTAAAAAATTAATAAATAAATAAGCGATTTATTTACAACTAATCCCTAAAAACAAATTAAAGATAAATGTTTGAAAAATATGTGTGAAAAATTTTAACACTGTATGGGCAGTAGATTTTGAGTTATATCAATTTAATGTTAAAAAATCATCGAAAACATGATCAAGGAGAAAAGCAGCTTTGAAGTTTATAAACGTGGTTGGCCAACACAGATGTCATGACACAAGAAACTACACATCTGGCGTTCTATTGCAGAAACAAATAAAATGTTTGTTTTAAATGATTCCAAAATTTTTGTGTTATTTTTTAAGATAATAATAATTTTTTGGATTTTTTTTAAGATTTTCAGTCCTATACCCCCTTAAAATGCTGTAATTTTGATAAGAGTTTTGTTTTGCCTCTTATTGGTAAGAGTTTAAGGCCTAATGAAAAGTTAAAAGATATTTGCGTTACTCCCTGCTTTTTTCATTTCTTTTACAAAATCTTAAATTTCAAAATTTTGTACATTTTTATATTAAGGATCATATCTTCAAAAATAAAATAATTTTGTAAGCAAATATAGTTATTTGAAATTAATATAATTTTAAAAATTCAGCAGTGAAAACAACCATACGTTTTTACCCATTTTCAGCCCGTTTGGAAACTTTAAAAGCATACAGGCCATTTCGTGACTTAAGCTATGTCCCTGTCATTTATCGTTGTTAGGTATTGTTGTAAAACACTTGGTTTAAGTCCCGAAATGGCTGTATGCTTTTTATGATCTTTGGGTTTTTACTGTTGTTTTTAAGTTGTTTCTTAATCTCTTATTAACCCTTTGAGGGATACAAACATATAAACCAGTCACCTTGACTCTCAGTTTTTCTAGCAACACACACATTTTTTTAAAAATATGTAAATCTTATGATTTTACAGACAATTTCAAAATTTGAAGTGTGGAGTATTCATTTTTATAATCATCTGTTATAGAAATTATAGCTATTTTTTTTAAAAAAAAAGAAATTTAATGTTAGAGTTAAAAATTTCAATCGTGCACTGAAAACAAGCTTACATTTCAGTCGGTTTACCTATCCCTTAGGGAGTTAATAACATAGAGGGGTTTTTTTTTTTTGTACCTTTTACATGTAATTTTAGTTGAATGTAAAATGTAAAAGCTTGTATGGATTTTAAAAAAAAACTTGTACTTTCAGAATACGTGCCTGAAACCTACTTTGGCGCTGACACCGTGCAGTTACCTTGCGAGTTTTGTGACGAACTGTTTCCAATAGACCTTTTAATCGAACATCAGGTACGTCATAGGTAACAAATTATATAGCCCAGAATATTGTATCTATAGAAATATAAATTCGAATTAAAAAAATGCATTAAGTATATATAATTGTTATATGATTAGTGTAAATTTAAATTTGTAATTTGTAAATGTATTTAAAAAAATAAGTATATAATTAATCATAATAGAATATTAATTGAAAATTATATGAAATAATAATTTATTTGTATGAAAAGTTTTAACTTTATTAATTTCCAGTAAAGGCAATTTTAAGTTTTATTGTTCACTTGGTTTTTTTCAAGTGAGTTTAAAAGAAAAAATAAACACCCGGGGGTTTTCGGGTCGGGTAAAATCAAAACAACCCTGGAAAAAACACCAAATTTGAAATTTATTTCCCTTCCAAAAACATTTATTGACCAGAGATATTGAACTTCTACTAAAAGTACATGGTTGAAATTTATTCAATCGATGTCATTATACAACTTAAATTTATAATATAAATACATATAACGACACACAAATTAAGGTCCTTCGAATGACGCAATAACAGGGTTATACTGTATGGAAATTTTGTTCTATTTCAGTCTGGTTGTCGCCCTGATTTGGTCAGCCTGCCCAAAGAAGCAGGTACCAATAAATATGCCGGGGACCACAGAGCAAGTCCGGATATGTTTCATGCAACCAACAGTGAGAAAAGGGATCCCAGAAACACCGGGGCTTTGCCCAAAAGGAACAGGTTTCACAGAGACAGTGCAGAAGGGAAACCTGGAGAGTTTCTGTCACGCCAAAGTCCGCCAAAACAGGTACGTGAATCGTGATCGGAATTTGGGCTTTTTAGTAGTATGGCCTCTTAACTCTTTCAGCCCCAGTGATGCCATTTGGCATCAGCATGTTTCTTCAGAAAGTAATAGAGCTGATATCTATTGGGATTAATAAAAAATATTTTCCAATAGAAAAAGTTTGAAAAATCAAATGAGGTGCTTTTTTTTGTATCATAAATGGCTTATAGACGATAAAAAAAATTCTAAACCAATGATGCCAAATTGTCATTGGGACTGAAAGGGTTAAAAATTTATGTTTTGATTTACCTTGAGAGCTTGAGATACAATTTTTTATTTCATAGGCATTTGAAAATTCAGTTAATAAAAAATTTTGCAAACTTTTTATAATTTAGTTTTTATTGATAAATTATTAATTTAGGTTGGAAGTGCTCTACATTATTCTGCAGATGGGGGCACTATTTTTAACTTTTATCAATTAATAATTAAATAACCAGATGATATTTTTTCTTCAAATGATGAAAAATCTTCGGAAACTTATTCTATTTAATATACTTTTTGTTAGAACTGCAAAAACTCTATTTTTAACCCTTTCACTCCCAATAATTCTGTTTAGAATCATCAGCTTGCGATTTTTTTCCTCAATAAGTTAAAACTAGCATTTATTCCAAATATTTTTTTTTTTTAATTCTCCACAAATTTTTCTTTTAAGTTTATTTTCTTGTTGTATCTTTAGATGGAATACTCATGTCGTTTGAAAAAATAAATAAAAAGGTTTGTTTTAGTTAAATCAAATGAATATAACTAAAATAAAAATGGTAAAATAAAATTCCTTCTAAAACAATGTTATTAAACAAATTGGCCCTAAATTCTTCATGCTTGCATTTTTAAATGTTTTTTTGTTAAAAATAGTTTTTAAAAAATTGCCTGCTCAGGTGTCAGCTCGTCACTAGACTGTGGTTCTAAATTGCCTTGCCTGTCGCAAATAGCCCTTGTGTAACTCTAGTGCAGTGGTTCCCAATCTTTTCTGGGCAATGGCCTCGTTCATTAGGTTAATTATATCCATCGCCCCCTTTTAATTTTCATGTTATGTCTAATCATAATTGGAGTTAAAAGTGTAACTTTGAAACAGTTTTATAACTCTCACTAGCATTTATAAAAACAACCAAATAAGTGTTATCCGGTCACTTTCAAATAAAATAGAAAAAAACATGAAACACATATTTTTAACATAGTTAATTATTTCACTTTTGTTCTTTAAAAATAAGATATTTTTACTGGCTTCTAGAAAATTTAAGAGAGTTGTAAGTAATAATTGACTGGTTTGGTTACGTTTGGAGAATGGTTTTACTGTACAAAGGTACAACATTATTTTATTTTCCCCCCTTTGAATACTCATCACCCCCCAATCTCCCATCAAGTATTTTTTGCCCTCTTGATAACACAAATAGCCCAAATAGCTTGGGGCCGATCGCCCACAGGTTGGGAACCATTTATAATTCGTACTAAACTAACCTAACTCGGCGTAAGAGTAAAAATATCCCATTCTTTTTTTAGGATCTTGACTATTACAATTACGAATCGGGAGTCCCAGACCGCACGGTTGAACCAGGGGCGGTGAATAAAGGCAAGCCGACGTTCAGTGGCCATGACACAATACCCGACCAGAAACTCGCCAGTTATAAATCGGAAAAGAGCGCGCCTTCAAAGAATTCTGGCACTCAGCTGTTTAACTTCAGTTCTTCGTCTGGTAGCAAGAGCAGCCCATCTCAGGTAATGGATATAGATATATAGATAATAAATTTATTGCATTTGGCCTTGGCCCGTTTACATACATGGTTGGCAAAATCTATACATAATAACATTACATTAATACCATTATATAATACTAACAAATATATTATAAGTATACATTACAAAACAAAAACAACAAATGAAATGTAAACCAACACTTAAATAACTTTAAAAAAAAACACAAGGAAGAAACTAATTTACATTTTCATCGATGCTTAATATATATTGACTATTTATGGATTAAATTTCCTAATAAATGCCATATGTAACAACATAATATATATTGTCTGAATTTTTATAACTGATATTAAAAAAGCTGGAAAATTGTTAGAATATATTGAGTATTTTCTCCTGAAGGATTCCTAAATAGGGCAAGTTAAAGTTATATGTTCCCAGGTTTCATTTTTAGATGCATTACAAATTTTGCCTGTATTGTCAGAAATAACAGTAAGCGAGTCAGAATTCTGCCAAGTTGAAAAATTCCTTTAATGTCAACCTTCATGTAGTACTCAATAAATCCCTGAAAAAGCCTAAAAAGTTCTATGGCAGCTTTCCCTTGCCCATCATCTTTCTTTCTGTACCTTTTATGTGAATATCTGTGGATATTAACCTCTTGCGACCTGGCGCCTGGGGACATTTTTTAAAACCTCTCCACAAACAATTAACATGTTAATTAGTTCCTATAATTGACCTGGTCCGATAGAAGAAGATCCAAATATCAGTTTTCAGCCTTTGATTGCAAGTATCAGTCATTTATTTCCATAAAAAGTGAAGTTGAGCAAGGGTCAATACGATATTAGAGTTCTTAAAAAAATTATTTAAAAAATTTTTTTAAAACTTTTAAAAAGGTTCTTTTAGTAGTTAATTTTAAAGGCATTTTGCATTAAAAATAATGTTAAAATAATCTGTTAATTACAAATAAGTGATACTACCTTTTTTGTCGCATTTATAGCGCACAAAATGTTTATTTAGAGTTTAAAGTGTGTCCCTAAGTATCTATTAAAAAAATAATTTCTTTCAAACACATACTTTTTAGCATATATTTGTATGAAAAGTACGTTTAGATTAAGAATATACATGTAGGATTTTCTTTCTGTCTGTAAGGTTCTTAAAAGGTTAAAGGCTTGTGCTGTTAAAGTCATATTTATTTTGTTTCGTATTGTCGTGCATGGCAAGTTGGAGAGATGAGAGGTTTTTTAAGAAAACGAAAGAATGGTGTTGATTTAGTGAAGAGTTTAGGTTTTCTCATTTCTATGTGGATGCTATTTTACTCTTAAGGTCTCTACTAAAGTAAAAGTATATAGATTTTATAATAAAAGTTATGGAGGCGTAGTGGTAGTGCTTCGCATTGCCATGCCAAAGATCCAGGGATCAAATCCCGGATTGGGCAAGGTTTACCCATCCTTTCATTCCGTGAGTGGGTTGATAAAATTTGGTACCAAGCAAGTTGGGAACTAAACACTGTGGCTTTCGTGTGAGGCTGACCACCTACCGCGAGGCATAAGGGGTCCTAGGCATATGGCCTAGCACCCCAGAGCTCTAGGTCACGAAATCTGAAATGGGCATGGCGCGCCTTGGCCCAGTAATGAACTGTTGCACCTAGGAGTTAAGTTTAATTTTAATAAAAGTTATGCTACATGTGAGGAGCAACTATTCAAAATGCAATATCCTTAACTTTGAGTTAGGCCACTTTTGTTTATATACTTTAATGAAGTTAAAAAAATTCTGTGTGTTGTGTAAGTGTAATAGTGGCCTAATTCAAAGTGGGAGAGATTGGGTTTTGACTGTTTGCTTCTCATATGTCCTTTTAAATATTTTTGGAAAACATTCTAGTCATTCACACAGATTCCTATACCTTTCAGTCGAAATCTTCCCCGATGTTCTCCTACCATAATGACGAGAACAGCCCTCCGAGGCAGAAGTACCCGGAATCGCAGAAGACCGAGCTGGGGGCGGTGGGTGCCGAGAGGGCTGAGAAGAAGGGGATCGTTCGGATTTCCAAGGATACGCGGATGGACACGGATGACTCTGAAGACGGAATCTCGGAAAAATATGATAACTTTCAGGTAACTCTTAAAGCCGTTTCTCGCTTTATACCTTGACTAGCCAGTATGCAAGCTTCGAAAGCATTTTACTCCCTAAAGCATTTTCCTCCCGATCCCTGTGTGCAAAATTCCTTGAAACGGTGTGAGCGTGTTTTTTTCCCACCCTGCTTGGTTACTATTAACTGTTTTGATTGTTAACCTCAAACCCGGTAGGTTTAGAAAAGCGATGTTCCCCCTGTTTACAAGAAAACCCAACGAAGGGATGGGGGAAGAAGGTCTTTTCGAAGCTTACATTCTGGCTAGACGTGGTATAGGTGAAGAAGATTCGTTCAAAACAATTCAGATCATTCAAAAAGTATTCAGAAGTTGTGAGAAGTCTGCTCACGTCTGCCTCTACCGATGAATAGACTGATGGACCAATGCAGTTTTAATTTTCGGACACAAGCTCCTATGTAGATCTTGTTCATCGTGATAAGACAGACCAGTATGTTAGGTTGTAAACGGCCTTTTGGGACACCCTGTAGATTGCATTGGAAATAGTGCAAATTCTAGGTAGTAGTATAGGTTTGAGGGTGTAATTATAGTTTTTGATTCTTACTATTTCATATTACTTTGACTGTATTGCATAATTTTACAATCCTTCCTATTACAATGCAAACTGCATTGAAAGGTTTGAGTTGTTCCAAAACCTACCTTGCTTGAGGATATGCTGTTAGGATATCGGAATCGCTTTGCAAACCAAAATAGGGTGGTGGGGAAAAAACAGCGATGCTCATGCAGTTTCCTCGAAAACCACACAAAATGGTAGAAGGAAGGAAGTTCTTTGGTAGTTTTTGATTCTTACTATTTCATATTACTTCGACTGTATTGCGTACTTTCAGGTGCCGAAGAACGATTCTAGAAACTTGGACACCATGTCTCTGACGAAAAAAAATCAGTATCCAACAAAATTGATGGGCTCACAAGGAGAGTTGAACATACCTTGCGCTGATGAAGGTTCTGATGTTATCCAAGCTGAAAGTGTAAAAAACATTATATGATTATTAATTGCTATTACCTAGTTTTTTTTAATGTTTTTCTTTACACTTAAGCAGGGTACACACTCACTTTTGAGGGGTCCCTAAATTTCCTCTAAATCACCAAGAAATTTCCTGTTCATCTTTTTTATTCATTAAAAGGGGGGGGGGGGACACTATTCTAGTTTTAAACCTGATTTTTTGATGTAAATAACCTATGGGATTTGAATGCCAATTTTTTTTTAATCAGAATTTTCTCTAACTTTGAATTTTGTCAATATGTATCCTTATATGAAGTTTATGTCTGTCAAGTCTTGGGTAATTTAAGTTCATTCAACTTCTGTATTTCGACACCCCATTTTAGAACGTGAATTTTTTGCACACAGTACTTCTATAAATGGAATGATTTCATCAAATTTATAGATTCATTACATTATAAGATTCGAACCAAACGAGACATCCCTTTTTCTCTTACTCACAAAGGACCTGTAAACCTCAATCTTTAATTATGTAATTTGTGCTGTTGTTAGTTCTATTAAATGTCTTAAAATATCATTCCATTACAACATAAGGTCACAACTCAATTTGACCATGCAAAAAAACCCTACATTTCACTAAAACTTTAGAGTGGACCCTGTTAAAGATTTTACTTTATTTTAATAATAAATTTAAATATTTTTTTCTCAATAAATATAATCATATTTATTGAACCCACAGCAATCAAAATATTTAGTTGCAATTCTTAATTATCAAAAGCATTCACTATTTTCCTACAAATTAACATCATCCAATCGACAAACATTTATTTATACTTTCTTTTAGATTGAATCCAATAATTGTGATGCTCAGCTTGCAAGGTTGCTAAGCAACACAGTACCTTCCTACATCACAGAAGATGACGCGAAAAATGATGAAACGTTTGGAAGCAGTTTTGACCCGAGGGAACCACTTTCATTGTCCAATGAGGAATTATCGGATTCCTTTGAGCAGTTCTACGATGCAGAGGATGATTTGAAATTGCCGAAAAAGGTTTGTTGGAACTTGAACATCTATAATTACTTGAACATTTATTAGATCAAGTTGTTGAGTTTTTTTTTAAAAAATTGTTTAGTTAGCTCTTAGAAATTTTCATAAATGACTAAAAGTTATAATAGAAGGGGCTAGTGGAAGAACAGGATATGTTGCAAAAATGTGAAAGCACAAAAAATGGCTTTGAGTTTGCACTGCTTTGAAATTTGCTTTGAGTTTTGCATTGGTTAAAATTGGGTCTTGCAAATGGTAAAAGACATTCGACAAAATGCTACCTGACTTGAAGTTTATTTTAAAAAATGAAAACTTTATCTTTGAAAGACAAAACATGTTCATTGACACAATATTTTTGTACGCTCTTCTACTAAACTCTTCAATTATAAATAGCGCAAGTGTGAAAATCGAGGCAATCCTTTAAAGTCTGACGCAATAGGTTAAAGGATCCTGCCACAAAATTATACTTTTGCATATTTGTCCTTGTTTTTGCAGATTGTTAAAAAAAAAAAAGGTTGCCAATAAATAATGCCTTGTATAAACTGCTGTGCTCTTAAGTTCTAAGGCCATGAACGTTTTTGCCATAAAGTTGCTTTATGTGCGAGAATAACTCTTAATTGCATTTCAAAATGATGAACCCCTGTGTCAATAGCCCCATGTGACTCTAGTGTGACATTTATTAAATCAAAACCACAAAATGTGTTAGTAAACTCCAACCAATAACCTCTTGCGACCTGGTGTTAAATTATTTCAAATATACAATTAACATGTTATCCGCAATTGACCTGTTCCGATAGAAGAAGATCCATATATCATTTTTCAGCCTTCGATAACAGGTATCAGTCATTTATTTCTATTAAAAAAATGAAGTTGAACGAAGGACAATACGATATTTTAAAATATCATATTGTAATTTTATACAAGTTTTCAAAAAGTTCTTTAATTAATTTTAAATGAATTTTTGCATTAAAAACAATGTTAAAATAAACTGTTAACTACAAATAAGTGATACAGCCTTTTTTTTTATTTATAGCACAAAAAATTTGCATTTTTAGAGCTAACGGCGTGTCTCTCAGAAACTATTAAACATAACTTTTTTATAAAATAAAATTAAAATTTGCAAAACATTCTTTTTTACTTTTAGTATATACAGTTGTGTTAAAAGTATGTTAACAGGGTTCCCACTCTTATTTCAAAATAAAAATCTAGGAGGTTTTAATGACTTTTTAAGGACTCCAAAAAATTTTCAAGGACCCTTTATCATAATGCATCGATTAATATACCTATTAAATCGACCAAACATTAAAATAAAATATCGTTCAAAACACCACCGACACCAGGTGTCACGGCAAATATATCGGAGGAAAACACATAAGTATTTGGCAAAAATATAAGTGCTTAAAAGTAAGCAATGTTTTGTACCGAATGCCGAAGTGCTATGTGCGTCATCTAGAGCCAACTTTAGCAAGGTTTTAAGAAATGACTTCTCGAAACCTGATGGAGTGAACTAAAAAAAATTAAGGATTTTTCAATTATTGTTTGTCAAAATCAAGGGGTACTTTCTTTTCAAAAATCAAATTCAAGGACTTTTCCACGATTTTTGGTAAAAATCAAGGAGTATTAAAGGGTCCTCGAAATTTAAAATAAAAATCAAGGACTTCTTAAGGACTTTCAAGGAACCGTGGGAACCCTGGTTAAGATTAAGAATATAGGTGTAGGATTTTGCTCGGGTCTTAAGAGGATAATGTATGGTTCTTTCTGAACATTATTTTGTCATGATATCCCCATAACTTATTAATTGTCCCTGAAATATTTCTTATTTTTCATGAAAAGGCTTCCTTGGAAAATGGCGACTTGGATGCATATATGAAATACCTGGCGAAAGATAAGGATGAAATGATCGCTACCAACCACAACGAGCAGCGATCCCATGGTCAGGATAAAGAAAAGGTGCTGAACTGCAATTGCGGAAACAGGATTTGCTATTGCGGCGTCATGGGGAATAATAATTGTTCGGACACAGAGGATAACCAAGGTACACATTTCTGTCTTATTAGTTCATTTTTCACTGTTAAAATAAACAAGTTGGTTTGTTACAGAATCTGTCACTTACACCGCTTCCACACAACATTTACGCTGAACAGGAAACTAACCAACAAAACCTCAGAAAGAAATTCGCCAAATAGGGCCTTTAGCTAGTTCTAATTCAAACTTTTATAGTAAGCCAAAAATAATTTCTTCAATCTTCTTCTGCAGATTTGATAATTAATCTTTATCGTTTGCTAATTGTTTTAAAGTTTGAATAATGCCACAAATTTACATTTCAAAAAATAAATTAGTAAAATTCTTGCTTTAAAAATACAAGCGAAATTTTACTTATTATGCAAATTTAGAATTTTTATATACCTTTCTTCATACATATAATAAGATATATAATGAACCATAAAAATAACTTTATTGTGCTATTACGACAATCCAAATTGAATTATATCATAAAAATAAATATTTTTTCAAGTAATTTATTTTAATTTTAAATAAAGTTTCTTGTTCGCTTGTTGTTATGGCAACAGTGAGAATATTGAATAAAAATGGAATTTCCATGTTATTTCAATGTAGATTAAATTTGTAGTTATTTAAATATTAAATAAACTTCTAATTAAATTTTTTAAATGAAATTTGGAATGTAGCCTAAACTGATTTTTTGCTTCAAAATGACGTATCCCACTTGTTTGTGTGACTTGCGGTTCGTTCTGTGAAAGTGGGTGACAGACAGACGGACTGAACGATTATAAAACCGTCCACTTTTTACGTTATAAACGTAGTGTGGAAGCTAAAATATCTACACCATATATTGCACTGTGATTGGAAAAGTGACCTTTCAGCAAAATGCTAGTTTTTCATAAAAAATCTTCTGAAGATTATTTTTTTACATAGCATTTCATTATAGAAAAGATAAGGGTTTGATTACTATATTCCAAATATTCTACCAATTGATTTTATATTTTCTCTAATTGCATAGTGAGTTATATAATTAATTTCGCCTGCTCTACCCTTGCAGTTTTTCTTAATTCTTCCAAATTAAAAAAAAGGATAGTAGGTCTGCTAAAATTGACACTTTTCAAAAGATAGAAAAAATATGTTTTCAAAATTCAATTTGAACACAAAATATATGACTTGTTTCAAGCAAGAAAATATAAAAATATTAGATATACGTTGAATTTAATGCCAACAAACTTTTAGATCTTCATGGAAATTCAAATGATGTTGAAACGCCAAAGTTGTCAGCAAACAGATCTACCAACTTCCGTCGTAAAGAATTGTAAGTAAAATAGCACTTTTTCTTTATATTCTAAGCTCTTATGACCCGAGCAAAATCCTACATGTATATTCTTAATCTAAACATACTTTTCATACAAATATATGTGTGCTAAAAACTATGTTTGTCAAGAAATCTTATGCTTGAAAATTATGCTTATAGTTATTTAGAGACATGCCTTAAACTGTAAAAATACTCATTTTTTGTGCTATAAATAAAACAAAAAAAGGTTGTATCACTTATTTGTAGTTAAAAGATTATGTTAACATTGTTTCAAATGCAAATGCATTTAAAATTAAATACTAAAAGAACTTTTTGAAGAAAAAAAAATATTTTTTTAAGAATTCTAATGTCATATTAACCCTCGTTCAACTTCATTTTTTATAGAAATAAATGACTGATACTTGTAATCAATGGCTGCAAACTGATATTTGGATCTTCTTCTATCAGACCAGGTCGATTTCGGAACTAATTAACGTGTTAATTGTTTGTGGGGAGGTTTTAAAAAATGTCCCCAAATGGGGACGGCAGGTCCCAAAAGGTTGGAATGGAATGCAAATGCGCCCTCTAGAAGGGAAGGGCGTAGGCTATGTAGCCCATTACCCCGCTCGCCAGAAGGGACAGTCACAGGAGACACACAAAGAAAGGACGACACAAACACATAGAAAAATAACAACATTTATTGACAAGTACAAATATCCATGCCTGACCGGGATTCGAACCCGACCTCAGCAGCTCCAAAGGCCAGTACACTAACCATTCAGCCACCGAGGCGGCTAAAAAAGGTTAATGGAAAGCAATTATTACATCCAATGTAAAGCAATTATTATCCCAAAAGGTTAATGGAAAGCAATACATTACATATGATATTCACTACTGTGGCACATTCGTTAATGTGTCATGCCACTTAAGAAACCTTTGAAGGTTCTCTCCTTGTCTTAGTCCTTCTATATAACAAGTCGTGTTGGAAAGAAAAAGACCTGCCAATTAATAATGCAAAGTATTGTAACCCATAAACTGTTACCTTTTATCTAAAGCTAAAAAGTGCGTTCAGATTCTTTCTATCAAATTATTTCATCTCTTAAAGTTTCAAATAAATTCTGTACACTCCTTGCCAACCTAAGTTGGATAAATAGAAATATGCCATGGAGAAGATCCTTCCGCGGATGTACAGAGTTCCATAAATTATTTATGATTCCATCCAGAAATCATGTTTAAAACATTCATTTTGTTTAATGTCTAACAGATTTGAATATTATTTGAAAAATTTTGGCAATTTTATCAGAATGAAAAGTTATTTTGGCTAAATTGTATTCGGATCATTTTGTATGTAAATATTACCTCATAAGAGTTTCCAACTAACAGACCAATCCCGCTTTTCCCGCTGTCTCTATACTCTTTGTTTTTACCCAAATTAGGTTGGCACGGAGTGTAGTATCAGGATTGCAAAACTAAACATCCGTTTGAAAGAATGTCAGGTTTAAAAAGTTATCAAATTAGTTGAAATTTTTTTATTTTACCATTATTTTTCTTTTCCCCACAGGTACGAGTCAAACATTGAAAACCAAATAAGTGCAGAAATTAAGAAGCGCTCGCCTGAATTCACTGAAGTGAGTATCAGTAGTTAGTTAATGCTAAACTCTTTGTCGAAAGTTTTTTGACAAAATGTTCAATACAAAACTATTATTATTTTAAGATTAAAGAAGTGCAGATGGAAATAAATGCCTAGTAATACACAAAACTGAAAAAGTAGGTTTAATTTATACTTAAAATAGAATGGGAAATAAGTATAGAATCAAGGATCTTTGATTTATGAAGTTATTGAAACATTTGTTTAGTGGTCAGAAAAGTTTGCTTTAGCTTTGTAAAAAAAAAAAAATTTACTATTACTATGTAACCATAGTTATTAGCTATAGGATTATTAGCTTTGTACAGAAAATATATAAATTTTCTAAGCTTGCATATGCAGCGAAATCCCTTACTGACATTAAAATACAGTAAAGCTAAAGTCAGCTGACAATTTTGAAATGTAATTAGAAATAACTTTAAGCTAAGCTATTAGCTTTTCGCTATATCTACTTCTCTTAAATAGATATTTTGGTATAAAAACGCTCTTCTAATCTCTACTATGATAACAGTACAGTTTTTTTTTCAAAAAAATTTAGTTGTTAGTTATTAAGTTAAGTTAGTTTTGATAAACAGTGGTAAAGTATTGGTTTTATTAGTTAATATATAACTCTAAGACTTTTATATTTATAAACTGAAGCCTGGTAATATCAGTAAAGTTTTATTCCCTTAAACATTTCACTTCTCTGCTTTCTCTGTATACTTGACATTTTTGATATAATAGTTTAAATTTTCTTTAATTTAAATGAAGTTTTTCCTAGGTAACACTTTCTTTTTAATATTTTTTAGTGGAGAGGATCCAAGAATACCTACAGCAGTGATAGTGATTGAAAATGACAAAGACTTATGTGATGCCTACCAATTCATCTAAAACACTTTATCATGCTAATTTTAAAAAAATTCAGGTGACTTTCTAAAATTTTTAACATTGCAATTATTTCATCACAATTTTTCAAATTTATTGCAGTCAAGACCTTTATTATTACTCCAAGCTGAGCTCATGTTTTTATTAAATTAGTACTAAAAAAATTTTACGTACAGTTCAGGCAAGTGACTCTTAATCGTCTTTCAAGTTCACTTTAGTTTTTCTGTGCCATAAATGAACCATTTAAAAGCCTAACTTTTATTCTAAATTTGACAAAACTTGGTTTTACAGTTATTATGATAAAACAGCTTGTTTGAGAATTGAGTTATATTAAGAGTTCAATAGTATAATTTTCGAATCAAAAATAAGTGTTGTTGGTTTTCAATTCATTTCGTTGGTATTACATAATTAGTGAAAAGGTTTTTTTATATGTGAATGTTTATGGTGGAAAGGTCAGATAATTTTGTTGCTGCTTTTTTTATATATTTTATTTTACTCTTAATGTGTGGAACCAAAGGTGCACTAAATATGTACCAGATATGATACGTATTAAATATTGTTGATTGCAGTGCAAAAAAAAAAATATTTTAATACCATTTGTAATGCTTTTTAAAATAAAGTTTAAATTGTTAGACTATTTTGTAAAATTAGTCATATCTAATTGCAGTGATAAATCGTCTCTAGTGGTAAACAATCACATACATTTTATAAAACCAACATAGTTAGTGATAAAAAATGATCTCATTTCAGAAACAGCTTTTTAGAAAAAAAATTTTATTAGTTTATTTAAGCAAAAACATTACACAGGACATTACAAAAACTGGTTTTCCGATTTTATGAGAGATGTTATTAAAACATTTAACATTTCATTTTTATTATTCACATTTAACATTTCTTTCATGTTCATTATTGCAAAAATCAATGCTGGGTTACACGCACACAAATTCACAGTTTGACTGACATAAAAAATGTATTTCATCAAGTTTTAACTGGATAATTAAATTCCATAATATAGTGCATTATAGGTTTTTCGATAACCACAAAATATCGATGATCATAAAATTTAAAACATGTTAATTAAGGGGAAAAAGCAAGAAAATTCATGCATCGAAATAATCAAAAATATCATCTAAAATACTGAGGTTCAATTTTATGTAAATCAATGCACAGAAATTTATCTAATATCTAGAAATGTTAGGTCATTATGTTCCTGGATAAGTTGTCTCGCTTTTCTGTCTGATCCCAAACTCCTATATGATTATTGATAGAGGGGATTGAAACCTCGCTTCTTAGGTCAGACATTTGGACTTAAGATTGCATACAGTATTATACAAAAGGTAGGGTAGACTAACCAGTGAATGAACGCTTAAGCACAATTTTTTAATAAGAAAATTCATACATTTTAAGAAAATATAGCTTGTGGGTTTATGACAATGTGAACGCATATATGTAAATTCTACACAAATAAAAAGGTGACTTCATATTGCATTGCTTGGGGTCTTTTGGGGGTCCAAATAAGAAGTGGTACAAAAGCCAAGTGAATGAACACAAAAATGTCCAGTCAATAAACATGTTGGATTTTAATAAATGAGCAGGACAACCAATCAGATGTAGGATAGCTTCCTACTAGATGGGAGGAAGTCAGTGTTGCCAATCCATCCAGTGGAATGTTTAATCCTTACTTTTTAAATGTATTTACCAACTGTTCATTCACTGGGGCCTGTTTATTCACTGGTCAGTCTACCATACACTACCCTTTAAAGGTCAATCTTTTAAAAACAAACGAAAAATATTCAAGAACAACCACTAAAAGCTCATCATCTGATCAAACAATTATTCTCAAAAATCATTTTATCAACATCTAAAATATTAAGGTTCAATCTTATTGCATACATATGTAAATATCTACACAGAAATTGTACATTATTTTCATTCATAAGTTATCTCGCTGTTCTGCTTGATCGGAAATTCTTATACGATTTTTTTATGTTTATAGAGGTTGGAACCTCACTTGATTAAGTCAGACATTTAGTGCATATATGTATAGTGCTATTATATAGTATTTAAAAGGTTAACACGTTCACGCCAGAGACGATTATAAATTGTTTGTTCTGCGAGGCGTGGCTAAAAATAATGCTGCGCTTCACTTGGAGGCACATGATTTTTGCCTGCGCTTTTTGTTTTGAAGAGTTCAAGTAGTTATATCGGAAGATCGGAGAAAGCTCGGAGCAACCGTATGATATCGAAGTTTATGCCCAGAAAAATGAAACAAGCATTAAAAAATCACATTCTCGTGATGTAGTAATGAGATTTCAACATTAATAGCACAATTTATGGTACTAGCCACCAGTGGCCCTTTCCGGCGTTAACATGTTAAGCTCATAAAAACCATTACAAAAAATTGAAGAACAACGACTAAAAGCTCATCCATCTGATTAAACAATTATTCAAAAATTCATTTTATCACTGAATATAATCACTTAAGCTTTTCATTACACGCTATTATGAACTGTGTGTTTAATAAATTGGTTAAACACTAAACAAAAATAATCGAACAAGCATTCAAAAAATTCATTAAACACTGAATATGATCACGTAAGCTTTTCATTACATGTTATTATGAACTGAGTGTGAAATAAATAAATGGTTAAACTACAAATAAAAATTATTTAAAAAATAATCAAACAATAATTCAAAAATTCATTTTATCACTGAATATAATCACTTAAGCTTTTCATTACACGTTATTATGAAATGTGTGTTTAATAAATAAAAGGTTAAACACCAAACAAAAATGATCAAACAGTTATTCAAAAATTCATTTTATCACTGAATATGATCACTTAAGGGGGTTCAGTGTGTTGTATATAAGTAATGTTAAATTGGCCAATTGCAATGTACCTTTTCACAATACCTACTGATCAGATCATCTTAAAATTTTCTCTGTGTGTTATACCAACCATATGTATTAATCTGAAGTAAAAGTTTTTTTTAAATAACTGTTAGATTTTTTTTAAAAAAATTAGTTTTTAAGTACCCAAAAAATCATGAAATTTTTAACTTTTTTGCCACATAAAATTTTTTTCACTTTAGTTTTATTAAAATTTATAACATCAGATTAATCTATACTATGTATTACATCATATAAAAAAAGGTTTACGAGAAAACATAGCATAGTTTTTGAGAAAAGGTACATCAAAGATCAAAAAATCAAGTTCTGAGAAAAACGCGTTTAAAGTTTTAATTGTTAACCCATTTCCTTACGAAGCCATGACATTAAAATGGCTTTTAATGTCAAAAATATTTTTCCAATCGTCTTGATACTACCTGACATTATTAATAAAGGTTGTAATAGTATTTTAAGCAAATAATTTTTGCTTTGATTTTTTCACCGATTTTGGGGTACTGAACCCCCTTAAGCTTTTCATTACATGTTATTATGAACTGTGTGTTTAATAAATAAAAGGTTAAACACCAAACAAATATGATTTCAAAAATGATCAAACAATGATTCAAAAATTCATTTTATCACTGAATATAATCACTTAAGATTCTCACTACATGTTATTATGAACTGTGTGTTGAATAAATAAAAAAAGGTTAAATACCAAACAAAAGTGATTTCCTCACTGACTTAGGACAGCTGTTAGACTCGGCACTCAATTTAGAACTAGAACACAGTTTCATAGCTCTAAACTCTTCAAATGTGAGCTGGATGTGGTAAGGATTTCCATCCGTTCGGGGATCAGCTTTCCGATCGGTTTCTTCGACATCTGAAACAGAGGGGAGGAGGGGATATTGATTTTAGTTTTTTAAACTCTTAAAGCCAGAAGAATGACATTGTTGCTAAAGGTGAGTTTAAAACACATTAAGGTCTGAACTGTTGACAGAATATACTTTTTTTTTCTTGTTTTACAAAAATACCAAGACAATTTTTATTTAAATGAAAGAAATATTATGAACTAAAAATAAGTTATTAAGAATGGAGGAACTTAACATGCTAAGAATTCACATTTAACCATTTCAGTCCCAGTGATGCCATTTGGCATCATCATGTTTCTGATCATAATTAGAAAAAAATAATAGGGCTGACATCCATTTGGGATTAATAAAAAATATTTTCAAATCGAAAATGTTTGAAGAATCGAATAATGTGCTTTTTGTTATCATAAATAGCAATAGACAATCAGAAAAAAAATTCTAAAATGGTGATGCCAAATTGTCATTAGGACGGAAAGGGTTAAAGCCAGATGCTAAAAATGAGTTTAAAACACATTGTAGTCTTAGCTGTAGATTGAATATTCCTCTTTTTGTTTTCTTGTTTTCCAAAAATACTAAGACAATATTTATTTAAATAAAAGAAATGTTATGAACTAAAAATAATAAGTTACTAAGTATGGAGGTACTTTCATAACATGCTCTAAGAATTTGCATTTAACCTCTTAAGACCCGAGCAAAATCCAACATGTATATTCTTAATCTAAACATACTTGTCATGCAAATATATGTATGTTTTTAAAAAATATGTTTAATAGCTACTTAGGGACAATGTTTTAAACTCTAAAAATACACATTCTTGTGTTATAAATACCATAAAAAAGTTACCATGAAAGTTAACTACCTACTTAAAGAACTTTTTGAAAAGTTTGAAAAAAAATGATAATTTGTTTAAGAACTGTAATATTGCATTGACAATCGTTCAACTTCATTTTTCTATAGATGTAAATGACTTATGCCTGTAATCAAAGGCTGAAAAGTGATATTTAGATCTTCTTCTATTGGACCAGGTCCATTTCACTACTAATCAACGTGCTAATTGTTCGTGGGGAGGTTTTAAAAAATGTCCCCAAATGGGTACGCTAGGTCGCAGGAGGTTAAATAGAAATTACTAAGGTTTGCTTCACATGAACAGCACCTCTTCTCGGGTTTGGAAAGGGGTTTCAATTACTACTCAAATCTCAGTTCTATATCTTTATGCCCTTGAACCGGATAGAGCAGGGGTTCCCAACCGGTGGTATGCGTACCACTGGTGGTACATGAGAGAATTTCAGGTGGTATGCGTGAGTGATATGATTCTATTAATGCTTGATGCTATGTATGCAAAATCTCTCTTGTAATACTCATGAGCAGTAAGCAAGAGGACATAATACTCATTATTATAAATATTAACATTAATTTAAAGAGAAATCTTCAACTTCTAGGTCGGATATAAAAAAGTTTGATTTTCCGGTAAGCTCTGCTTTTTTTTTTATGCTTTTTGTTACGAGTTTTTGTTGTGTGTGTGACAGAGAGAGAGTGGATTTTCTGAACTCTTGTAGCAAGTTTCACAGTTAAGACTATAAGTATATTTTGTACAATGATTAATTTTTTACTGACTTTGTGCTATTTTATTATTTGTATGTTTTTTGAAATATAGGTAATGAAGAAAATTGTAAATTAATACCACTTCAATTGTTTTATTTATCTTTTATTATAAGCACGTTATAAATAGACTAATATATAACCATTAAATATAAAGTTTTACATAAATTTAATTAAAAAACCTTTAAACACTTTTAATAGAGTAAACATTATATGTTTATTAAAATATTTAGGTATGGTGGTACGACAAAATTTCTCAAAAAGTCAAGTGGTACGCAGATGAAAACAAGGTTGGGAACCCCTGGGATAGAGGAAATCACAAAATTGCACTTACCACTTTTTCCCTATACTTCAGCATTTCGTCTTTCAGCTTGCCGAGGATAGATGTGTTTGGTTTATTGGCACACGCCTTGCTCTGCAGTTCGGTGATTCTTTGCTCCTCTTCCTACAAACAGGAAATTTGGTAAATTAAAGCCCCTTTTTGTATAGTAGAAGTACCTTCCTTTTAAATCAGCCTTCCAGCTTAAATATTTTAACAAAAGTATAGAAGTTTTATATGGAACTTTAAAAAAAAAATTTATGGCTATACAATGACAATTTTATATTATATAGAGATAATGTTTTGATGTTTAATTTTTTTAAAAATTGGATTAACACTGAGGAACTTTGGTTTTGGAGAACAAGTCTTGTTATATGCCTTACTTGAGCACAGACTCAATTGCATATAATCTTTATTAAAAACATTAAAAAAAATGTTTTCAAATAAAAAAATTCAGCAAGAAAATTTAAATTTTGTTTTGGTTGTGAATAACAACAAATGGAAATGTAAATCTTATTTTTGCCTCAATTATCTAATATGAAATACAACAGGGTGATGACAAAAAATGGAAAATTGGAAGAAAAAAAATATATATTTTAGAAATTCTCAGCTAATTACCAGGGAAATTTCTGGTCTTAAAGATTGTGTGACGACTTGGTAATGAAATATTGCAATTGAGGGTCGAAAATCTAAAACTTTTATGGACTTCATAATATCCAACTGGTTTGTGCCATCTGGATTTTGCAGCATACATGTTGTTACTAAGCCTGTACTCGTCTATACCTTATCTACACTGCTCAAAACAATTAGGGGAGCACTTTTCAATTCCAACTTTAACTTCACTCCCAACTTTTTAATTTTTATCCTATAAATCTGAAATTTGTTAAATAGGTTCACTATGCATTCGAAATGAAATAGTAAAAAACAGGAGAAAAAAATCTTAAGTTTTTAATACTTAAATTTAAAGGGGGGGAATGGAATAATAACTTTTTAATAAATTATAACAATAATTTTTTCAAAACTTTTTTTTTTAAAAATAGTTGAAATATATTTTTAAACATCTAAAAAATGCAGGCATGAAAAATTGAGGGTCAATTTATTTTCTTAAACTGTTTTAAAGTGAAATTTATTTTACCATATTTTTCATATTTTCATTAATACTAAAAAGAATATTAAATTCTTCAAAATACGTTATTCTTCCATATAATGATGTATCTAACGATACATAAGTTGCGAATTTAACTTAGTCAGAAAAAAATCACAAGCTGATGATTCCCAATGGAAACATTGGGAGCGAAAGGGTTTAAAACATGTGCTCCCCTAATTGTTTTGAGCAGTGTATTTACTAGGCAAGCTTCGAAAACACTTTCTTCCCCCATCCCTTCACTTGGTTTTACGCTTGTTACCACGCGTTGGAGGTTCTGCTATGAGGTTGACAGTTCAAACTTAATGTAGGGTGGGGGAGAAACAAGCTCACATCGTTTCGAAGAAAACCACATGGGGGAGGAAAATGTTTTCGAAGCTTACATTCAGGATAGACCGGGTATAACAGTAGTCAAACAATGACAAATGACAGTGATTGCGCCCTCTAGAGGGGAAGGGCGTAGGCTATTATATAGCCCATTATCCCGCTTGCCAGAAGAGACAGTCACAAGAGACACACAAAGAAGGACGACACAAACACATAGACAAATAACAACATTAATTGACAAACACAAACATCCATGCCTTTACCGGGATTCGAACCCGAGCCCAGCAGCTCCGAAGGCTAGTACACTAACTATTGTGCCAGTGGACTGGCAGTAGTCAGACAATATCAATACATTATTCTATCCATTTATATTTTAAATTAAAATATTTTTTTAAAATTTAGGTCAAACCTTTTTTTCCTTCAATGTTTTGAATGATCCTTTCCCGTACATCCGCAGGAGAGAGCCCCAAGAGCTGATGTGTGGGTGCAACTTCTGTAAATAGTTATACAAATTTTAGCCGTATATTAATGTATGTAAATCAGGCAATATTTTTCTTTCAAAATCAATGTTTCAATGTTGTTGTCGTGTGCCTCCAGGCCGTAGCCTCGACGGCAAGAGGGTTGCAGTAGCATCCATTGGCACAAGGCTTTGAGTACCCATGAGAGGGTGGATGTCTCACTTCTACTCTGAGATGGCGTCACCTCCTCAATTTAGGCATGTTGCTGGAGAGGAGGGGCAATTTTCTCCAGACGACCTGCACCCATGGTAAATTGCGATATGACTGTCCACAGGACTTTTGGACCCACAGATTTAAAGAGCACATACTCCCCTTGTACTCAGGACAACACAAATATCCATGCCTTACCCAGGATTCGAACCCGGGCCCATTCGCTTACGCTAAAAAATTATGCGAAGTACAATAAGCAAATTATATCTCATTGAATATTTTTTTAGTGTAAAGCCACAAGTTAGAAAAGCTTTTTAAATTTGAAAAAAATTAAATTAAATAAAACCGGCATACATTATTTAGTTGCAGTTTCTATAGTGTTAGTGTGCAGTTATCATAGAGATCATAGTTAAAGTATTAGAGTGGAGGATCACGTGACCGCCAATGCTAACGACAGGACATGCATTTTTGCCAATAGAGTTGTTTTAGTAAATAATATAACAGGCATTAAGCAGTGGTGTTTCCAGAATTGTCCCATAGAGGGGGTTATTGGATATCCAAAAGTTTATAACTATGTTTAACAGAAACTTAATATGGAGCTTAATAAGCTAACTATGATTAAACTAAAATTTTAACCACTTAAAATTATATCTAATTATTAATTGATTACACAGTTCGACAAAAAAAATGCAAGTGTTTGTCCCGAAGCTACTTTGGCGATTTTTTGTTTCTTTGGTGGTCCAATAATAGAGAAATAACATTTTTAGCCCAAGTTTAATAGGGGGATTCATCAGAGATCAAAAAACTGATTTTTTGACGTTTTTTCATAAAAAACACCTTATTTTACGTTTTTTTGGCTACAAACAACCTGCAACTGGTTCTTACCTCTATATGGGTGTTAAGTGAGTACCGATAGGCCATTTTGGAACCCTAACACCGCTCCAAAACTGTCCAAATTAGCGATTACTGGCCCAAAACGCCATTTTTTAAGGTTATTTCATGTTTTTTAGCGTGGCTACTTATTGGCTACAAACAACCAGTAAACCTTCCTGCAACTGGTTCAATTACCTCTATGGGTGCTAAATGAGTACCGATGGGCCATTTTGGAACTCAAACACCGCTCCAAAACTGTCTAAATTAGCGATTTCTGGCCCAAAACGCCCTTTTTTGATGTTATTTTGTGTTTTTTCGCGAATGGAGCTATGATTACGTATCTATGTATGTGTTACGTATCTATATAAATGTTATCATTTTATTCGGTTTTCATAATTTAATTTTATTTATCTCGGAAGCAGATCCAGATACGTAGTCATAGCTCCATACGCGAAAAAACATGAAATAACATTAAAAAAATGGCGTTTTGGGCCAGAAATCCCTAATTTAGACAGTTTTGGAGCGGTGTTTGAGTTCCAAAATGGCCCATCGGTACTCACTTAACACCCATATAGAGGTAAGAACCAGTTGCAGGTTGTTTGTAGATAAAAAAAAACGTCAAAAAAGGCGTTTTTTATGAAAAAACGTTAAAAAATCAGTTTTTTGATCTCAGATGAATCCCCCTATTAAACTTGGGCTAAAAATGTCATTTCTCTATTATTGGACCACCAAAGGAGCAAAAAATCGCCAAAGTAGCTTCGGGACAAACACTTGCTTTTTTTTTTGTCGAACAGTGTTATTGGACCACCATAGAAGCAAAAAATCACCAAAGTAGCTTCGGGACAAACACTTGCATTTTTTTTGTCGAACTGTGTTATTAGTAATACATAACTAAAATAATTGTAATGAACAAACACCAAATATCATAAAAAAAAGTTTTAATGAACTCAAAATATTAGAACATTTCATTATTCATTCAAACATTTAAAACTCATGCAGTTTAAACACTGGCCAAAAAACTTCCTCAGACAGTTTTAAACAGAAAAAATAATTATTAAGAAATCTGCTAATAACTTTATCTTTATTATTCTTTTATTAACAGCAAAGCTGAACATGCATATTGGTTATATATTTTTAAATGCACTTGCCTGTAAAATAGCTTGAGATGCCCTGTGTTTTCCATCTCTCTTGTTCTTGCAAACAACCTAGAAAAAGTTATATAAATATATTTTTTTTTAAAAAATCCAACTTGTTTTAAATGAAATGATAGATTATAATCACCATTTTGGGGAGGAAAAGGAAACCTTATATAAACTTAAAAGAACTAAAATTATAAATATGTGGTCATAACAGAATAATTATTTCATTTGCTATTTCCAGAGGTTTTTTCCCCCAATATTTACATCATGCAATTGAGATCCAAGTTATAATTTATACATTTTTTCAACCGAAATTTTTTTATTTGAATCACAAAAATTTAAACAAATTTGCTACTCTAAAGGTTACCAAAACCAGGAAATTCTTATCCACTATAAATAGAACAGAATAATCCAGGGATTGGAAAGATACTTTTAAAAAGTAACCGTTACTTTATTTAAAAAAAAGTAACTGTTACAGTTATACATTGTACATTAAAATGCAAATGTTTTGTTTTAGTTTTTTTTTTTTCCAAAATGGTCGTAGTAACTAATCTCTTGAGAACCTCACAGATAAAAGTATCAATCGGCTGTAATTCTAGCTACTCTAAAATTGATCTTAAATCAAATTTTTTATTTAAAAATTTTTATAAAACTTATATATTCTAGATAAATCAATGAAAAATAAAAAAAAAATTGAAAAACTAAATTGGCAAGTCCAAAAAAAAAAGTTTGATTTTTTACCTTTTTTTTTCAAAGGTTTTTTTTTAAACTAATTTTTAATTTTTTTTTTACATTCTTGAGGTTCAACTAGAAGATAATACTATAGAGAAGATGTATACCAAATTTTATAAGGATCAATCGAGAACCTTTTAAGTTATAAAAAGTAGTTTAGATAAACATGCTTAAAGTTTTGATAAAGCCCTCAAGCGAAAAGTTGAAAGGAGGCATTTAAATGAGATTTTAATAAATAAAAAATTACGCAAATTCATTTAAAAAAATTTACAGGTATATTTTTGAGATGTTATTTTAAATACCTATTTATGAAATAAAAAAAAATCGATTATTACATGCACTGCCCCTTTTAACAAGTAACGTGTTACTCCAATCCCTGGAATATTCTTAACAATTTAGAACTAGAACTGTATTTGCAATGAAATTACTTTACAAGTTACTTACAGAAACCTCATGATTTCCAACTTTCATGTGAAATTCATTTTTCTGGTGCTTCAGATTTTTCATGGAAATTTCGACTTGAGTATCACCCATACCATGATTCCTAAAAAGCGTTTAAGTATGTCAATTAACCAGTAGAAATGATGGTTGTGTTGTACAATTGTAAGTACAATGCACTAATCATAATTAGGGCAAGAGAAATTCTGGCAAATAAAAAATTAAACAGACCTTAGACTATATGATAAGCACAAAAATTTTTTTAACTGGTTTTTTTAACCAGGTTTTCTTTTCAGTTCAATCATGTTTTCATGCAACACGCTTAAATTAACATGAAGGTAGAAGCTTATAGGGTAGGTTGGGATAACTATGACTTTTAAAAATAAATGTCAAATGTTTTTTTAAAAAAAGAGTATTTATCAAGTTTTTTGTGCATAGTTTGAAAAGAAAACTTAGATATATTTAAAAAGCAATATTGACAGCATGGTATGTTTGATAACAGAGCTTAGTAGTTTTGCTGAATTAGTAATTTTAAGCAACATAATAACTTTAAAAATTTTATGAAACAAAATTTCAAAATTAAAATAAAAAAAAGAAATTTAGAAAAACAAGGAAGGTTTTTCCTAACAATTAATACTTTTTTCTAACTTTCTTATTATTTGAAAAAAATACACTTGTTTTACATTTAGGTTTAAACAATGGTGATTTAAACTGATAAATCCAGATCATAATTACAATAGTAATTCAGTAGGTGTTAGATTAACAAAGAGAATAAGGAAAACTCAATATTATCCGCCAATAGGAAACAGATTCATGGACTATTCTCAAAAGTAAAGAATATATGCACAGAATTGGCTTTACGCAGACATAATTTAGCAAAACGAAAAAAAGGTTACACTATTGCATTTGGCATTTTATTTTACTAAGGATAATTTTTTTCAGATTTCTTTTAATAAATAATCTATAAAGTATTTAAGATGGTAACCTTTTCAAGCATTCTAATAGAATCTGGTAGGGAAACGGCTGGCCAGCCTTCACCGAAAGGTCGCTGACCCTGGGATCCTCCACTCGGACTTGGTCAAAAAACTGAAAAAATAATAAAAACATTAGACTTAGACAAATCTGGATTTTGAAAACTGTGTGACATGAACCTAAGGGTATTGGATGTAAACATTTTGCATAAAGTTTATACTTAAAAAACTAAAATTTATCAATAAAAATATTTGTAATTAATAAAAAAAAGTTCCAAGTCTTTAGAGCGTTGAAGTACAAAGAAATATTTGGAATAATGTTTTAACCTTTAAAAAAAAGTTGAACTCATTATGTTGAACACAAAGATATGCTTATATCAGTTATCGTTCACTTTATGTTTAACATCACATGTTAATACTACACAAGTTATAGTTACTAGTTCGAATGTTTTTCAGTCTTATTTTTGCACTTCATAACTCTAAGGACATGTGCATACAGATTACAAAATATATTTGTATGAGGTATAAATATTTTTTTCCTAAGTTTTTTTTAAATAAGAGCTAGTATTTTAGCCTATAAAATTGTTCATGCTGAATAACCTAAGTTGGGTGTGATGCCTCTCATAAGATAAATTCTTCAATAAGATTATAAAAAACCCTAGCTTAAGCCAGCTGCAATTATATTAGATTAACTATTATTTAGCCTACAATTATCAGACCTAAGCCAAAGTTAAAATTCACTTTAACTTGTCCCAAGTGCAACCCCCCCCCCCCCCCCAAAAAAAAAAAAAGTGCTGGAAAATCTGATGTACGTGTGCATTCTAAGATGACTACACTGCTCAAAACAATTAGGGGAGCACTTTGTGTACTTTTGTTACCTATTAGCCTCAACTTTTTGTTTTTTATTCTAAAAATCTAAAATTTGTGAAATAGAATTATTATGCTGCGAGAATGAAATGGTAAAAAACGGGGGGGGGGGGGGGATTTTTCATATTTTTAAACTAACATTGTAGAGGGAAAAAATGGAATCATAACTTTTGAATAAATTATAACAATACTTTTTTCAAAACTTTATTTGTTAAAAAAATAGTTAAACATCTAAAAAATGAATCCGAAAGAATTTAGGGTCAATTTATTTGCTAATATTGTTTCAGACTGAATTTTATTTTGCCATGTTTTTCATATTTTCATTTAATTAAAGCAGACACTATATAGTTCCTTAAAAGAGACGATTCTTCCATCTAGTGATACACAAGTGCGAGCTTAACTTAGTCAACAAAAAAAATTGCAAGTTGATGATTCCAAATGGAATCATTGGGGGGTGAAAGGGTTTAAACCATGCACTTCCCTAACTGTTATGAGCAGTTTAACAACAAAATCTAATAAAGGTTCCATTATTTTGTGTGTGTTCAACAATTAAATTACTCTTTTTCAATATTCTGCAGGAAAATAAATTAATTCCACAGCTAAAAAAACTTGTACTTAAGTTAAAATTCTTCATTTTCAGTCAAAGTAAGTTATAGAATCTGGACAAATATTTGTGGAAGATTTTCTAAAAACGCTTTACCAAAATTTGAAGCTAAAATAGTTGAAAAAACTAAATTCTTTTATTCAACTATTATTTGGTAGAAGTATAAAATGTTAATAAAATTTACCTCCACATCTTGATCTTGTGCTTTTATGCTTTCCTCTTTGGAATGCAGCTTCATATTTGGAATTAGAATCCTCAGCGCAGCTTCAGCTAAGAAATAATAGGGCATTTTTAAATAGTTGTTAATTAACTGAATTATTCTTTCAATACTGGAAGGTGTAACACTACACGATTCTCAGTTACTAGCAACGTGTCTACTAAATTTAAGGTTGATGGCTTCTTTAGTTTGAGCTGTAGAGTGGTTTCAGGCGAACCAATCTTCTAAAAATTAATTTTTCAGAGTCAGCCCCTTCCAAAATGTGCAGAAAACACAAAATCTATATTCTGGATGTTTCATCCCATAACAATACTTTCATTACCTCATACTTCATATTTGGTCATTGAAATTAAAAAGCTGTACTGTATTTAAAACTGATGACAACTTTCAATCGATCATAAACAAACAAAAAATTCATTTTAGTTCTAGATCAAATAAAAAAATTCACTGATCAAACTTGCAACCTAAAAAAAATTTAGTTAATGAACTTAATATAGTAGGCCTTTTTTTTAAAAAAATTAAAACACCTGAGGTTTATTTTCAGCCTCACGAGCTTCGATATTTAATTCTATAATTTTTTTATTATATATACCTTAAAAATGTTAGCAAGGTGCTTATGATGTCATTCGATGTTAAGTCATACACTTACAATTTTGTCTCTCTACAAGTAAAACACAAAATTGATTGGTTTACTTCAAAACACCACAATGTAATGGTAGTTTTTTAAAGATTGGCAAGTTTTAAAAGATCATGGTCATGGCTTTATGGCAATGCCATACCAACTGGGCAAATGCTGACCTTGATCAATGAAAGTTACATAGAGATCTATTAGCATGCAAGCCTCTTAACCCTTTCAATCCCAACTCTTTTTTATTCCCAAAATCTTAACTTTTTTAATAGATATTATGTATCCAGACAGAATGAAATAGCAGGGTGAAATTTTTTCAACTAAAATTTGAGAAAAGGAAATTTTTAATTATAACTTTTGAATAAATTGTAACATTATTTTTTCAAAATTTTATTTGTTATAAAAAGTTAAAATTAAATTTTTAAACATTTGAAAAAGCAAATGTGAAGAATCAAATTGTTTCACAGTAAATATTTTTACCATGTTTTCCATATTTTCATTTAACTACAACAAACATTATTTAATTCTTCAAAAGACATGATTCTTCCTTCTAACAATACACAAAATGAATACAACTTTATATAAAATGTATGGAGAATTTAATAAAATTTATAAGTACGATTTCGAAAAAAAAAATAGCAAGCTGATTCCAAATTAATTTGTAAATTATCGAGTTAAAGTTATTGAGAAAAAAAAATTGCAAGTGTGATGATTTCAATTGGAATCATTGGTGGTGAATTTTGAAAATCTGCCAGAAAAAGTTAAGAGGTAGGCAGCCAAGTTACCTGCAGCTGACTTGGCCAGCTTCTTGCTACTGCCGAATCCATTTCCGTACTTGATACCGTCGATAACCACCGCTGCCCCGTAGGGGGTCCCCGCATTTTCTGAAATTGCACACAAGGTCATACATTATTACTTTACATTTCACATTAAAACTAGCGCAGAACAAAGTAAATCAAAATTTCAATTAAAAACCTCAAAATATTTTCTTATTGAATTTAGCATTTACAAATTATAAGAATGCTTCAGGGAAAAAGTAAAATACAGAGTTGAGATTTATAACTTACTTGGCTGATCTAAATTTAGTATTTCTTTTTTTAAAAAAATACAATGAATCTAAGCTCTTTGAGAATTTTAAAGAATGCCAAGGTTTAATTTTGCAGCTAGAACCCAAGCCAAATACGTGCTCAAACAATCATTTACATGCCACACAACCATGTGACATGTATGAAGACAATTTGAATATATCCAGAAAAACTGCCGACTCAACCGGGTCTCGAAACCGTGATCTTGTGCTTATGAGGTCATATACAAAATACATCACAGCTATCTAAAAAAAATGTATATACATGCCTAGTTCCCTAAATTCATAGCTGGGCTGCTTTCTCAGTGCATGTTGAACATATTCGTGCAAAATGCAGACAGGAGATTTTCCACTGGGATTCATGATGAATTCTGAAAAAGGATCAACAACCAAAAGTTAATGTCAGTTAATAGAATGACGATAACTGAAAAAAACTACTTAAAAAATTTAATCAAATGAGAATTTTCTAACAGGACATCAGATTTTCGCTCAAGCTGAAGTAAAATTAACAAAGGGCTATTAACATAAGTTAGAAAAATTATTTTTATCTCTTCGCTCCAGAGATACACATAAGTGAATCTTTGTAGAACTCACTTCACACTACATTTTACAATTTTCCCTGATACCTAGCTCTTGTATTATAAACTTAGGTGTTTAAGTTTTTCAAAAATATTTTTACTGTAGCAGCCACTTTATTGATGCATTCAGAATGCCTCATGCATTAAGAAAGCTTTACCAAGGAAAAAGGGGATCAAGTATTTTAAAACCTAAAATAATTTTCTTTATAAATCTTTTTGTAATTTAGACTTACCTTTCTTCGGGGCATTTGATCCTGCCACCGTGGAGTTATCAGACAGCAGAACTGGACGACAAGAAATCAACTGAGTGTTATCGGCCTGAAATGAAATATTCAAACTAGTTAGATAGAGCCCCTTTAACAAACTGATTTGTGCAATAAATAACCTATAGAGGGCCAAGGGCTGCTGATACCATATAAGCTTACAGCACAATAGGGTGCATTACAGCAAATGTTCTGGTCAGACTGGCGCGAAACTCACAACGTTTAGTTACAAAAGCTAGCTTAGTTCACATTTTATTAACCCACTGAAGCTCTGCTTGCATTGTAATCATAAGGACTATGCAACAGGTCCAGGATTTGAATCATGGCTCAAACAGCTTGTCTTGAGTGAGTCAACATAATGGGAACCAAGCATGCCTGCAAACTAAAAACTGAGGGTTCTGCTGTATGTTAACCCTCTAAGGCATGAATTTTTATTTTCATCCCAAAAAAATGTATATGTATCTTTAATACTCACACATTATGAGAAAAATACTAAAAAAATTAACTGCATAAGAATTTAAATAATTTCAATTTTTAATTTTTTTTCCATAAGACAAAAACCAACTGCAAAATTCCAATTTTGATAACAATGACTAGAAAACTACTAAAATTATTTCAAAATAACCCTTTTTAACTATGATTAATTTTTCAAAACAATATATTAGTATTTAGTAGTTAGTACTAATATTATTATTCATTGAATACTACCAAAAACGTCATTTCACAAAAGTTAATAACCTCACTTCTTTAATTTTGAATACACTTTTACTACTGTCATCTATGAGGGTTATTAGTAACTAAAACTTCAAAATGGAATGTAATAGATGAAAAAACACAGCTTTGTCTTGGAGGAGCTCTAATTTAATAGAATCAAGTGGATTATGTTACTTGTTACCAAACGGTAACAGTATGCATCAGAGGGTTAACCACCATTCATTGGCCCATGCAGGCTGTTGCACTAAATAGTTTTTAGCTATTAAACTTCAGGTTATTGCGTATTTCCACTGGAAAAACTTAACAATAACAAACTTATTTTGGCATTAGCATGAATGAGAAAGAAACCAATTAGGTTTATAACAGAATCTGCTATTTGCCTCCACACAAAATTTGTGTACAACAGGAAAAAAAAGCACCAAACACAGTAATAAGCTCTTAAGACAGGAGCAAAATCGTACACATACATTCTTATAATCTAAAAATACTTTTCATATGCTAAAAGTATGTTTTGTAAAGACAAAAAAAAATTAGGTTTAATAGTTACTGAGAGACATGCCTTTAACTCTAAAAATACACATTTTTTGTGCTTATAAAGGCAATAAAAAAGGCGCATCACTTATTTGTAGTTAACAGATTTTTTTTACATTGTTTTTAATGCAAAAAAATGCCTTTAAAATTAACTGCCAAAAGAACATTTTGAAAAGTTTGAAAAAAAAATTAAGATAATTTTTTTAGTACTCTATTATTGTATTGACCCTTGTTCAACTTCTTTTCTTATAGAAATAAATGACTGATTCCTATAATCAAAGACTGAAAACTGATATTTTATTAGGATTTTGTTCTATCGGACCAGGTCAATTTGGAAATTAATTAACATGTTAATTTTTTGTGGGGAGGTTTTAAAAAATGTCCCCAAATGGGGACGCCAGGTCGCAAGAGGTTAATTCTATATCAAACCAATACAAGCTAAATTTAGATAGTTTCATTTATTGAACAAGTACTCAAACCAATTTTAAAAACTGGGGATTCCTGTAACATAGCTGCATTTAGCATACAAAAATACTTTCATAACTATATTCAATCCAATACAAACAGAGTTATTTGACTTAATTTCCCCTTGAATAAATTTGTAACTAGATAAGTATCTTAGTAAGAAACTGAGTAAATGAGTAAGAAAATGCCTCACCAAAAAGGGTCTTTGTTCAAGTCTCATTTTCCTCTGGTGGTTTCTCCTTCCTGTCCAAGTGCTGAATTAAAAAAAAAAAAGAATGTATAAGAAATTGGTTTGCCGATGTCTTTAAAAATGCTATAATATGTACCACCAGTTTTTTGTGCATTTATTTCTTATTAACCAAATGATCATGCTTTTATTGGTAAAAAAATTGAAGAAAAAGTTCTCGAAGTCTGATTTCCGGCAGGGCAAACGGGGAACCACTACAAGGGGACAACCAAATTTGCTTAAAAAGGAAAAATGTTGAGGAAAATATGTACCAAAATTAGTTGCCACAAAAGTTACTTATTCATATAATACAATTGAACTATGTACAATAATTTTTTTTGAAAAGGAGTCAATATAATTATTATATATCTTGTAATAATTATCAATTATTCCCTGGCCATATGAATAAAAAATGCGTTTTAAGAATTTTATGACAGGTTTCTGATGTCTTGTTTTATGTATATAGCTTTAATAAAATTATGTAACATATACAATGCTTATAGCTTAAAACGATATGCTTATGCATGCACTTAAGATAATTGTTGAAGTTTATTCATTTGTACCAGTTGAAATTGAAAAAAATTATGTTCATAGTTCGTATGTTGTGGGTAAACCTAAACTTGCTTGTGCCCTGGGCCCTAGAAGTTGTAAGTCGGGCCCTGGCAAGTTCTACAATAAGTAGATTAGCCTAGTTTCTTGTTACTTTAAATACTTACAGAAATTTTTACTGAAAAGTGTAACTGATAGAATGAAATTAAAAAGGGAGACAGACTCTCAACCTATTTTCCCAATTTCTTTAATTTTTGAATTTCGGCTTTCTTTGTTAAAGAGAATTGGTCCAAGCATTTCTCGATAATAACTCTTCACTAAATATGAACATAAAAAAATAAATACAAACTCGTATTTAACTTTTTACGGTAACTATGTCTTCACTTATACATGCCAAATTTGTCAAATAGAAAATTGGTAATAGGGTTTTATACTTGGATCAAAGAACATAGAAAATGAAACAAATTTGAAAGGAAAATTTTATCTAGTTATTTAGTTATATATTTTTGAAGTTTTAAAAAGCCAAGCACATACAGCAGACGGCGACACTGTTTTAAAACTTTATCAACTAATAATAAAAGAACCAGATGTTATTTTCATTTCAACTTTGTTTTAAGCTGATGTTATGATGATTCCGATACCTGGTGAAAATAGGATAACATGGCAAAGCAATTCTTTTGAAAAAGTTGTGATTTAAAACCTAATGCAAAAATTAGCTCTATGGGACTGACAGTCCCTCTTAAAACAAAACTAGCATTGGGTTGGTAGACAGGGGTTGGGTACAACAATAATGTTTTTTTTTAAATAGTAACTAAAATAAGCTTACCTAAATCGCTTTACAGTAATTCTTTGGAACTCAAATCGTTTCTCACAATATCTTCTAAGGGCTAAAAAGTCTATTGAAAAAAAAATAATAAACAATTTGAAAACACACAGTTTACAAAATTATGTGAAAACTACTCCTTTTGCAATGGCAATATACATAATAAATGAAATTCATTAATGAAGTTTTTAAAAAATGTGTTTAGAAAAACAAGATAACCAAAAATATTATACAGTCAAACCTCATTATAATGGATTAGAAGAGAGCACTATGTACACTAACATTAAACATTAGTTCAGACCATTAGTTAGTACCATTAAAATATTCGAAGACAAATAACTAAAACTTGATTCGATGCATAAAGTGTTACCACTGCACTCCGATCATATGCCCGTTATAGTCGTTCTACTATGCAAGCCTCAAAAATACTTTCTTCCCTCATCAATTTATGTGGTTTTCTAGGAAACAGGGGGATAATCGCTCTTCTAAACCTAACATATTTGAGATTCTGCTGTGCGGTTTACAATCCGAACAGCTCAAACCCAAGTAGGGTGGGGGAAACACTGAAACTGCGACCCTCACGCCGTTTCGAATAAAACCACATGATATGATGGGGGAGGAAAATGAATTAAAGGCTCGCATTTTAGATAGACCTACTATAGTACAGCAAACGTTACCAAAACTATTGCACATGAAAATTGCAAACTTCACAGAGGTACTAAAATTTACTTTAGAACAAAAATTGAGAACGATGAGTGTTTAAATTCCTCACTCTTGAAATATGCTTACCAAGGGATCCAGACTCCTTAGTATCTTTGGCACTCTGCAAATTTGCAGAAGGAAATATACCATTGGCAGCTGAAAAAAAAACAATAGAATGAAAAAAAACAATAAAAACAAAATGAGTGAATGGAAATTAAAAATTTAGTTACATATAGGACTTCAAAGCACATTTAATGTGCACCTCCTTTACATAGGGAATTATTCGTTGTACTTCTTGGCTGCACAGACCGTTTATAGTTCGGTAGTTATTTTGACATTGCTCGAATAGGGCTGTAAAAAACACGTTTTTTTTTTTTTCATGAAAAGCCCAACCCACTTGGGTTTTTTCAGGGTTTTGGGGGTTTAGGGGTTTTTCAGGGTTTATGAGGGGTTTTCAAGGCTTTAGATGTTTTTTTCAGTATTTTGGATGCTTCTTTCAGGGTCTTGTGGTTTATTTAGGGAAGTTTTAATTATTTATTAAATTTTTTTTAAACTAACAGAACATATAGTGAATGTTATAGAGATAATCAGGAATGTTATAATTTAAATTAGAATAATTAAACACTAATAAAAGTTTGTTTAAATGTTATATAAATGTACATTTAAATTTTAAGATGCATTGTTTCAGACCAAGTCTTTTTTGTGTATGTGTAAACAAATTAGTATATAACCCAGAATATTGTATCGACAGAAATTTAAATTAGAATTTTAAAAATGCATTAATTATATTTTATTGTTCATAATTAGTATAAACTTAAATATGTAAATGTATTTTAAAAATTTAAGGTACAAAAAAGTAAAAGCATATTATTAATAATAAAATATTAATTGAAAATTATATGAAATAATTATTTCTTTGCATAAAAAGTTTTAACTTCATTAATTTCCAGTAAAGGCACTTTTAAATTCAATTGCCCACTTGCTTTTTTTAGGGTGTTTTTTTTTTAAAAACCCACATGGGTTTTTTTGGGGTCGGGTAAAAACAGAACCCTGTGCCTGGGCCCGAACGTGGGACCTTTCGCATGCAAGGTAAGCACCTTACCCACTGGGACTGCAGTTGCAACCCCGTTTTCTTTAGTAGCTGCATCAACAGGACACCCCGGAGTGGCAACGGGTGCAACAGATGCGTCTTCCAGGCCGTTTGCCACATTCTGCAATGCTTCGGCCCTCTGCTTCTCCTTTTCAGTCTCTCTTTGATAGTGAAGGCAAGGAATGGCCGACAAAGGTATTTTATGTTTCTAGAATAGGCAAGTTATAACTTAATTATTACTACCATCCAGGGATAGAAAAAATTAATAAATTATATACGAGGCAGGTAGAAGGGAAAAAAAGTACATGTTATAGTCAAAATATCCAAGTCTGAAACTTTATTTCAAAAAAAGGTACAGAAAAGAATATAATATGACTGTTCAGAAACATTTTGACCATCAATAAATGAAGACTTTTTGAATTTCAACATGCATATTTTGACTACTTGTAAGTTTCACAGATTAAATAAAAGCACTTGATTACTGCTATCCAGGGATAGAAAAATTTAATAAATTATATACGAGGCAGGTAGAAGGAAAAAAAAGTGCATGTTATAGTCAAAATATCCAAGTATGAAACTTTATTTTAAAAAAGGTACAGAAAGGAATATGACTGTTTAGAAACATTTTGACCGTCAATAAATAAGACTTTTTGAATTTCAACATGCATATTTTTGACTACTTGTAAGTTTCACAGATTAAATAAAAGCACTTGATTACTGCTATCCAGGGATAGAAAAATTTAATCTATATACATAAAAGGAGACTCCTGTTTGTTTGTATAGGACGCGAAATCTAAAGAACCACGCCACAGATTGTCACGAAATTTGGCACAAAAATGTATCTCATCTCCACAACAAACATACTACATAGGCTAAGATTTTTTTGAATCGGACCATTCCTTCTATCGTTTTCAAACGTTTTAAGGGAAAAAATACACCAGTTTTGCTTAAATCCGATAATTTTTTCCCTTTCGTGATGCCATTGGGCAGAAAAATTTAAATAAAACTTTTTAGAAAACAATTGAAATTGAAAATGTTTATTGTTTAATATTTGTTCATTGCCTTCAGAAACTAAATTAACAACTTAAAAAATAATTGATATGTTTCAAGTGATGTAATCCTACCATTCTCCATTCTATTATTTTATCGTGCCTATAAGATTTTAATTATGAATTTTTTAAAAGCATAGTTAAGCTAATACTGAACTATGTTGTTTTTTGAAAGCTATCGCACTACAGATGCATATTATGGCTTTATGTCTTCCTTTTTTCGTCAAATATTAAGCCAAACTCGCCAAGTTATTACAAAAAACGTAGCAAATGAGCAAATTTTTTTTAAATGCTGGTTGTGCGAAGCCGAGGGGCTTTCAAGCATCCGACATTTACAATTTTACATTATATAGAGAAATGCAGTTAGATTTTTCAGAGTTAGTACTTTTAACAGTAACGAAAAATTTTGTTTCTTCTTAACATCTCACACTGCTCTTCGGGAATATTTTCTCGCACAATTTGGCGTTTGAAATTAATTATTTAAAATTTAGCTTTTAACAATGTTGAATTTTCTTTCTTAACTTTCACTCGTTGTCAATATTTCTTTCGGCGTGATGCTCTTTGAAAAACGATAAGATAGCTAAATTTAAAATTTTTATTATAATTTGAAATTTCTAAAAGCCACTGTGATTTGTTACTTTTCCAATTAAGTATCTGTAACTAGCTACTTTTTATATTAAGTAACTATAAAAAATTATTAAGTAACTATAGCAGAGTTACTTTTTAAAAGTAACTTTCCAAGCTCTGGCCAATAGCAAAGTGCAGAAACTAAAATGTCCAATTTTATATGAACAATCATGAAGATCACAAAAAAAAACTATCACTTTGAAATTAATTTGGGCAGGATTCAATTTCCTTCTAGATACACTCCTGCTTTGAAAACAAATACCAGAGAAGATGGAAAGTATGAAGAACCCTAATGAAGAATACTAGGAGGCTACATTAATATTTGATGTGTATTCCACTTTCTTAGTTTAGTTACCCGGTTTCTAAATGTTATGGAAATCATAATTCTGCTTTTCTAGCTATACTTCTCATGGAAATATTTTAGGAACTCAGTTTTATCGAATAAAAACATGTTATATGCAAAAACATAAGCGAATAACTGTTTAAATTCGTATTTTGGATGCTGATAATTTACGTTAAGCCTAACTTGGCTGCCGTGCTACCGAATTCATAATAACGTTGCCATTCCGACCATACAAATTTCCCTTTAAATTTGACCACTTAGAAGAATATATACAGTCAATACTCGATAACTCGAAGTCCCAGGGGACCCCCAAAAATATTTGACTTATCCGAAGTTTGAGTTATTGAAGTTACTTTTCATTTATCTCTACAGTCACTTAAGATGTGTCCACTTGGATTAAATGGTTTGATGTGCGCCGTAATACTATAGTTAAGCCGATTTCAATTTTTTTTAATAGCTTATGTAAACAAAAAGAGAAGAATGTGGTCAAAAAAATAAATTAAAACTAACAAAATTTGAGCTAATTGCATATCGATTAGTATAAATACTATGCAATTCTCATTTAAGGTTGTTTTTATTTACAGACAAGACATTATGGATACGAAATGTTGATTAATTTGAACTGAAATGCATTTTTTACCGATGAAATCTATCATAAAAACTTCAACTAAGAAGATGTTAACTTCGAATTATTTAGACAATTTTTTAACGAAAATAAAAGATATGATTCGGGACTTTATTAAAGGTTCGAGTTAGCGGATTATTTGACTTAAAGGAAGTCGAGTTATCGAGGTTTGACTGCATATACAGTGGTGGCCAAAAAGGTGGGCAGGACACTTTTTGAAAGTTTCATATTTTTCAACTTTGTGTGATTACTGAATATATAAATTGTATATCAATTTGATCTATTGTATATCAAATTAAAAGTAATTTAATCTTTAAGAGGACCACTGTGTGAAGATTGCTGAAGCCGTCTGTGAGACCTTTGGTCCCATATAATCTCTATCCATGGCCACAACATCATCATCATAAAAGTAATTTCATGCAGAATTAAAAATAAATACAGTGTTACAATATCTGTATAAGGAATAAGTTATGCAACTAATAGTATGATCTGTCTTAGTTTTGCCACCCACCTTAGTCATTGAACCACCCACTTGTATTGCAATTTCAGCACAAGGGAATCCATCGATTGTGATTGTTTGTTCAACTAAAATGAGCATAACTTTATTTGTAATACAGATACTTTAATTTTGTTTTTTTTAATGAAATTCTACATTAAATTATCTTCAATTTAATATTTAAATGTTCGCATTTAAGTGAAATTTAATGGTTGCAAGAACACGTGTAACAGTTGAACCACATGAAACTTTCAAAATGTGTCCACACTTTTGGCCACCACTGTAGATATGAATATAAACTTTTTTTTCGGTAACGATCTTTTTCGCCACTCACCCGCGTGCTGCCCGGTCCCAGGAAGTAGGGTTTGGACATGCTGCAGACGCGGGTCTGCTTGTGCAGGTAGACGGGCATCCCGCAGTTGTGGGTCACCTCCACCCAGCCTTCGGGAAGGACCTCAAAGTGGTCCCTGCCCTTCACTGCACACAAAAAGAAAGCAGAGATCTATGATATTATATGCAGCGTCATAAATAGAATGGACTGCTCATCCAATATTAAAGCAGCATCCAAGTACGTACATAACATGAATCTCGCCAAATTTTGTCAGTATTCACTACAATACCATATAGCAAGGGTTTTTAAAAAATCTCCAGGAAAAAAAATAGAATATTAATTGATTTTTTTGTTCATCTACAGCAGGGGTTCCCAACCTTTTTGCACCTGCGTACCATTGGACTTTTTGAGAAATTTCGGCGAACCACCAGACCTAAATATTTTAATAAACGTATACTATTTACTCTTCTGAAGGTGCTCAAAGGTTTTTGAGTAAAATTCTTGAGAAAACTTCTTATTTAATGGTTAGATATTTGTTTATTTATGACATGCTTATAACAAAAGAAGAAATAATAGGATTAAAATGGTATTATTTTACAGTTTTGTGTATTGCCTATACTCAGCAAAATCGGATCCAGAATTTAAAGATTTACCTTATTGTTTAAAATAATGAGTAATGTGTTTGCGTGCTCACTGCACATGCGTACAGATGCTATTTATGGCATCATAATACTCATATCGCTCTCGCATATAACCCGAAATATTCCCACGTACCACCGGTTGGGAACCCCTGTGCTAAATGATAAGAGGATACAGATGGCAGATTAAAAAGGAGAAAACTATTTAGGTTTACCATGTCTATTTTTTCATTATTTTTTTACTATTTTTTGCCTCTGACTTTTTGTTGGTCGACAATTTTTGTATTTACGCGAAAAATAAATTTTAAAAAGTGAAAGTAGACTGAGTAGTTAATAAAAAAATATATACTTACAAGCAAAATATTATAACATTAAGGTCTATCATTAATTCAAAGAGGAAGAACATTTATGGCATTATAAACACGTTATTGTTGCCTGTAACTGAATTATTAAATCAGGCCGCAGAAGTTAAAGCAGAACTTTACCTTTGAGAACCACCTTCTGCTTTTCCTGATGGGCCAGCGGATTGTTGGGGTCCAGAGTTTTGGAGTTCTTAAGCTTCTCGTCCAGCAGAGCTTCGATCTCGTCGGGGTCCATCTCATCCGACGAAGAATCCGAAGTCGACATGGCGACTGGCGGCTCTTCCTTACCGTCACTCTCGTACTCGTCCAGTATGTCAAACTCCATGTCGTCGGGCAGATCGTCGCTATCGTGGAAAACAGAATGTTAGGAAACTTATCAGGGTGCAGAAATTATGAAAATTTTACACTAGACAACCAGAGTTAGATAAAATGACGAGTTAAAAAAAACTTGCTGCGTACACAAGATTTGGAGTAAAAATTTGCTGCAAAAAATATTAATAATAATTAACTTTTTTAACCCATAGGCTATCATGTATTTATTATACATTATGAAAACACAAATTGCATAGAAAGTGCACGGAAAAATTTGAAATTACTAAAAAAAAATTTTTTTGTATTTTATGCAAAAGGCAAAAGCTATAATCTCTATGGGCAAAAGTCATATATATTTTTTTAAATATTGAAACAGATAATTATCTTTTAATAACCTGAAATTATCTGCAAGAGTAAAATATTTTCCGCGAACGGCGTTCAAGCGTTCGTATATTATTAAACAACCCTGTAGACAACCAGTCTAGTAGGAACTTAAAAGTACTAGACATTGAAAAATTTTGCAAAACCAGAAAAATTGAATAAAAAGTCAATCTTACTATCTAAAATTAAATGTATTAACTAATTTTTACAGCAACACTCGTTAATCAGTTGCCTGACTCTTCTGCAGAAATACTATCGCAGTTAGATTCAAAATCGTCTCCACGTAAATATGGTTTTGTGTTTGGCCTTCTTTTTCTTTTTACATCACTTTTCTAAAATTGAAAGGCTTGCTCTGGATCAAATAGACTGATTTCTGGAGAGTGAAGTCTAAATTTTAGAAATTCATATCGGTCTTTATGAAAAAACATCGGCATTGACTAGAGGTCTAGCGCTAATTTCGAGCCCTGCTTATACTTACTGTTATTTTTAGTAAGCAGAACCGCTAAAAACTCCAGATTTACCAAGCAATACCATATTTTTAACCACTTACTATATACCAATATTGGTCCTGAACTAAAACTGTACAAGACTCGAGACACCCACGCTTTCACTGCAAACTGGTATACATATCACGAAGCATTGAAGTTTGGTTGAACAAAGTTTGATTCTGATATAAAAGTTTGGAATAAGCGTGCGAAAATTTTTCGTTCATTGAATTACAATAAAATAAGCACCTAAAGTAAAAAATAAGCACCTTTAAGCAACGCTATGCACCCTGCAATTTGCTGTACTTTCAAAGGGAAGGAAACATTAAACTTTGTCCTGGCAACTGGAAAATGGCTATTAACGAGTTAAGGGGAAATGCAAATGGGCGCGCTGGATTGCGGGTCCCCAAACTCAAGTGCCTCAATGTTAATCCAATGGGAAAAAAGCTATTTTCTCTGCCACATTTCCCAGGCTGTATTGAATATTTTTACTAACAGTTTTTTTTTAATAATAAATGTAGATAACTTACAGGTGTCTATAATCCCACTTTTTTAAATTGCTTCCAATACTTTTTGTGAAAATTTTATTAAAAATTTCTAAAAAAAATTTTGAACCAATTTCAAAAAGTGGGATTGTCGGGACCTGTAAGTCAGCTACATTTATCACATTGAAAAGTCCGTTTGTAAAAATATTCAATACAGCCGGAGAAATGTGGCAGAGAAAATATTTTTTCCCATTGGATTGAATAAGGTGGATTTGTAAAATGTCTTGGTAATTAAGATTAGCAAACGTAACGTTTCACAGCAATTTAATAAAAAAAACTTCATAACATTCAAGTTGATAATATCACTGTTAAGTGGGTTCTACACATTGTTCTTCTATTAGTTTTTAACAAACATTAAGAATTATACTTAGAGAAAATTTAATATTATGTAGTCATTCGTAAAGTGCCTTAGAAATTAAGTAAGGTTAGCAAACGTATTCTAAGTGGTAACGGAAGATGTAAGCCAGGTCTCCAAGCTGAAGCCTTCTGCCTGTGATAATCCAATGCTAAAAAAAAATATTTTCTGAGCCAGATTACTCAATCTGATACTACTCATATTACACAAGAGATAATTTATAAAACAAAAATCCCCCCCTACAAACAAACTTACCCATATTCCGACTCTTCCACCATCTCATCGACCATCGACGAGTCTTCCGCCTGCTGCGAGTCTTCGTTAACTTTGGCGGTGCCTTCCTCGTTAACGCGGGCCATTTCTGAATCAGCCTCAGCGGAGGAGTCCAGCTTTCGCCTTTTACCCGGGGGCGGGGCTCCCGCCTCCAAACCTGTTGTTTCAAATCCACCTCCACCATGGCTATTGTCCAACCCTTCATTTAGTAGGAGATTGGACGAATGCATGACAAGGGGTGGCTGAGTGCTCGCACAGCTAATACTTACTTTGTCGACCGCAGCTTCTCCAACGTCAGAGAGTACGTCCATCTCTAATGACAGTTCGTGGCTTTCGTCGGATATTTTGTTGCCGTCACTCGCTTCGCCTTCAGTGGCAGTAAAACTAGCTGTTCCAGCTTTGGAAGGTAAATTGTTCTCCAACGAAAGTTCACGGTTCTCCATTTTGTCGGTGTCAGCTTTTGAATTTGGAAGAGGATGATCGTCGGGAATGGGTGACTTTGGATTTATTGCCATTTGTTCTGCCACAGGACAGCTATCCGGTTGCAAAACGCTTTCTGGACTTGAAGGCTCAAGTTTACTTTCTAAGGATGATTTTAAGAGAAAATTCTCTCTGGGACAGCGATCTAACTGTGGAGAAGTGGACAAGAGATTTACTGCCGTTTGTTCTGCGAAGGGACAGCTTTCCGATTCCAAAGCGCTTTCTGGATTCGAAGATTCAAGTTCACCTTCTAAGGATGATTTTAAAAGTAAACTCTCTCCGAGACCACAATCTAATTCTGAAATGGTAACGGAAACGCTTTCTGGATCCAAAGATTCACATTTACTTTCTAAAGGTTCATTTAAAAGTAAACTCTCTTCGGGACAGGTTTCTGATTGCGGACTGGAAATAGAAACCTTTTCTGGATTCGAAGATTCACGTTCACTTTCCAATAAAGTTTCTAAACCTAAACCCTCTAACTTTGGCATAGCTGACGATGGCCCCTGTTTTTCACCGACATCCAACGATATGTCAGCGGATTCTGGAGGTTTTTCGACGCAGGAAGACTCGGAGTCTGTTGTGCTGTCGTTCTCTCCGCAGAGCTGCATTCTCAGGGACTCTCGGATCCTCTCGAGTTCCGTAAGTTCCATCTCGCTCACGTCTTCGACCGCCGCCATCTCTCCGGGAGAATTCGTTTCAGACATACCTGGAACACACAAGTCTCATACATTAGGCTGAAAAGCAGAATTTTTTAATACAGTGTGGTGAATCTTATTTCATTTCATTTCGATTGACTTTCTTTGTTTCGGCACCCCTTTTTGGGAATTAAAACTTTTGCACAGGGTACTTATCCCTGCACATGAATCCTGTAAAATTACGAACTACAACTAAAGATCCAGTGGCGGCTCGTGGCATACAGCAAGTACAGCCAGGCTGTACCTAAATTTTAGTTTAAAGCTAAATCCCAAATCCCATCATCAAATTTTTATTCGTTATTATATTTTGCCAGAAGAGCTCATTTTTTAAGGCAACGTTTTCATGCTAAACAATGGAAAAAAATCAAGCTTAGTAGTGGGATTGATATAAGGTAACACTTGGATATCAAATGATTTGCTGGCTTATAATCCCATCCTACTGAACTGCAGCCGGAAAGAGAATTATCAGTTGGGCTGCAAGACGCTGGCGTGGTTGCCATGACGATGTGGAATGCATTGCTTAATCCACATGCAGATTGAAATGGATTTAAGCGGCGATTGATGCCCAGAATGGAATTGCGTCATTCGGCTGCAGTTCGAATGAGCTGATATGATAGGTGGCCGCCAAACACGTGATAGGCCATGTGTGATGAAGGGGAAATCAAGAGATTGAATTCTTCATCGCTTCAGGCATTGCTTATTAAATTTCGGCGCTGAATGTTTCTGTTTCTTAGAATCAATATTTTATTTGTTCTGTATTAAAAAATGGAACCCCCCGCTATTCATAAAATATACTTTTAGTAATACACTAAGTTTTTATAAAGTAAGATTTTCATTTCTATTTTATACAATCTTATACTTATATACTTTTTCATTATATGCTTTTCAATTTATGCTCAGCTAACAGAAGTTTGAGTGTGTGTGTGTGGGGGGGGGTTGTGTTGCTTTGGCTGCACCAACATTTTTGACCACGGGCCGCCACTGTAAAGATCAGTCACTCAAATTTCTCACCAAATAGTTTAAATTCTAATATATTCTTTTATCCCATCCCTGCACAATAAATGCGGGACAAATTCATTCCCAGTGAGATTCGAACTAACTAAATACTATTTTCATAACTGCATCACTTTTCTTAAAATATTTTAAGTGTTATTCCAAATGTATTGGTCAGTTGTATTGATTTTTTAAATTTTTTTGTCTGAATGAATTTGTTATAAATACAGTAAAACCCCGATTTTATGTCCCCCGAATCTACGTTTCCCCGCATTTTACGTTTTTTCCGCATACCGTAATGTTAATTTAACCCGCATTGTAAGTTTGTTTTTTATGGAATTTTCCGCATTTTACGTTTTCCCTGGAAAGTAAAAAAAGAAAAAGTGTTTCAAAATAAGCACTATTTTCCCCATTCCACAGGCTCCTGTTTTCTGAATCCGGTTTCTCATCATGGATAATGGTTTGACTACAACATTGAAGGTAGCTGTTTAGCACGCAGTGGTTGCATTTCTAACCTTTTTGTGCCAAAATATGACGAGTAAAAAAACGCAAAAACTTTTATGTAACTTTCTTGTTACTAACTTCTTTGTTTTCTTTTACGTTGTTAAAGAAGACTCCTGCCATGGAGGGAAAATGTCTACATTGCTTCTTACAGTTTTACTGTGCTGTAATAGTGATGGAAGTGAGAATTTGCATGAATTTTTGCTTTCTATGTATTTCCCGAGTTATATGTTTTTCCCGCATTTTACGTTTCTCTTACCCAGTCCCTTGAGAAACGTAAAATCGGGGTTTCACTGTATTTGATATTATAGCATAACCAACAAATACATTGTGTTGAATAACAGATATGAATTGTTTAGGTTTAAGTTATCGTTGCACGGGGGCTATTAGAGACAAGCATCATAAGTTAGAAACACAGTCAAGTGAGAAACGACTATATGATTACTCTTTAGGCAGGCATATTATACACAACACAACTTTGGTGTGTATTCAAAAATGTTTAGCCAACCACTTCACCTTAGAACTTTACCTTTTTTTTTTAACTAGAAAGAGTTACGATTTCTACTCTGACTAGCACTTTACCCATTTTTACACAGCAACACTATTTCCCAGACTGAAGGAAAGTATTATGACTTTTTAAATGGTATTTTGTTTCAAAACCACAGCTGTTCAAGGCCACCACGACAACTTTGTTACGGTTCTGTGGAAACACTTGCTAGCCTGCAGCACAGGGGAGAAAAGTTTTACTTCACCAGTCCTGGAGAATTTACAAGATAATCAATAATAAGATAAAGGGAAAAGAAACTTGAGTAAATACCAAAAATTAGATAATACTTAAAATTTAACAAAAATGAATAATATTGTTTTTTTTTAACTCAACTTCATAGCACAACACAAAAAAAATTTGGAGACGATCTATTGCAAAAACAATATTCCAAAAAATTCCAAGGTTAAAAATATACTTTACAGTCTCCCTGTGGGAGAATTTTCCAAATTCTCGCTAAATTTTTTGACAACCACGATTTAAAGAAAAGGACATAATTTGAAAAAATTGATGAAAAAATGGACACAGAAAATCCCTGAAATCGTACATTATGTAAAAAAAAGAATCGTTAATCCTAATTGCGCTTTTTCTCAGAGAATTGGTGCCAGAAAAAATTATTTATCGCCAAATGTTAAAAAAATCTCGCCAAGAGTGACCGTACAGTAAATCTTATCACAGAGAAGGTGGTTTAAACAATTGAAATACGCTCGATCCACAGCTGATCCAGGCGTTTTTTACGGGAAATGTTATTTCACCAATCTCGAAAATTCGCCTGGCTTCGAAAACTAGGATTAACCACAAGGACTTGAAATAAATTTTTAAAAAATATTAAAAGTATGTAAAAAATGAAGCTAAATTTAAAAGAATCTTTTCCAAAACAAAGAAAAATGAAACATTGATACAGGAAAAGCACTACTGCATACAATAGACAAACATTAGGGGAAAAAATAATACATACATATACTTGTATAGAACGAGGGAGGGTATAGGGTAACGGAAAAAAATTCAAGGGAAAAAAGAAAATACCTGCGATAAAACAATTTCTTTTTAACTGAACACCTGTCAAAGTTAAAAAGATGCGAAAAAATACACAATTATTTATTTTAATACCATAATTAAATTTACTTTAAACAAAGCGTCATTATCGCCAATCTGTGTACCAAATGACAACAAACACTTACTTAAACAGTGTTGCCAATCGACAAATTGCATATTACCCTCAATTTCCTATAAAAATACCCTCAAATACCCACATTGTTTACAAAATTTTAACACAGCCAAAAAAACTTCGTATTCTGTTACTAGACCGTGTTTACCGTCCTAATATATATTTTTAAAACCTTTTTTTCGTAGAAGTCTGGCTAAAAAAAATTAAGTTATCTTAACTAAGTTATTTCAGTGGTTTTGATTCATATGTAAGAAAAATAATGGGAAAATAAATGAAATATAGGATAAAATTTCCTCTATGGTTATTGACCAATCCACAGATGACTAATCTTCTATTCAAACTATCACTAATGTAATCGATATAATTAGTTAATATAATTATTGGGTGGCTCAAAGTAGGCTTCAGTTAGGTATAGTTATTTATACAACAACAGTTATTTTTCAAAGCATGTCGATGTCGGGTTGTTCAATCAGTTGATTGCTCATTATATTACAGAACTGTGATTAGGATAGTCTTCAAGGAGGCCTCGTAACTGGGTGGTACAGATTCGAAGTTTCATACTCTGAAAATATTATTTGCTTATTCCTTAAGCATCAAATAAATAAAATCCGAAGCTATCTCGAAACTAAACCAAGTCCACGAATCGCTACTCTTTAGATAAGATCTGCTGTATAGTACACTTTATTTTAGCCAACCAGCAAAACTAAACACGACTATGTCAAATACCTTACCAATGCATAAACTGTTAGCCTACTTTTTGGCCACCCTTTATAAAGAATGTTCCTATTCATACAGTTAATTTGGGGAGGGAAAAATTAAAATTTGGGGAGGGAAGGGTACGAACAGGACGGTTAAAGTCCATATGCAATATCAAAGCCTAACTTTATTTTTTGTGCTTCTTTCGAATTAAGAAAATGTGCCAAAAATCAGACATAACTCTAACAAAACTGTTTAATTTCCAAATCTATCTATGCTGTTTAAATGTGCTTTAAAAAAAAAGGTTTTCCAGTTAGTGGAAAATAAATTAAATAAAATATTTTAATCGAGCAAAAAAAAATTTTAAACTTGAATTTATCTTTTCATAGATCAGAAACAATTTTAAATTGAATAGAAATAGAATCGAATTGTAAATTGATTATAATTGAATTGTAAATTGAATAGAATTGTAAATTGAATATATTTTTTTTTTATTTTTACGAATATAAGTCCATTTATTTTAACAGAATACAATTATATTAGTTTTGGAATCATTTAATGAAAGAAATATAGGCAAAAATTAGAATGTTTTATTGCCGACTCGTATGATTATGACAATCCATCACTTCATCTTTTTCAATCTAAAAATTTCAACATTTTAAACATACTCATAACAACAAACGTTATTGAATGACACATGATTTTCCTTCAGGGCTGAACTTCAAAATTGAGCCAGGAACAGTTGAAATAAAACTTTTAACTTGTGTTCACAAACTTCAATTTCTTAAAATAAAACTAGGTGTAGGTAGTAGTACACGACATTCAATTACCTTTCAAGAACAATAATAGGTGTAGATACACAATAAGGTATACAATACACAATTATCTCTCAAGAACAATAATAATAGGTGTAGGTAGTAGTACACGATATACAATTACCTTTCAAGAACAATACATTTTAAGTTAATTATGTGCCCTATAAGGTAATTTCTTTAACATTAAAACATAAACAGTTCGAAAGCAGCCGATACCTTTGCACATACAAGATTTTCTCAAAACCGACAGGCACTTCAATCCATCACCAAATTTGAACTCTGTAGTTTCTTATTTATTTGAACTATAAAGTACTTTCAGACATACCTCATAAGCCCAATATCACGAGCCCTGGCTGAGTCGTAGGATTTTCTGGATTGGAAAATCTTGGGCACGCATTTCATGGGATTTGTGCAGCATGTAAAAGATTAATTGAGTACCCATTCGGCTCGGGTTCTCTCGGCAAAATTAAACCTCGGCATGTTTTAACATCCACAGAGAGCTCAGATGCATTGTAATCTGAGCATCAAAATGGGTAGCAAGAGTCGCCTAGAGGGAGCCACATAAAAAATGGCTCTCAGTTCTGGCCGAATATGCCGAGTCTGCAAAGGCTTGACCTCCAATATCGCAGCCCCATTAAAAAAAGTTTCAAACAGACCGAGGTTCAAACATCACATTTTCAGAAACCAACATTTGCCGACCAGTATAAATCACACAAAGTCTCCATTTCAGATTTTCGACACCATCTCGATACTTTTGAAGCATTATATCTCATGTTAGGTAATTGAAAGTAAAAAATGTATTGATTTGGTTCAAAATGTTAAAGAACACCCACCAGTCAGAGCCTGGTTGGATTGAAGATATTATAAACATTCAGTTGGTTTATTGAAAAAAAGGTTAAAACCTAACTAAGGAATCCTTACCCCCCCCCCCCCCCCCGCATAAATTTATATCAACAGTAAGTGTTGAGTATTTAAATAACTTATTTTACACTGCATATTTCAATCAAAGTCAACCTTATTCTTGAGTAAGAAAAAATAATTATTATGGAATTAAACTTTACAGCAGGTTAAGTGGCGAACAGGCAACTAAACTGCATTTACAGTAACAGTGCACTGTATAATTAAATAGGGTAGACTAACCAGTGAATGACATTTAAGATGTCATATTCACCAGTGAATGAACACCCGGACCTAATGACCAGGACACTACCAAACATTGTCAGATAGCTTCCTACTACATGGGAGGAAGTTAGTGTTGCCAATCCATATAGTAGAATGATTTTCAATTCTTATTTTTTAATTTTTTTTACCAAATGTTCGTTCACAGGGGCCTGTTCACTGGTCAGTCTACCCTAACAGTATTGTTTTAATGGTAGGGTAGACTGACCAGTGACTAAACAGGCCCCAGTGAATGAACATTTGGTAAACAAAAAATTTAAAAAATAAGGATTGAAAATCATTCCACTAAATGGACTGACAACACCGACTTCCTCCCATATACTAGGAAGCTATCTGACATATGGTTGGTTGTCCTGGTCATTAGGTCCTGCTGTTTATTCACTGGCAAACGTTCACTGGCCTTAAACGTTCATTCACTGGTTAGTGGTTAGTCTACCCAATGTAAATATCTAAAATCCAACATTTTAATGAATAGATAAATTTTTCGGTTTTAAATTTATCTGAAAAAAGTTAAAGTTTAACTAAGGAAACCCTAAAAAAAAAAAAAACTTTGGAAACATAATAAAATTATATTTATATCAACAAACAACGTTGAGTATATACAATGAAATCCTCTTAGCGTGTCGAAAAAAAATTATTATTAAATAAGTGATTTAGGTAAATAACCTATTTTACACTGCATAATTAAATAAAAAGTCAGCCTTATTTTTAAGGAAGAGAGCCCCATAGTATAATTAAATGTTTTATTGAATATGTATATATTCCAACTTAATATTACATATAAAAACTTGAACTAAAGAACTTAATAAACATATAAAAGATTAAAATCATGACTAAAGAAACACTAACAAAACACTTTGGAAAATGTTACAAAAAAAAAAAAAACATTATCAATAAATACTGTTACAGAAACTCAAAACACTTAGCCTGATGGCATGGCCCTGAGCCTCTGAGTTTTCGTCTCTCATCCAGAATTCATCTTTCTAATAAAACACTTTAGAAACGTCATAACAAATTAAAATTATCAACTAATAAATGTATTTAGGTTAATCATTTATTTACACTGCATATTTAAATAAAAGTCAGCCCTATAATTGAGTAAGAGAGCCCTCATTACAGAATCAAACTTTTTATTGAATATATATTCAAACTTAATATTACAAAATAAAAGATTAAAATCCTGAACACAAACAAAGCAATTTAGAAAATATTATAAAAAAAACTTACAGTGGTAACCAAAAGTGTGGACACATTTTGAAAGTTTCATGTGTTTCAAATGTTAATTGTGTTCTTCCATCTATTAAATTTCGCTTAAATACAAACATTTAAATATTAAATTGAAGGTAATTTAATGTAGAATTTCACTATAAAAACAGAATTAAAGTATCTTTATTACAAATAATGTTATGCTCATTTTAGTTGAACAAACAAGCACAATCAATGGATTCTCTTATGCTGAAATTGCAATACAAGTGGGTGGTTAAATTACTTGCAAAACTAAGACAGATCATACTATTAGTTATAACTTATTCGTAAAACATATATTGTAATACTGTATTTATTATTAATTCTACATGAAATTACATTGATGATGGTGTGTCCATGGATATAGATTATATAGGACCAAAGGTCTCATAGACGGCTTCAGCGATCTGCACACAGTGGTCCTCATAAAGATTAAATTACTTTAAATTTGATATACAATTAATATATTCTGTAATCACACAAAGTTGAAAAATATGAAAATTTCAAAATGTGTCCACACTTTTGGCCACCACTGTATATCATCAACAAATACAGACTCAGCAGGATGGCATTGCCCTGAGCCTCTGCGAGTTTTTGATGTCTGCCCTATTCCAGAACTCTTCGAGGCTCTCCGAGCCTTCGTCGCTATCCGAGAGCAGCCGGCTCTCTTCGTCCAGGTCGCGCTGGTCCGCGTTGTTGAGGGGGGAGGGGACCTTGAAGCTGGGCCGCTCACGCTCCACCTGCTGGCTCCTGTTGGAGCTGGAACCGTAGGACATGAGCTTGGTCTCCTGAATGGAAAGGAAATTAAGGTAGGGTCAAGTGGGGTAGGTGTGATAAACAGCTCTTGTATCTTTGGAAATCATTCTAAAAATATGAAAGTTTGCAATAGATAACATTAGACCACTTATAATTAAACTAAAAAGAAATATTGACCTTATTTTTTGTTTAAAGAAAGTTTTGAGCTTTTGAATTTAGGTGCAACTGTCTTTTTTTTTATGTGGGTCTTTCTATGTGAGGTAAGTGGGATAAAACAGCAATGGATTTTGAAATGCAAATTTTGTACACTTAAAATTGGAATTCAAACATATAATTTTTTTTCTACATATGTATGTTTCTTATAATAATTCACTACCAATTTTAGGATTTGTAATTACTTGAAGCAGAGAACGAATTTTCTTAATGAAAAATGCAGAAACCCTATCACACTTACCCCACTTGACCCTAAGCAATACATGTAAAAAAAATCGAAAAAAACATCTCCAAAATATACCTGAAAATTTCTTTAATGAAATTCACATTATTTATCAACAAAAAATTCATTTGAGTGTTCCACCTCAACTCGCCACTTGAACATGCTTAAGGTATTGACAGAACGCTCATCTCATAATTAAACTAAACTCCTTGGCCCAACAGCCCAATACTGGGCCAAGGCCTGCAGTGCCCATTTTAGCTATCGTGACCTAGGGCTCTGGGGTGCTAGGCATATGTCCCGGTAATGTGGTCAGCCTCACGCGGAACCCCCAGTGTTTAGTTCCCACGAATGCTTGGTACCCATTTTATCGACCCACTCCAAGGAATGAAAGAATGGGACAACCTCGCCCAATCCGGGATTCGATATCCAAACCTGTGGCATGGCAATGCGAAGCATTACCACTAAGCCACTGGGCAGCTAATTACTATTTTCATATAATATACATCTCATGATTACTATTTTAAATTGGATTATTATATTGGCAAGATTACTCCAAAAGCTCTCAACGGATTTGTATGAAATTTGGTACACGTCTTTTATATAGTTTCTTGTTGAACCTCAAAAATGCCAAAATTTGTTTTAAAAATTACTGTTTTGTACTGAAAAACCATTGAAAAAACCAGTAAAAAGTCTAACTTCTTTTATTCTGAGGGAGTGCCAATTTACCATTTTGGATATTTTTATAAGTTCAACTAGAAAATATATGTTTCATAAACGTGTTCAAACCAAAATTTGTGATTTCGAATCAGGAGAAGCTAAAAATCATGAGATTGCTGCCTTTTGTTGCAAGGGTCTCAACAGATTGTATTTTAATATATATATATAATGAATAAACAAAATGAATTTCCAAAACTATTCATTTATTCCTTCCCTTTCAAATAAACCTCTGAAACAGTCAACATTAAATCCAAAGCAAAGTGCTTCAGTTTTAATCCAATAGAGAAAAAAATATTTTCTTTTCCACATTTCTTCGGCTGCTGTGAATATTTTTAAGAACATATTTTTTATGTGATAAATGTAATATGAATTACAGGTCCCAACAATTCCACTCCTTGAAATTGATATGAATATATATTTTTTAAAATATTCAATAAATAATTTTACAGAAAATATGAGAATCAATTTCCAAAAGTGGGATTATAGAGACCTGTAAGTTATATACATGTATTATTTATTATAGAGAAAATATTTTTTTCTCCATAGGATTATCACTGATGCACTTTGCTTTTGAGACCGCGATCCAGCGCGCCCATTCCCCCTTACGAGACTAATACCCACAAACTACTGTTGGAATTAGCAAATTTCTGAGATATGTTGAAAACAAAAATCTTTATTTCGGATTTTCGACCCCATTACAATACTTTTATTACCTTGTATTTCATATTAAAATAAAAATAACAAATGTTAATCTTTCATTTACAAGGCTTAAGGGTTTGATTAGGTTAGGTTAGGTTTGAATAATCGTCACACTAGAGCTGCACGAGGGCTATTGGCGACGGGCGTTGCATTTTAGAATCACAGTCAAGTGACAATTGTTTGATTAGAATAATAACCCACGTTAATATTGACCTACTACTTTTTAATTTTTTTAAAAATCTGACGTTAAAATAATTTTATCACAAAGGAGTAAATTTCATTTTTTAAATTCAAAAAACTGTCACCAAATTTTTAACCCTAACCAATTCGTTACAGTTTTACAAAAATATTTTTCTTAACAAAACATATGTCTCCAAATAACTAATTAAATTGCAATGATTTACAACACCAACTCAGTTTGTACTGCAGACATTTGTACATTAAGGATTCAATAATACCTGTAGAGAAGGATCTTCAACAACGATTGACTTTCCACATTCTTTAGGAGGAGGGGATTTTGGTACCTGTTTAAGAAAAATACAAGGCATTTAAAACTTACAAAATAGCATTAGCATTTAACCCTTTCAGTCCCGATGACAATTTGGCACCATCATTTTAGAAGGCACCATCATCGTCGTTTAGAAGGCACCATTATCGTCTATAGTCATTTATGATATCAAAAAGCACATCATTCGATTCGTCAAACTTTTTTTTATTATTAATCGCAATAGATGACAGCACTATTATTTTTTTTTAATGATGATCAGAAAACATGATGCCAAATGGCATCACTGGAATGAAAAAATTAGACAAAACTAAAACTGTATTTTTTATTTAAAAAATTTATTTCTAACTTATTGTTTAGGTTTCTAAGGCGCAAATAAATTGGAAAAGCAACAAAATTGCAAGCAAATAACAAACCTACTGAAAAACTTAGACAGTGAAGTCTTTCATTTTTCAGTAGATATGAACATGTTGAACATTACAAACACGCACTTATTTCGGCGGTTACATGATTGAAAATAAAAAAAATTATCGTTTTTTTTCTGATCGTCTATAGTCATTTATGATATCAAAAAGCACATCGTTCGATTCGTCAAACTTTTTTCTATCAGAATTTTTTTTATTATTAATCGCAATAGATGACAGAACTATTATTTTTTTTAATGATGATCAGAAAACATGATGCCAAATGGCATCACTGGAATGAAAAGGTTAGACAAAACTAAAACTGTATTTTTTATTTAAAAAATTTATTTCTAACTTATTGTTTAGGTTTCTAAGGCGCAAAGAAATTGGAAAAGCAACAAGATTGCAAGCAAATAACAAACCTACTGAAAAACTTAGACAGTGAAGTCTTTCATTTTTCAGTTAGATATAAACATGTTGAACATTACAAACACGCACTTATTTCGGCGGTCACATGATTGAAAATAAAAAAAAATTATGTAGTCTCAGGAATGTAAAACAAAAACAAATTTAAGTAATGCTAGGAGGATCATGAAATAAACAACAGATTACCTGTTTTGTTTCCACTTTCAAAGCCTTTGCAATCGTAGCTTTCTTTGAATCAGTCCCAAAATCATTTAAGCTGTCTGCTTTTTGTTGCGCTTCGTGAAGGATTTTTGGTGTTTTTACGACATTGGCGACTTCTTTAATGGCTGGCGCAATTGGCACATTTTCTCCTGCCGAGTCATCATCATCATCATCACTATCTTGCCTGTATGTGTAATGGGCAATATCTGGTCTGCATCCAGACTGAGGAAAATTTTTTATTAATATTTTAATTTTTCCCAAGGAATTCATTTAACAAATAATTTAAAGATGTAAAAATAAGTAAAATTTTTGGGGAAATAATCTACATGGTAACAATTTTAACCAGGGATTGGAAAGTTACTTTTAAAAATTAACTCTGTTATAGTTACAGTTACTTAATTAAAAAGTAACAGTTACTCAATGTGAAAAGTAACTAGTAACAGTTACTTAATGAAAGGTAACATTTACAGTTACTCAACGTGAAAAGCAACTAGTTACTGTTATTAAATAAGAAAAGAAAATAATTACAGTTACTTTTAGAATTGTAATTTAACCTTCGTACCCTTTTCAAAGAAAAAAGAAATAAGGTCAATTATAAAAAAAAATAAGATAAGAATGAAAACTCAACATTGTTAAAATTTAAATTTTGAATAATTAAATTTAAGTCAAACCCAGCACTTCCGAAAATATCCTTGAATAGCGGCGGGAGAAGTAACGAAAAAGTAACGATTTTTTTGTTACCGCTAGAACTAAGTTTTACCTACTTTTTGAAAAACCTATAGTGGTGTTATCTAAAGATAGTAACTGTTACGAGTAACCCGTTACTCCAATCCCTGGTGTTGACCCATACTTTCATATACATTCAATCGCTTTTCTACTTTTTGCCGACAATCATGGGTGAAAGTAAGGTGAAGTTCCAAATACTGAAAACTTCCCTAAGAGGATGGGGGGGGGAGGAAAAAAAACTATGTAAAGTACCGTTTGAATTTCGTACCACGAACGAATTTCGCTATTTTGGGCATCTTTTCATTCAAACGAGCAAATCTCCATTCAAACGAGCAAATCTCCATTGATTTCTTATTCCCATTTCTAAGTTATAAAACTTCTCTATCAGTAAAAATTCCATATTTCAAGGACTATTTCATTCTAAACTAATGACAATTTCAAATTAAGCGTATTTACCATCTCATTTCATTTAAGTTCGGGACCAATATCATTATCAATACATCGTTTCTTGTATAAATTCAAAAATATGATGTATCATTCGTGAACATTTTATAAACAGAAGAAAAACCAACGAAGCAAAACTACTCCGGATTACGAACATGGCGAAAATCAGGCCCATGCGTAGTTGTGATGCAATAATGAGAGAAGCGCCGCGCCGGCGCCGTCCAAAGAAAAACAACAGTAACATCCCGCAGAAACGAAAATGACGTCATGATCCGTTGTGTGATGTCACCGTTCCGATCACAGAAATAAATATTTTGTATTAAAAAATAGCCAACATGTTTTCGATTGTGGAAAGTGTATATTTGATACAGGTGCAGAGCTTTTCGGAAAAATATTTCCGTCATGCTTCCGTATTTAAAAATAAAAAAATACGGAAGTCCGTATAAATACGGAGTACTTTCACCCATGCCGACAATGGATGCTAGTTAAAGAGTTTCTAAGGGAATACATTGCAATTATAATAGGAGAATTGATCAAAGAATAAGTTAACTATTTCAGATATCAATCAGGTTTGTAAAAACTTGGGTAAGAATTCTGGGTTAGGGAGGATGAGCCAAATGTTGCCAATGGAGAAGGGGTGAAAAAATAGCCAAAATGCATCATATAATTTATAGACGACCCCTTTTGTTCATCCAAGTGTATACAATTGTTAGGCCGTTCTATTTAGATTTAAGTTTATTTATAACTAAGTGTAAGGTCCCACCTTACTGGGAACCCGTTAACTTCGCATTGCTTCCTTTTAGAGGCATGCTTACTTTTGAAAATACACTCAAAATCAAAACAAAATTAAATTTGAGTTGGCCCATACGCACTTAAAAAAGCAAACACTAATAGAGGACGAAGCAGCCTTAGGGCGAGCGCATATCTCAACCAAACTCAATCAATCAAACTAATAGAGGATGGCGTCAAGCCCCCGTTTCGGCCCGGTCCATGTAATTTCAAGCCCTGTTATGGTCCCGCAATCCCACGTGGATGACGTATTTTTTAAAATAATTATATTAATTAAAAATCACAATCAAATATGAAAAAACTAAGCCTCAGGTGCACACGTAGGTATTAAAAGGAATCTATATTAAAAATTTCGAATTTTTTAGAGCAGTCTAAGTAGGTCTTTTGCGATCCACAGACATACACACAGACAGACTCTTTCTTTTATTATTATAGATTGACAAAATAAAAGTTTATTTTATATGAAGTACACAATTTTATTTTTAAAACCCCCATCTCACTCTTCTGACACTATACTTTATTTAGGAATAAGTTCCTGCGTTGGAATTTTATGGTATAGACATCTGTTTTTTTTTTTACAAGACCCTTAACAAGTCATGGGGAAAGATTAAGAAAGAGAGGGTAAAAGGAGAAAAAGAATGAAAGAGGTATAAGTAAAGTAAAAAAAGAACAAAGTATGATTAACTTTACCTGGTGTTGGATTAAAAGATCGAAAGGGAAGAGCTCATCACAAAATTCGCATGGCGCTTGTTCAACTGCAAAAGAAGTTGAGAAGCTGTGAAACATCTTATAAATGATAGTGCATTTTTTAACTGATTGGATAAACAGTAGAGGGTTTTTATAAAGCACTTCTTAGACGAAATTACGGCCCTAATTTTTTAATTGGGTGAATTTTAGATTATATAACAACAAACTCATTTATTAGGGCTTAAAATCTCAAACTGAAGAGCCCCTCAACAAAAAAAACCAGCTTTGTATTTATCAAAACACTTTGTATTTTGACCTGCCTTTTCATTACAGTCCATCGGATGTAGAAAAAAAAAATCAGCCCTCGTATTAACCATACATTTTTCAAAACTTACAAAAGAAATATTTAAAATTGAAATCTATGAAATTGTTTGAAATATAAGTTAAGCTAAAGAATAATTTTTTAGGATTTTACTAGGGTCTCAGGAGGATAATGAAAAACTCTTACAGTCAGCTTCCCCAAAGAGTTCGGCTTCATTCATCATGGTTCCTAAAAAAAAAATTAATAAAGGCTAAATAATAAAACAAAAACTTAAGAGTGGTAAATGCATGTTATTTTAATAATTAATATGTCAGATACTGAAAACTAACCGAGATATGAAGAGTCACATCAGTAAAATCAATAATCAACAAAAAGTAAATGTCAAATTCTTTTTGAATATCTATTCTTCCTTAAACTCTGTGGTGGATTCATTTATAAATATGTCCATTTTATATGTTTTACTATTTAATTCATAGTAAAATATTTTTTAAAAATTCATTTGCGAGCAGGGTTTGAAACAATTACAAAATGAGACAAAATCGCTCAATTTTGAGTCACGGTTATCATAACTATTTTTTAATTAGTTTAACCAACATTTTAATTTGCAATTTTCAACTACCAGACAGAAAACAACATTCTTAAAATTGCAACTTTTCACCAATCCTATTTTTTTTTAAAAATAAATTGAGGTTGTGACCCTAAAATTGTAAAAAAAAATCACACAACTTCAGCAATCTTTGGATCACCTTTACTGTACGGTAACTATCGGTGCGATTTTCAGATTTGGCGATTAATAGTTTTTTTTGCGGCAACCTGTCTGACTTTGACAGATGATTCAACTTCGTAACGATGAATTATTCCGGCAACCCTATCTGACTGTTATTTTGCTCTTTTCGGTTGGGTTTCTGTTATGGAAAGTCGCCAGAATACAGACTTTTGGCACAATTTCGGAAAGTTCGCCAATGGTTACCATACAGTAAATTGCTACCCAATCTTAAAAAATAGAAACTATGGCAATCCATAATTTTCTAAACTTCTTTGTACTCCCATTGTATTCACTACTCGAGAGAAGCTCGGAAAATCGTTCACACTCATTCAAACAAAGCTTCGCTCCTTGGAAAACCATTTTCACAGCATTTCATTTTCATAGAGTCCAGCACTTGTAAAGGTGTCCATGCACTGTCTAGACTTTCTGTTTAGACAAGGACTTTTGGAACCTGAAAATTTTTGGTAGGCCTCAGAATTTATTTAGTTTCACAGCTTTATTTGTGCAGCACTTCTAAAGATGCCCATGCCATTAAGCTAGAAGGGACACTGGAGTGAAGTGTCAACGAGCCAAAAAACCACTTGCACCCTTTTGAGCGAACGGGGCTGAAAAGGACTATTTTCCCTACACTTGTATGCAATTTTTGTACGAGAACTCTCTATCATATTGACTTGGGCTCCTAAATGTATTTTAATATTTTAAGTTCTGAAGAAATTAACTTTAACTTCCAACTTTTTTTAAGAAATAACCATAGGGGTCACTGACTGAGAACCACCAAAGACGAACCCAATAGCGAAATAGGCAAGTTTCTAGATTTTCTGCCCCGTTCGTTTCTGCTGCAGTGTATTGCTCAGTATTTCGTTATTGAACCGGCTCGTTTGCTGCCCTGTTCAGTGAATCGCACACCTCACTCCACTTTTCTTCTAGCTCTATGGTCCATGCACTGTTACCACGTAACCGCTTGTTGTCAAGATTCTAGTTTGGACAAAGTATTTTGGGCACAGCCAATTTTAGGTAGGCCTTATACATCATTTAGCCTTGCCCAAACACACGCTTAATTTTTTGCTTACAAAGAAATATGTGCAATTGGTCAATGTATATGAAAATATGGAACATTAATAATGGAGCAAAAATGGCCAGTCTCGATTTAGCGATCTGCATTACGTCGCCAAGCAATGAAAACGCCCAAATCTGGTAAACATTCCACTTTGTATTTTACACGAATAGTTAGGTACAGAAACCCCAGGGTACATTTTCCAGCTCACCAATGAACAGACCGGCCATTATATCATAGATTGGAAATCTTTGCTTTCAACAAGTAGGTAGTCTTGCAAAAAGGCTAAAACAAATATTCTTAAACCAGGGCAAGATTCTACGCCGAATGAATTACCGCCAATATTTAGAAAGAAATTAAAATCGAAAAATTAACTTTAAACTTACTGGTAATGAATAACAGTTTTAAGAAAAAGTTGATATAAATATTTGTCTACGTTACTTTCCAAACTCTGATTCAAAAGGGGAACTGAAACTTCTATAAGTATACGAACGTCTGTGTGTATGACTAGCCAGACTATCTCATTGGCCCAAAAAAAGGTTACCATAATTTAGTTTAATAGCTAGTTATTGTGCTAGCCAAAAGAGCCTAGATAATTACTTAGCAATTCGTTTTCAGAACAATTTGAACAGTTTTGCACCCTATTCGGCATTCCATATTTCAGAATATAATAACCGCCAATAATAGTAACGATAATAGTTAATATTATTATTTTTTTATAAAACCTGAATTTTAATTTTATGCCAAAACAGTAATTTTTAGCCAAATGTAATAGCCAGCTCTACCGAAACCTGTAAATTCTCACCAATAGGAAAGCGCAATCGGTCATGTCTCTAGACTATCTTTTCAAACAACTACAAATGCAGTTACAATTTGCAACTAATTAGTGAAAACTTCACAGAGAAAGAAAGTGTTACAAATTTCATTTGTATAAGTTTATTTTCATAGAAAATTTTCAAGATTAACGATATAAAAAAAAAACCGGAATTCATTCTATGTTTTAATTTGTAAAAAATTTGTACACATTACTGTCTTTGTCTGTGTTAAAGTTCTTTATTAAGTAAAATTCTGGAATCATTCCAAAGCTCAGGTCGCAACGCCACTTGTCTTTTCGTAACGTACTAATATAACGTCAATTTGATTGCTGATCGGAATTTTGATTCTAGCGCTACCTGATTGTTGCAAATGAACTAATACCACGCCAATTTTTGATTTGCAGCTTGGTTTATTCAGAATTTCTTTTACCAATGAAATTGCATTTGTTAGAGTAAATTTCGGCTACATTATTGGCACAAAAGTTGTAAAATGTGTTTTAGAACGTTATTTTTAGATTTTTTTTCTTGATATTTTTGTTTTTTATTATTTATGGGGATACAAAAATTACAAAATTTTCAATTTTTTTTTATCATCGGCTGAAATTAATTTTTAAAACTTGCTTGCAAAATTTCAAGTGTGTAACTGCTTTTTTTTTTTCAAGAAGTTATTTGTATTTAATTGTGGGATAGTAAAACAATCATTATGTTTATCCCCATTTTCTTTGACAGTCTACTGGCGTTTGTCGATGACCTCACAGAACATTTTAATGCTTTATTTTTATTTCAACAAACATTTTTAAGGAGGCTAGAAATAATCCAACAGAAACTATTAAATTACCCAACAAAGGAAATTCAGATTCTTTTACGATTTCGAGAGTTTTATCTAATTAATAATTTATTTCCATTTATACTAACTATCAATTTTTTTTTCCATATTTAGATAAATAATTTAAATACAATGTTTATTATGTTATGTTTATGTATTATTATTTATAAATAATTTATGCAAATATAGCAAGAATGCTGAATAAATTGCCCAATTTTCAATGAAATTAATTTTATAGTTTGGCTTAATTTTATAGTTTGTAGGAAAAGGAAACTTTAAATGCATTTTTCCAGAGTTCAGTTTTCCTAAATGCTAAAAGTTTAAACTTATTATTATTTGTACAGTAACTACTCTTTTTGTGTTTATTATAAACTATCTTTCCAATTGATTTTTTTTTTTTGAGAAAATTTAAGTGAGAACATCTACATTTAAAAAAAAATTCAGGGCATTTTTAAACAAATATTTTATACACTAACATTTCATGTGTGATGCATCAAATTTGGAATCTAGTTTTTATGTATTACAGTTTAAAGTATCTGGGTAGAAAATTTAGTAATAAAATATTAATATTTAAAAAAGTTTTGAATGATATTTAAATGTTCATTTTTATTTAAAATGAAAATCGTTTTATTATTTTTATTCAATTATGTATTTATTTTAATAAGATAATTTAGTATATTAGGTAGTTAACTTTTGACGATATTTACACTTATGTTTTTAAAGTAATAAAACTAAAAAAAAGACAAAGAAGCTTCATTTACAGTTTATTTTACCAAATACTACATAGTAATTGTTTTAAATAATAAGTACAGTAATTGTTGTTTTTGAATAATAATTTCATTTTTAAAAAAAACAGGGTTAGTCAAAATGAATACGACAAAAAAAAAACTATTTTTAGACGAATGCATGATGTTTATTGTAACCAAACTTATCTCATTAGACTTTCTTATTGTCCTATTCATTTTGACTAGCCCTGTATATCATTTAAAGAAAGAAATTGTGGGAAATAAGTTGACATGGAATAATTAAACTTTTTTACTTAGTGGCGAATTCAATATTTGATTTCAATTGATGAATGAAAGTCCAAATATTGAGGCCCAACCAACAAAAACCAACCCTATGACCAACAAAAATTTTGGTCATAGGGTTGTCCATTTCTGATATGAAGCATATATTTAAATTCTTTTTGGACTAATTAATCTTCCTTACTCAGTGGCAAATTCAATATTGATTTGGAAAGAGGGCGGGTAAGCTATAATTAAAATAAGTCATTTTAATTATCTATAAATATTTAAGGCAAGTCCTGACTAAACTCACTGACTGACGTATCAATGCCCAGCGCAAACCACGGGAGGCACAGCTACCTAAATTTAGGAAAATATTCTTTTAATATTGTAGGCGTCATTTAAGAAGCAATTTTTTGAAATTCGAACCCAAACGTGTGTAGAAGTGCAAAATGTGAGCCAATTTCTATATAGGAATAGCACTGTAAGATAAGAATTTATGCTTTTTACTTCAATTTAAAATAAATTTCAGCCTGAACGAAAATTAACTAAAAACGTATAAAAGCATGAGAGTTTAATTTGTAGGATTACTGATCTGTTTGGATGTAATTCTGGCATTGGCGTTTAATGATGTAATGGTAATTGAATTCTGGCACCACCATTAGTTAAGGTACACCCATGCAACGCCGGGTTTATAAAGCTATTCCTTTATAAATATCATTTTATCACACAAAATAACCAATAAACTTTGTGTAGCATACACATTCACAAATGGGGTTTTGTTTTTATTAATTAAAGCAAAAATACAAGAATTTTTATAATTTTTTCTAAAAACTTAACTTTTGTTTTTTAGAAATGTCTTTTGATCCATAGCCTTACTACAATTTAATTGTTAAAAGCATTTAAATGTCCCATTAGGCCGCATGTGTAGGGTCTGAAATAAAATTTCAAAACATTTAAATGTAAACAGAAAACTATCTGAAAGTACAATTTGAAATCCATTTACATATATGCATACATAGTGAATTTTTTTAATTTTTAAAATGATTTCACTTTGAAAGGTGGCAAATATACTCGGCATAGTGGATAAGACGTCTGCATCCCAGGAAGTGGGGCCCAGGTTCGAATCCCAGTTGGTATAGGCACATGGATGTTTGTCCTTGTCATCTTCCCTATTTGTGCAAAAAGAAGTCCAACCTCCTTGCCTCTGGCAACCATATTCCGTGGGATATCCACGGACACGACAACAACAAAGAATAGTTGGCTTTCTAGCAAATTTTGTCAAATCATTTATTTTTTACCAAACTCTCTTTTATTTATATCACCCTGCTCAATCAATTGAACAGGTCTTCGTTGTACCAAACACTACTGGAGTGAAGCTGGGAAAATGGGAAGCTCTCTCTCTCTCTCTGTTCCCCTCACTCAAACAAAGCTTCGCTCATTGGATTTTCACAGCACTTAATTTCCACAGTGCAGCACTTCTAAATGTGTCCATGCACAGTCAAGACTTGCTGTTTGGACAAGGTACTTTGGCAACTGCCAATTTGTGGCGGGCCTTTATTTAGTTTCACAGCACTTCTAAAGATGTCGGTAAATTGTCAATACGTAACCGATTGTTGTCAAGATTCTAGTTTGGAAAAGGTAGTTTGGGCACTGCCAAGTTTTGGTAGGCCTTATACTTTATTTAGCCTTGCCCAAACACATGCTTCATTTTTAACTTACAAAGAAATGTGCAATGCTCAATGTATATGAAAATATGGAGCAGCAATAAAGGAGCATACAATGGCCAGTCTCCATTTGGCGATCTGCTTTTACGTTGCCAAGCAACGAAAATCCCCAAATCTGGTTAATATTCCACTTGATATTTTACACGACTAACCTATGTACAGAAACCCCAGGTTAAATTTTCCAGCTCACCAATGAACAGACCGGCCATTATATCATAGATTGGAAATCTTTGCTTTCAACAAGTAGGTAGTCTTACAAAAAGGCTAAAACAAATATTCTTAAACCAGGTCAAGATTCTAAGCCAAATGAATTGCATATATTTGGAATGAAAAGAAAATCAAAAAATTAACTTAATACTTACTGGTCGTGAAAAGAATGTAAAGAAAAAGTTTTTTTTTTTAATATTTGTTAGTTGTTTACGTTACTTTCCAAACTCCGATTCAAATTCAAAATTACAAAAGGAGAACTAAAACTTCAATAAGAATACGAACGTCTATGTGCATAACTAGCCACATTATCTAATTAGTCCAGAAAAAGGTTACTGTAATTTAATTTAATGGCGAGTTATTTTGCTAGCCAAAAAATCCAATATAATTAATTAACAAGCCGTTTTCAGAACAATTTTAGCGGTTTTGCACCTAATTTTGCATTTCATATTTCAGAATATAATAAACCACACTAATCATAACAACAAAAGTTAATGTTGATAACCGGAATTGTAACTTAGTTTTCTTGATATAGCCAAAATATTGATTTTTAGCCAAATCTGAAAGCCAACTTTACTACAACATGGAAATTTTCACCAATAGGGGAACGCAGTTGGTTTTGTCTCTAGCCTATCTTTCGAAACAACTACGGATGCAGTTACGATATGCAACTAATTAGAATGAAATGAGTAAACAAACTTAAACTCCATTTATATAAGTTTATTTTTTGTAGAAAATTTCCAATATACGATATAAAAAAAAACACAGCGATCAATGTTTTTAATTTGTAAAAAAAAAATACTTACACACTAGCGTCTTTGTCTGTGTTAAAGCTCTTTATGAAGTAGAAAACTGGAAATAATCGAAATTTTAGGTCGCAGCGCCACTGCCGTTTCGTAACGTACTAATATAACGTCAATTTGAATGTGATTAGAATTCTTGATTTTAGCACTACCTGATTGTTGCAAATGAACTAATAAAGCGCCAATATTTGATTTGTAGCTTGGTTTATTTAGAATGTCTTCCAACAAAAAAAATGCATATGCTAACGTAAATTTTGGCAATATTATTGGCGCAAAAGAAGTGTTTTTTAGAATGTCGTTTAGATTTTTATTTTAACCCTGCAAGCGCCGTTCTATTTTAACATAGATAACTGCCCAGCGCCCACCAAAAACATGCAAGTAACACAGAAAGCGGCCACGATTTTAAACCTTCTGCATCCCCCATTTTACCTGTGGTGGGGATGACAGTGACGAATGGCTACGTTTGTGTGGTCTTTGTCCAGGGTCTGCCGAAAGTCCGCCCAAGAAGAGTCCCTCAAGGAACTTCTACTTCATTAGATAATTAGCGATCAGGGGTGCTGGGTTACCTTGAACATTTCGTTTTCGACGCAAAGTAGATTTTTGCATTTATCGTTCTAAAATGTAGTTAGGAGGTGGTTGAGATTGGGGACAACTCCAAATAACTACTTGAAGTGTGCAGTAGTATTTATGATAGTATGTACCATATTTCTTACATGCTTATATTGTTGCAGAATAGCGTTTTTTTTAACATACTTTTATTTGATGAAGAATCTTAATTAAATTTGCATAATGGTTTTTATAAAGATATGGGAACAATGAATACCGATATTTTATCAAAAGAAATATTTTCACTCGTGCTTTTTTTAATGATCAGTTAATTGTTTCTAAATTGCTTTACTAACAAATTTTCGACTTTCAGTAATCAGTAGATTGTAAGATGTTGAATATTCGAATTATTTAAGAACTATAAAGCCACATTTGTCGATTACTTTACTTTTCTTTATGCAAACAATTAAATATTTTTTACTTCTGCTAGAGGTGGTAGTATCGGTTTTATAAAAAAAATTGTTCCATAAAAACATATTTTAATAGTACACTGATAAAAAACATATATTCATGTTTGTGTGCTTGATAAGAGACCCACTTATAAGCCTTCGTCAAATAAGACAGAACACAGACAGAATTTTTATCGACACAGAGAAAGGAAGTATACCCAGGGTGAAGGTGGGAATCGAACCTGCACCCAGACTGTTAGCGTAGGTAGCTATCTTAACCACTAGGAATCATGGGCCCTTTGAAGTTTATAAGTGATTTGTTTCCACTTTGATAACTTGAAACGTTTTTATTAATAAAAATAGATAAATATCTGTATTTAAGAGATACAATCTGAAGCAGTAATATTTTTTTTGTTGGAAAATAACGGGGAAATATCCTCTTTTCGAACATATTTTTTATAGTGTAGATAGGTATTTAGATTTGTGTGTGGGGTAGAGTAATAACCTCTTAAGACCCGAGCAAAATCCTACACGTATAATCTTAATCTAAACATACATTTCATACAAATATATGCTAAAAAGTATCCCTTGCAAGGAATTTTTCTTAATTTTTTTTAAGAGCTCTAATATCGTATTGACCTTCGTTCAACTTCATTTTTTATAGAAATAAATGAATGATACCTGTAAATCTTAGGCTGAAAACTGATATTTGGATATTCATCTATCAGACCAGGTCAATTTCAGAATTAATTAATGTGTTAATTGTTTATGGTCAGGTTTTAAAAAATTTCTCCAAATGGGAACGCCAGGTTGCAGGAGGATAACATTCAAGTAGCACGCTATTTCTTTTTATCTATTTTCATATTTTTGAAAATATGAGTTTTTCTTATAAATTTGGTTTGATTACTTTTATACAGCAGCTGGTTATTATACGTCATTGAGGCCATATTCTATAGGATCCACAAGTTTATGTGCTCATAATCTTCGAATTTTTCATACGCAGCATGTATATGTAATAATTTACATATAATGCTAGTATAAAACAGTAGGTACTACTAAGTTGATTTTAAATCTTGTTCTTTTAGGCCATCCTTCAAAGGATGTGTTTAAGATTTTTTTTTTTCAAATTGGTTTTGTACAGGACACTACGTGGGTGAAAATATTTGTGAGATTACTTCTTTCCAAGATGCATATTTCTTGAACACAAAATAAAAGCTTTTTTATTGGTCATTGCTTTGCATTAAGTTTAAGTATTAAATTAGATTAAAAAAATATTTTCAATGAAAATAAACCTTAAGTAGTTTACGGAAATACTCGAATTTTAAAATAGAGATGGCAATGGGCATTTATTCAGCAGTTCATCATTTTACGGATTTTTTTTATTCTTCAGAGAGAGTTCATACACTCTTCCAATGTCTTCATAAAGTTAATAATATTTAGTTTAAACTTTATTAGAATATATTATATACCAGAGCGCCAATATGTATACTATTATTCACTTAGAGGATTTTTCCTGAAATAAATTCGGAATAATAGGGTTATGTTTTGTTATTTCTACAGGTAAAAAAAATCGAAAATAAGTTTTTTTTTTATGTTATCTTTCTACAGATGATATCTATTTTTAAAACTACAGGAATAATTTTTCAAATAGATAATCATTTTGTCAAAAGACTCATTTTCTCTATAAATAGATTATGGAACAGATCAACCGATGAACTCCATAAACAGTCTTTTCTCCTATAATAGATTTCGAAACACTTAGAATCAAAAGCATAAAAATTCACTTAGGAAATTCAATTATACAAAGTAAGTCCATAGCGGGGCATTCACGTTTGCAAATGGCAATAAACACCTGATTTCACAAAATCGGGACCAGATAAATGCGACTGAGTGTCTCCTACAATAACGATATGTCAGGTAAACATATGTTTAATACCAATCTTTGATACATACAGTATATAAGTAACAATGAACCTATGAACCATAAAAGACACACGCAAGTATAACATTTTTTGTACGCGCGTGGCGCCGGAGATATCAATGTCCCTGTAGAACAGACGTGAGCGGCACTCACCATTCGCTAACCTCCTAAAGATACCAGATGCTAATGTACCATATAGAAAGCTATCCTTACTCTACACTATTATCCCCTTACGGCAACACTGAATGTTTTACACCTTACTTCACTCAATGGCTTTCGTTGAACCATTCACCTTTCAATCCTTTCTTTCAATAGCGCGCGAGCGTCCCACAGATGGTGACAATTCACAAAGCCGACTTTACTGGCTTTTGTGTGTACCGTGCAACCTTCTCCGTAAGAGATAATTTTCGTAGCAAAGATTTTTTCTGTTATCTTTCTACGGAAAATTTCTAGTTTTAAAACAGGAATAAGTTTTGAGATAATCTCATTTTGTAAAAATACACATTTTCTTCATAAACGTAAATATAAAATTTGTAAATACTACAGATTTCATCTTGAAACAGATTTTACTGTTTCGATTACGAAACACTAGGGTATCAAAAGAATGAAAATTACTTCTAAAATTCAAATATACAAAGTACATCCATGGTTTATGGGTAAAGGGTATTGGTCTGGTCCAATGTACTATTCGTCGGGTCTTATTACTTTTTTTTTAGAAATCTGAAAGTTATAAGCTTTGAGACCCAACTTTCATACTTGCCGTCTGCATGCACATCCGGATGGGCATTTGTCTCTAAAAAAAAGCTAACTAGTACAATTTTGAGGGATTCAAATTACTGAACGCCTTCCTTTCGGCGGTGTCAAGTGGTAATGTTCGTGTATCGTGTATCGTATCCACAAAGAAACGAGATCTTTTTTAGCTGCATTTTTACCTTGAACGTACAATGTCTTTTGACCCGAAGGTATCTCGTTAAAGTATGTGGTGCTAGTAAAGACCCCCCCCCCCCCATTTTTTTTTGCTGTTGTTGATAGCGTCCCACCATCCATTCATAGCGTACCACCGGAAATAGGGTGAAGGAGACAGCTTTGGAACTAGTTTCCAATATGACCCGAAGTGTCTGAAAAGAGTTCTCAGAACATCGTTCCACACTTCTGTCTGTTTTTCACAGTTAATAGTACGGGCAGAGGCGTAGCTACCTTCGTATCAGCCGTATCAATTATACGGGGCCCCCGGGCCATGGGGGCCCCCAACGTGCTTTAGCAAAAATTGATAAAAACTTCCCCAATTTATTTTATTTCACAAATGACAAAATTTAATAATGTTTCTAAAGCTGTACAACATGTAAATAGGGACTTACAGAAAACTAGTACTTGAAGAGCTCAAGTGCAAAACAAGTTAAATCACTTTCTGGAAAGAAAAAAATGAGTTGATTAGCTTTTCATACAGGTATTGTAGGCCATCAACATTTTGATTTGCACAAAAAAAGTTAAATCATATGTATATACAGGGCGGTTATAAAATAACGCTCGCTATTCGGAGTGGTCTGTGGCTTTAATGAATAAAAATTCAAATCCAAAAAGACTTTGAGGCACTTACTAATCAAGAAATGTTGAAAATAATGGAATCATAAAAAACAAACTTGTCACTTGACCAGGGTTCTAAATTACGAGACGTAATTGGATGTGTTGGCCGTAATTGGCCATAATTGACGACGCCTCGTAATTTAGAACCCTGGTCAAGAGACGAGTTTGTTTTTTATGATCATTCTTTTTTATGATTATTTTTTAGGATTCTATGTTTTTTACGATTATATTCCCCCCCCCCCTTCTTCATTAGTAAATGTCTCAAATTTTGATGCATTTGGGATTATTCAATGAAGCCACAGACCACTCCGAATAGCGAGCGTTATTTTATAACCACCCTGTACATACGATTATAATCACTCATAATCATCAATACGTATATAATCTGTACGAAAATCTAACCTACTCAATTTTTTCCAAAAAGTGATCTAGCTTGTTTTGCACTCGAGCTCTTCATTTTATTAGGTAATCTTTTGAATAGTGTGCGAATTAAGTAATAAAAATTCATTCAATACTTTGCTAAATGAGTCCAAAGATTTAGCAAAAAAGAGTTTAGGGTAAAAACTGCTTTTAAAAATAAAGGGCGAAGGATATAACGAACCTTTTTTTTATAAGTTATCACAAGATGAAAGAATTTCAGACCCAGAATCCTATTTCCAAGTCAATGTATACTATTGCTGTTTAGATATACTAATTTCTCAAACTAAACAAAGATTTCAAAGCCTTTACGACCTGAGACTGAGTAGTATGTTCTAAATATTACAACCGGAGAAACTCCTATCTTCTTCACACACACACACAAACGAAGAGATAATAAATGCTTCCGGAAAACTTTCGTATAACTACGGCAAAAACATCTCAGTTAATCCTTATGACCAATTAAATGCTCTAAAAACATGCTTGAAACTAGAAATTCAAAAAATTAATTCCATTAAGGAATTCTTTGGATTATTACTGATAAAATTCAATAGTTTTGCATCCAGTTTTCCCGAGGTAATTACAGCATGCTTTTTATTCTTGACCCTTCCAGTTACAACCGCAACTGCTGAAGAAGTTTTCAAAATTAAAACCGATAAAAAAATCCATATAACTTCGATGGAACAGGAACACTTGTCAGGCCTGTCACTATTGTCAATAGAGGCGGAAACTTTAGAAAACTTAAGTCATCATCCGTTATAAATGATTAAATAAATCAGTTTTTCGGAGAGAGTATATTTAATTTGAATTGTTTCTACAAATTTTGGAAAAAATGACAGATAATGATGCTGAATAAATCCTTCTTTCAATTTATGAGTTTTTTCTTTTGTGAGAAATCTTTACCCTAGGGCCCCAAAAAAATTTTATACGGGGCCCCGCCAAGGCACGCTACGCTTCTGAGTACGGGTCTTCAGAGTTTGATGAGAAATTTTCAAAAAAAAAAAAAAGCTATTTATTTTTGAAATATTCATTTCTCTCCCCCCCCCCCCCCATTTTTTTTGAATTATAACTGACATGAGGTGCTATTTACGAGCTAAAAATGAACATACAAAACAAAATTATAATGAGTATTATCCTCTTGCGCCTGGCGACTCCAATTGGGGACTTTTTTAAAACCTCCCCACAAACAATTAACACGCTAATTAGTTCCTAAATTAACCTGGTCAGATAGAAGAAGATCCAAGTATCACTTTTCAGCCTTTCAGCTTGCACTTTTGTTACATAAAGACTGCATTTGTCTACCTATAGAAGCCAGAAACCATTGTTTTCAAAGCCAAGAGTTAAACGAAATAGAAAAAAAAGAGATTTTTTTCTTATTATATTTTCTTAAAAATATATGCAATCTTATTATCATCAAAAATGAAAAATAAACTTGAGTATATATTTTAGTATTCGCAGAAAAATTGAAAGATTTTTATTGAAAACAATACCAAAGTTGAAAAATATAATTAACTAAACTATAATACAAAAACTTGAGATGACGAAATTCTTTTTGCAATTAAATTCGCTAAGCATGTAAAAATTCTAATGACTAATACACTTCATAGATTTTGAAAAAAAAATGCATAAACTATTTTTTTCTAAGTTAAAATAATAATTTCGATAGTTTTATTTTATAATATTTGTCAATTTCGTTATTTTATAACTTAATATCCAAATAACTAAAATTGCACACTAAATTTTCGTATTATTTACTTGTTACGCAAACATTATTTATGATATGTCAGAAAAATATGAGGTTATCTGACTAGGTGAATGCACATGGCATTATTCAAGATTATGATGGGAATACAAACTGACTGCTACTACCAAAACGCTTTTTTGGTTCGACAGTTTCACTTCAGGATTCCTAACTCCCTTATTCTCTTTACCTCAGTATTGACTATCCATTTGAAAAACCTGCTAGTATTTCTTTTCCGCCTAAACCCAAACCTTATCAGGGTAGCCTAAGGACATGCCCCATATGTATGTGTCCATATCTCAGGCGCGCGTTCAGACAGCCAAGGGGGATGGGGGCTCGACATCTCCCCCTCCCCCTCCCTGATTGTGGGTTGTGGGAAAGTGCCTTTCCGTTCTTTCGATGCCAAGTTAATTTTCTCGAATTAGCGTCATCTCACAATGTTTTGGATATCGAAAAAAATTTATTGTAATCTAAATAAAAGGAAATCTGCAAAATACTCCTAAACACATAATCAAAAATGTTGCTCATGATCATTTTCTGAAAAGAATTATATGAGACGGATTGTTTGATTTCACTAAAAGAAGCTTCTTCCCTTCTAATATGTGCAGTTCCAACATCTGGCAGGGTCATTATATCCCCGGGCTGAAGTAGCCAGCGGACAGGTGCTATATTGTGTTTAGAGTCAGAGCTGAAATGAAGGACTCTCGTTTCAGAGGGAAGATAGTTCTGTTTTTGAAAACGTACGTTGGTAAAAAAAAAAAAATGTCAGTTTCTTTGTAATTTTAATACATTACAGTGTAATCAATGAATAATATGTTGTCCACTTCATTCATTATCTATAAAGCAAGACAAACTTTAAAAGAATTCACAGATATAAATAAATTGCTAAAATTCAAGTTGTTATATAAAGTTTTTTTTTTTATTTTACAGAGAGATAACTTCAGACAGAATAAGAAATAAGCGTTCTTTTTAAATTAGCAAGTATTACAAAAAAAGAATTGTTCTTTAAAATCTATATAAAAATTAAAATAACCTAAACATTTGCAATTTTGAACACCGTTATTGTCTTTTCCGGTCCGGGTGGGGCTTTTCATTATAGTAAACTTTGTAGATTCGTCAGTAATGGATATATTTTTAAATGTTTAAATTTATTACAATTATCCATTGATTAAAACAATACAAGCTATATCATAACTTTCAGGAAAGTTTTAATTTAATAGAAATTTGGTAAAACTAAAAACAGTTAAATCTTCTTTTAACAGTTTTTAGGGTTTCAATTGTCATAAAAACGTTAAAATTAAAGCTTTGTAAGAAAATGCTAAGACTTTTTTTCACTTTGCATAATCTCATTAACCGACACTATGTTATGATCAAGGTAATTGAATGCTAGCCAATAAATAGCTATAAAAAAACCAGAAAAAAAGTTATATAATTTTTCATTAAAGGAATACTTGCGCTACTTTCGTACGGAAAATCGAAAAAGAATCGAAATTCAAATTCTCCAATTTAACCCTTTCAGTCCCAAAAATTTACTACACAACAGAAACATCTGATATTCACAAAATAGGCTTATTTTAGGTCAAATATACGAATTCCATTTGAAAAAAAATTCATTAAATTTTTTATATGGTTTTTGAAACAATGCCAAAATTTTTTAACTGTGGAAAACAGCAAAATAAAAAAATATATAATACCTAAAAACACTTCGAGTTATATATTTTAAGGTATCTGACCATATTATTACAAAAAAAATTAGTAATTATTTTAACCGAAATAGTTTAAATTGTGTTTTAAATTTGTGGAACTGAAGTGAACTTATAAAAAATCAGGAGAAACGCTTGTTGACTATTTCCTAAATAAAAAAAATAGTAGTTCTGACTTCTATTGAGATTAATGTAAAATATTGTCTGATAGAACAAAGTATGAAGAATCGAATGATGTGTGTTTGGATGTCATAACGGGAAATAAAAATTTTGAAAAAAATATTCAAAGTGATGATGCCAAATGGCATCACTGGTACTGAAAGGGTTAAAAACAACATTTCAAAAACATGAACAAAGTGGAGTTCTGTATTTAATTAGAAGCTAGAGTTGAAAGCCTGACAAACATCGATTTTCCTCGACTGTGTCATCGTTAATAAAACCAAAATAAATTGCCAAAATTTAAAGTTATTTGCCGCCAATCCATACTTGGCACAAAATAAAATTCCAGCAACCATAAATTAGTACCAGAGAAAATTAAGTTAGAACCTACCCCCCACTGGGTTAAGGGATCACGTTTGACACCTAGCCCATCCCTCCAATTATCTCTACCGGAGGTCTGTGGGGGTAAGCACTATTGGTCAACCCGAGTATACTCGGGCAGGGCGCTAGGCGCACTAAAACATTCACGAGTTAACTCGGGTCAGGCGCTAGGCGCACAAAAATATTCGCGAGTTAACTCGGGTTGGGCGCTTGGAGGGTTAATTCCTTTTTTGTTTGTGTAAAGCCCATTTCACACCTGCACAGCTACTTGCAACTGCAACTCGCAACTTGTGGTAACCTGGATTTTCGGGCTTCCACAAAAAATTATTCATCTCAAAATTTGGCAAGTTTCATCTTTTTGAAAGCAAACTATAATCAAACTATGGGCATTGTTTGCATCAAACAGAAATTTATGTTTCCGAACTTCCTTAATTAGATCAATTTTCATCTTTGCCATCCATTTAATATCCATTTTTAATTGCGCAGATTTTTGCAAACGGGGAAAGTTGGCGTCTTAAAAAGTAAATAAACAACCAGTTGGCGAAGTCTAGTTCGCCACAATGCAGCCAAGGAAATCCTGAGTTCTGATTGGCTAAGGGTACATGCAACTGCGATTTTTTCGTGCTTGCAGGAAAAAATCTCACGAACTGAGTGCAACTTTTTAATGCACGGTGTCCTACGGGAGTTGCAAGTAGTTGTGACAAGGTGTGAAATGGGCTTAATATTATAATCCACCAAAAAAAACTTCGTAAAAGTAAACAAACGCCAATCTCAAAAAAAAAAACCTATTTATTTTATAAAAAAATTCATTATGAGAATTGTGGCTAAAAAAGCCGTGATATAAAATGAATGCCAATCTCTTGTGTAAAACTTCCTGGTCATAGTAAATAGTATAATTTAAGTTTTGCTGCTATAATAAAATTGCACTGTTTGAGGTTGGTGCCCATCTTAATCCCCGTAAAAAAATTAAATCACGCAAATGAACTTGAATTACTAAATCAGAATAACGAAGGATACTTTAAAATTTTTGTAACAAACGTATGATCTCAATACATTTATATAGAGGTATAGGGGGTGGTTAAGATGGGCACCAACCTCAAACAGTGCAATTTTTTTTATAGCAGCAAAACTTAAATTATACTATTTATTATGACCAGGAAGTTTTACACAAGAGATTAGCATTCATTTTATATCACGGCTTTTTTAGCCACAATTCTCATAATGAATTTTTTTATAAAATAAATAGGTTTTTTTTTTTTTTTTTTTTTTGAGATTGGCGTTTGTTTACTTTTACGAAGTTTTTTTTGGTGGATATCAGTAGTTTTTTTTTAAATTTATTTTATGAGATTCTTTTTAAGGTAGGGAGGATTACCAACATGTTTTATGAATTAGTTCAAAGGATATATACAAAGGCAATATGGCTACAAAATAAAATGCATAATTTCAATGTCTATGGAAAGTTGTACAACCACCGGGAACAATGCCGAAGGGAAGCTTCAATGGTTCAGCATCAATATTGTAAATGGTGAAAGTGAACTGCACATCGATGAAATTAAATTAAAACGTCATCGTCATCTAGAAATAAATTTCTAGATGACTTTTTTTCTCTAATGGTGCTGGAACGCTGGCGTACAAGCCTTTGCAGACTCGGCATATTCCCCAGAACTGAAAGCCATTTTTTGTGGCTCCATCTAGGCGACTTTCGCTGCCAATGACGCCCAGATTACAATGAATATTGCTCTCTGTGGATGCCGAGATTTAGTTTTTCCGAGAGAACCCAGGCTAACTGGGCCCTCCAGGGATCGTTTACATGCCACATAAGCATTTGACATGCGCGCCCAGAATTTTCCCATCCAGAAAATCCGACGACTCAGCTGGGGCTCGAACCCGCGATCACGAGGCGGACGCGTTTAACTTCTCAGTCACTGAGCCGCTTAGATGACGTTTTTTTCCCGATCATTGTTTTTAACACATTTCGAGCTTGCATCGCAGTTTTTATTTTTTGTTTTAACCGCAACCGTCTGTTATGCCTTGTTTCATACACTTTTGAAGGCATATTTATTTCAATTTTCTTTTATTAAAACTAAAAAAATATAAAGCCTATTCAACGAAAAACAATAACCAAGTACAATTCTTTAAAAAAAACACAAATTTTTTGGCCTTTATAAAACCTTAAACCTTTATATAAAAAAATATTAATTTCTTGAATGGTATTGGTAACTGAATATGGCAACCAAATAGGCAAATATGATTGTTTTCATTCATAAATCAATTAGTCCATCCATTCATTAACTCGCGTTAATCATAAGTTTTCTAATAAAAATGCCAAAAAGTTTAAATGATGCATTTCGTTTATTAATTAGACATTTTTTTCAATCTGTTTATTTAGATATTTGGTTAATCATATATTTTACAAGCTGTTATAATCCCTCCAATAGTTAACGGCGCTACTAACTGCTCTTCGCCGAAAATATAGCAAACCTTTGCGCGTTTTAGGAGATACATGGCCGCTAGGATGGCTTGTTTTTCGTGCATCCATACCGCCAAAGGTAATATAGATTTTAATTAATTAAAAATAGAAAGAAATCTTTTTGAAACATCAAAGTTACGCAGAATGTGAATTGGGGCATTCTTAATCGTTTAATAAAACCGCTTCGAGATTCATGGTCTAGTAATAGCTGTAGGTCTCAGCAAAAATTAGGTCAAAATTTGACTAAAACTGCTCGAAAGATTTCATTTTCGAAAATTTCCATAATTTTTTTCTCCGCTGTTTTTTATTCTAGAATAACCAAATTTTTTTTATTTAAAGTAATCCACGAAACCTCTCTACTGTATTTTTTAAGTTCTTCTAGGAAGTTTAGTTTTGCTGGTAAAAAATAAAATCGATTTCGCTGTTAACATAGCGAAATATTTCCTGTATATATACATAACTGCCGTTTGCCCTTGGCGTCATTTTGAGATTGGCGGGCGGAACGACCGTTCCGTCTGATAATAGGCGACACAAAAATAACTTTTTTTATCAGCTGAAATTAATTTTTGAAATCTTGTTTGTAAAATTGCAAGTTTGTAAGTGCTTTTTTTAAAAGAAGTTATTTGTATTTTATTGTGGGATAGTAAAACAAAAACGAAATTTTAGCCCCATTTTCTTTGACAGTTTACTAGCTCTTGTCGATGACCTCACAAAACATTTGTATCTTTATCTCAACAGTTTTAGGGAGGCTAGAAAGGGGGACATTAACGGCCATATCCACCTGAGCTTCAATTCCAAATCGCTGTGGTAAAAAAAAAAGCGGTTAGACAGGTTAGAGCAGTGGGAAAACTCGAGAGCTGTATAGGATAACATTTAGCACGTGTTTCGAGAGGTGTTGGATAACAAACCGCGTGACATCACATGAATGTACCCCAATAGACAGAAACTATTAAATTACGCAAAAAACGTGTTAATAACGTGGTTTATGGAAATTGTACAGCTTTTTTTTTAACGACTTCGAGATAATTATTAGGTGTTTTACTTACTTAATAATTTATTTCTATTTATACTGGTTAGAAATTTTCTTTCCATATTTACTTAAATTATTTGTGTTTTATTATTTATAAATATTTTATTAAATATGGCATGAGTGCTAAATAAATTGCCCAATATTTTGAATGAAAAAAGCTTTTGCTAATTTAATAAGTTATAAATTTTCTTTTATGCAATATAGTTAAATTTGTATTGGTTTAATTTTTAAATAGATGGATGAAAATTACATTTAAGTTATACCGCTTTTTATAGTTTGTATTTACGGAAAAGGAAACTTTAAATGCATTTCTAAGGGTCCAGTTTTCCTAGATGCTATACGCTTAAACTTGGTAATTATTTTATTTATACAGTAATTTACTTTTTGTGTTTATTATAAACTGGCTTTCCAATAAATTTTTTGAGAAAATTAAAGTGAGAACATCTGCATTTTTAAAAACTTTTCAGGGCATTTTTAACCCTTTCAGTCCCAAAAATTTACTACACTACAGAAACATCTGATATTCACAAAATAAGCTTATTTTAGGTCAAATATAAGATTTCCATAAGTTAAAAAAATCATTTTAATTTTTTATATGGTTTTTGTAATAATGCCAATTTTTTTTTGAACTGTGGAAAACAACAAAACAAAAATATATATATTACCTAAAAAACCCTTCGAATTATATATTTTAAGGTATCTGACCATGACCATATTATCAACAAAAAAAAATTAATAATTATTTTAACCGAAATAGTTTAAATTGGGTTTTAAATATGAGGAACTGAAGTGAACTTTTAAAAAATCAGATGAAATGCTTGTTAGCTATTTTCTGAATAAAAAAAATGGTAGTTCTGATTTCTATTGAGATTAATGTAAAATATTGTCTAATAGAACACAGTGTGAAGAATCGAATAATATGTGTTTGGATGTCATAACGGGGCATAAACATTTGGAAAAAAAATATTGAAAGTGATGATGCCAAATGGCATCACTGGGACTGAAAGGGTTAAACAATTATAGTTTGTACACAAAAAAATTCCATGTGATGCATGAAATTTGGAAGCTAATTTTGATGTAGTATAAGTATCTAGGGAGAAAATTTAATAAAATATTAATATTCAAAAAAGTTTAAGCATTTTCAAAAATTTAACTTAAAAAAAAAAACTTTACAAACATTCACAGTTTTTTTAATGCATTGATTTTATGTTACATAATTCACATAACAAACCAAAGAATTTTTAATCAAAAAGCTGTAAATAAGAAAAAAGTTGGTGTGGTACTGTGAATAATTTTCAGAAATAACAATAAATACTTTTTTTAAATAGAGATGTATGCTTTGAATGAGAGTATGTTACATATTTTGATGATAGTTACACTTATTGATAATCAATTGATGTTAACTTTTGATGAAAGTTACTTATGTTTTTTAAAGAAATAAAACTAAAATTGACATAGAAGCTTCAACTACAGTTTATTTACCAAATACTACATAGTAATAGTCTTACACTTAAATAATAAGTACAGTAATTGTTGGTTTTAAATAATAATTTCATTTTTTTAAAAATATAACATTTAAAGTAAGATCATGTGGGGAATAATTTGGCATGGAATAATTTAATCTTCTTTACTTTATTAAACATATTTAAAAATGTCCCATGTGAAGGGTATGAATTACAATAAAATTTAAAGGTAATCAGAAAATTACCTGAAAGTACTTTTCATCGCATCCTATTTCAGAAATCAATCCAGAAAAGTTTGATACAAAAAGAATAGTGTTGTGACCACTTGGCATAGTGGATAGGGCGTCTGAATCCCAACCACGTGGGATATCCACAGACACAATAACAACAAAGAATAGTTTGCTTTCTAGCAAATTTTACTAAATCATTTATTTTCACCAAACGCACTTTTATTTATATCACCCAGCTTAATCAATTGAACAGGTCTTCATTGAACCAAACACTACTCGAGTGAAGCTGGGGAAAATCGTTCCCACTCAATCGAACAAAGCTTCGCTCATTGGATAACCATTTTCACAGCACTTAATTTTCACAGTGCAGCACTTCTAAAGGTGTCCATGCACTGTCAAGACTTGCTGTTTGGACAAGGTATTTTGGCCACTGCCAATTTGTGGCGGGCCTTTATTTAGTTTCACAGCACTTCTAAAGATGTCCGTAAATTGTCAATACGTAACCGATTGTTGTCAAGATTCTAGTTTGGACAAGGTAGTTTGGGCACTGCCAAGTTTTGGTAGGCCTTATACTTTATTTAGCCTTGCCCAAACACATGCTTCATTTTTAACTTACAAAGAAATGTGCAATGCTCAATGTATATGAAAATATGGAGCAGCAATAATGGAGCATACAATGGCCAGTCTCCATTTGGCGATCTGCTTTTACGTTGCCAAGCAACGAAAATCCCCAAATCTGGTAAATATTCCACTTGGTATTTTACACGACTAACCTATGTACAGAAACCCCAGGTTAAATTTTCCAGCTCACCAATGAACAGACCGGCCATTATATCATAGATTGGAAATCTTTGCTTTCAACAAGTAGGTAGTCTTACAAAAAGGCTAAAACAAATATTCCTAAACCAGGACAAGATTCTAAGCCAAATGAATTGCATATATTTGGAATGAAATACAAATCAAAATTAACTTAATACTTACTGGTAGTGAAAAAAATGTAAAGAAAAAGTTTTCTTTAAATATTTGTTTACGTTACTTTCCAAACTCCGATTCAAATTCAAAATTACAAAAGGAGAACTGAAACTTCAATAAGAATACAAACGTCTATGTGCATAACTAGCCACATTATCTAATTAGTCCAGAAAAAGGTTACTGTAATTTAATTTAATGGCGAGTTATTTTGCTAGCCAAAAAATCCAAGATAATTATTTAACAAGCCGTTTTCAGAACAATTTTAACGGTTTTGCACCTAATTTTGCATTTCATATTTCAGAATATAATAAACCACACTAATCATAACAACAAAAGTTAATGTTGATAACCGGAATTGTAACTTAGTTTTCTTGATATAGCCAAAATATTGATTTTTAGCCAAATCTGAAAGCCAACTTTACTACAACATGGAAATTTTCACCAATAGGGGAACGCAGTTGGTTTTGTCTCTAGCCTATCTTTCGAAACAACTACGGATGCAGTTAAGCCCATTTCACACCTTGTCACAACTACTTGCAACTCCCGTAGGACACCGTGCCTTAAAAAGTTGCACTCAGTTCGTGAGATTTTTTCCTGCAAGCACGAAAAAATCGCAGTTGCATGTACCCTTAGCCAATCAGAACTCAGGATTTCCTTGGCTGCATTGTGGCGAACTAGACTTCGCCAACTGGTTGTTTATTTACTTTTTAAGACGCCAACTTTCCCCGTTTGCAAAAATCTGCGCAGTTAAAAATGGATATTAAATGGATGGCAAAGATGAAAATTGATCTAATTAAGGAAGTTCGGAAACATAAATTTCTGTTTGATGCAAACAATGCCCATAGTTTGATTAAAGTTTGCTTTCAAAAAGATGAAACTTGCCAAATTTTGAGATGAATAATTTTTTGTGGAAGCCCGAAAATCCAGGTTACCACAAGTTGCGAGTTGCAGTTGCAAGTAGCTGTGCAGGTGTGAAATGGGCTTTACGATATGCAACTAATTAGAATGAAATGAGTAAACAAACTTAAACTCCATTTATATAAGTTTATTTTTTGTAGAAAATTTCCAATGTACAATATAAAAAAAAACACAGCGATCAATGTTTTTAATTTGTAAAAAAAAAAATACTTACACACTAGCGTCTTTGTCTGTGTTAAAGCTCTTTATGAAGTAGAAACCTGGGAATATTCGAAATTTTAGGTCGCAGCGCCACTGCCGTTTCGTAACGAACGTACTAATATAACGTCAATTTGAATGTGATTAGAATTTTTGATATTAGCGCTACCTGATTGTTGCAAATGAACTAATAAAACGCCAATATTTGATTTGTAGCTTGGTTTATTTAGAATGTTTTCCAACAAAAAAAAATGCATTTGCCAACGTAATTTTGGCAATAGCAAAAGGCGTGTTTTTTAGAATGTCGTTTAGATTTTTATTTTAATTCCTTTTTTGTTTGTGTAATATTATAATAATAGGCGACACAAAAATAACTTTTTTTATCAACTGAAATTAATTTTTGAAATCTTGTTTGTAAAATTGCAAGTTTGTAAGTGCTTTTTTTTTAAAGAAGTTATTTGTATTTTATTGTGGGATAGTAAAACAAAAACGAAATTTTAGCCCCAGTTTCTCTGACAGTTTACTAGCTCTTGTCGATGACCTCACAAAACATTTGTATCTTTATTTCAACAGTTTTAGGGAGGCTAAAAAGGGGGACATTAACGGCCATATCCACCTGAGCTTCAATTCCAAATCGCTGTGGTAAAAAAAAAAGCGGTTAGACAGTTAGAGCAGTAGGAAAACATTAGCACGTGTTTCGAGAGGTGTTGGATAACAAACCGCGTGACATCACATGAATGTACCCCAATAGACAGAAACTATTAAATTACGCAAAAAACGTGTTAATAACGTGCTTTAAGGAAATTTTAGAAATACAGCTTTTTTTTACGATTTCGAGATAATTGTTAGGTGTTTTATTTACTAAATAATTTATTTCTATTTTTTTCTGGTTGTAAATTTTTTTTCTCCATATTTACATAAATTTGTGTATTATTATTTATAAGTATTTTATGTAAATATGGCAAGAATGCTAAATAAATTGCCCAATTTGGTATGAAATAAACTTTTGCTAATTTAATAAGTTATAAATTTTCTTTTATGCAGTATAGTTAAATTTGTATTGGTTTAATTTTTAAATAAATGGATGAAAATTATATTTAAGTTATACCGCTTAATTTTATACTTTGTATTTACGGAAAAGGAAACTTTAAATGCATTTCTAAGGGTCCAGTTTTCCTAGATGCTAAACGTTTAAACTTTTTAATTAGTATTTTATTTATACAGTAATTTACTTTTTTTGTTTATTATAAACTGGCTTTTCAATTAATTTTTTGAGAAAATTTAAGTGAGAACATCTGCATTTTCAAAAAACTTTTCAGCGCATTTTTAACCCTTTCAGTCCCAAAAACTTACTACACTACAGAAACATCTGATATTCACAAAATAAGTTTATTTTAGGTCAAATATAAGATTTCCATAAGAAAAAAATCATTTTAATTTTTTATATGGTTTTTGTAATGCCAAAATGTTTTAACTGTGGAAAACAACAAAATAAAAAAATATATATTACCTAAAAAACCCTTCGAGTTATATATTTTAAGGTATCTGACCATATTATCAAAAAAAATTTAATAATCATTTTAACCGAAATAGTTTAAATTGTGTTTTAAATATGAGGAACTGAAGTGAACTTTTTAAAAATCAGTTGAAACGCTTGTTGGCTATTTTCTGAATAAAAAAAAATAGTAGTTCTGATTTCTATTGAGATTAATGTAAAATATTGTCTAATAGAACATAGTGTGAAGAATCGAATAATGTGTGTTTGGATGTCATAACGGGGCATAAACATTTGGAAAAAAAAATATTGAAAGTGATGATGCCAAATGGCATCACTGGGACTGAAAGGGTTAAACAATTATAGTTTGTACACAAAAAAATTCCATGTGATGCATGAAATTTGGAAGCTAATTTTGATGTAGTATAAGTATCTAGGGAGAAAATTTAATAATAAAATATTAATATTCAAAAAAGTTTAAGCATTTTCAAAAATTTAACTTAAAAAAAAAACTTTACAAACATTCACAGTTTTTTTAATGCATTGATTTTATGTTACATAATTCACATAACAAACCAAAGAATTTTTAATCAAAAAGCTGTAAATAAGAAAAAAGTTGGTGTGGTACTGTGAATAATTTTTAGAAATTACAATAAATACTTTTTTTAAATAGAGATGTATGCTTTGAATGAGAGTATGTTCATGTTTATTTAAAATGAAAATCATTCTTTTATTATGTATTATTCAATTATGATTTTAAAAAGATAATTTCATATATTTTGATGATAGTTACATTTATTGATAATCAATTGATGTTGACTTTTGATGAAAGTTACACTTATGTTTTTAAAATAAATAAAACTAAAATAGACATAGAAGCTTCAACTACAGTTTATTTACCAAATACTACATAGTACACTTAAATAATAAGTACAGTAATTGTTGGTTTTAAATAATAATTTCATTTTTTTAAAAATATATCATTTAAAGTAAGATCATGTGGGGAATAATTTGGCATGGAATAATTTGACATGGAATAATTTGACATGGAATAATTTAATCTTCTTTACTTTATTAAACATATTTAAATGTCCCATTGGCCCCCCATGTGAAGGGTATGAATTACAATAAAATTTAAAGGTAATCAGAAAAATACCTGAAAGTACTTTTCCTTGCGTCCTATTTCAAAAATCAATCCAGAAAAGTTTGTTACATAAAGAATAGTGTTGTGACCACTTGGCATAGTGGATAAGGCGTCTGAATTCCAACCACGTGGGATATCCACTGACACAATAACAACAAAGAATAGTTTGCTTTCTAGCAAATTTTACTAAATCATTTATTTTCACCAAACGCACTTTTATTTATATCACCCTGCTCAATCAATTTTGAACAGGTCTTCATTGAACCAGACACTACTCGAGTGAAGCTGGGAAAAATCGTTCCCACTCAATCGAACAAAGCTTCGCTCATTGGATAACCATTTTCACATTGCAGTAAAGGTTTGGTTTGAAATATCGTCGCACTAGAGCTACACGAGGGCTATTGGCGACGGGCGTCGTATTTTAGAACCACAGTCCAGTGACGAGCCACACCTGAATAGGCACCCAACACAACCGTTAAGGGCGACATCGTACGCAGCATTAGGACTTTGAAGGATATTTAACGTGCACTCCCTTACACGGGGTATTATTCGTCGGACATTTTTGGCTGCACGGGCCGTTTATAGGTCGACAGCTATTTTGGCGATGCCCGGACCCGAACCTGGGACCTTCGGCATGCTAAGCGAGTGCTTAACCGACTGGGCTCCCCAGCCCCCACACATCGCAGTAAAGGTCCCATGCACTGTCAAGACTTACTATTTGTCCACTGCCAATTTTGTGGTAGTCCTTATACTTTATTTAGTTTCTTCTTGCCCAAACACATGCTTAATAACTTACAAAGAAATATGAGCATTGGTCAATGTAAAGGAAAATATGGAGTAGCAATAATGGAGCATATAGTGGCCAGTCTTGATTTGGCGACCTGCGTTACGTTGCCAAGTAACAAAAATGCTCATATGCAGGGCCGGATTTCTTAATAGGCTAAGTAGGCTGCATCCTAGAGCGGCATAAAAAAATTTACGACCAATTGAAGCAGCATTCGACATAAAAAAATGTTATAAAAGATACTAATATTTAAAAAAAAGAACCAAATAATATTAACGTGTAAACCGGAAACGTATATATAGTGTACTAATATTTAAAAGTTAACATGGTTGCTGTGAGGGCAATTAGACTCTCCCCCCCCTTGATTTGGAAGTTGAAAGACAAGCAGAACAATTTTAAAAATTCACCTATTATTTCGATTTACAGTGTACATAGATGATTCTAATATGTAGAAAGAAAAAAATAGTGAAGAAAACTATAGTCTGACGACAAAATGATCGTAGCCTACAGGCGGCAAATCTTTAAATCCAGCCCTGCTCTTATATTCACTTAGTTTAACACAACGAGATAGGTACAGAAACTCCAAGTTAAATTTTCCAACTCACCAATTAACAGACCGGTTAATACATCATAGCTGCAAAATATAGGGAAATCACACTGTTATGATTGGAAAATGTATAACTTTCAACAGTCTTGCAAAGGCTACAAAGCAAATATTCTTAAACCGGGTCAAGATTTTAAGCCGGATGAATTGCCAATATTTTTAGAAAGAAATGAAAACCGAAATTAACTTAATACTTACTGGTAGTGTATAATAATTTTAAGAAAAGTTATTTTTAATATTTGTTTACGCGTTCTTTCCAAAATCCGATTCAAAAGGGGAACTCATAGAGTAAGGAGAACTGAAACTACAAAAAAAAAGCGTAACAAAAAGGATAAGAACGTCTATATGCATGACTAATTAGATTATCTTATTGGTCAGAAAAGAGGTTACTATATTTTATTTTAAAGGTGAGATATTTTGCTAGCCAAAAGAGAGCCAAGATAATTATTTAGCATTCGTTTTCAGAACGAATGCAAAAGGTTGCGCAGCTTATTTTGCATTCACGATTTCAGAATCTGATAAACCTCAATAATCATCGAAAAATAATTAATATTAATAGTTTATAACCAAACCGGAATAGTAACTCAATATTCTTAACACTGCCAAAATAGTGATTTTTAGCCAAATCTAATAGCCAGCTTGACAAGCAATTGTAAATTTTCACCAATAGGAAATCCCAGCCGGTCATGTTTCTAAACATCTTTTGGTTCCAATTACAAATGCAGTTACAATTTGCAACTAATTAAAATGTTTTCATAAATTCGAAACAAATCTAAATTTCATTCATATAAGTTTGTTTTTGAAAGAAAATATCTTTAATTCACAATAAAAAAAGCGCAGTAATTAAATCAATGGTTTTAATTTGTAAAAAATTTCATACACGCTGTCTTCTTTGTCTGTGTTTAAGTTCTTTATAAAGTAATAATATGGAGTTTAAATTGAAATTTAAGATTGCAGCGCCACTGCTTTAAGGCAACGTACTAATGTAACTTTAATTTGATTGCTGATTGGAATTTGTGACCTTAGCGCTACCTGATAGTTGCAAAAGAACTAATACTACGCCAATCATTGATTTTTGGCGCTTTTTTTTTGGAATTTCGTGTTCGGTTTTGATTAATTTGTTCCTTTTTCGTTTGTGTAAAAAATTTTGTCCAGAATAAACTAATTTTGTTTAATAATAATTTAAATATCAAACTTTAGCAATTAGAATATTACAGTAAATCCTATTTTTATAGGTATATCTGCTTTAAATATTAGTTAAATGTTCCCATTTATTTATAATGAAAATCATTATATTGTTATTTATTATTCATTTATGTAGGGTAAGGTGGGGTAAGTGGGCCACCTTTTTGGCATAATTCGACTTTAGACCCTCATACCACTGGATGTAATCGGTCTAACAACTTATTTTTTTTGTGGTCCATTCTCTCATATGTTATAAATGTACCCATGACAACCAAAACACAAATTGGCAAAAAATAAATTTAAAAAAGATGTTTTTCTTTTTGGTCATCCGAGTGGCCCACTTGCCCCGCAAGGTGGGGTAAGTGGGCCACCCCCTAATATATTTTTACACATAACTGGTAGAGAGATGGTGGGGCAAGTGGAATAATCTACATGACTTTTTGAGTGTTTGAAAAAAAAAAGTAATGATGTATCTTCAATAGTTCCCCCATAGCAACTTTTTCTGGCATGCAAGCTTACTACAAGAAATAATACGTTAATTTTCATCTTGTCACTTTTTCATGTAGTGTAAAAAAAATGTTAGGACTTCAGATTTTAAACTGGCCTATGTCAATGAATAGGACTATGAATAGTGAATATGACTAACCCTATGAATCAGTGAATATGACTTTTTTTTAAAGTATTTTAAAGAGTTGGGGCAAGTGGGCCACCCCTGGCCCACTTACCCCGCCATTGTGGTGGCCCACTTACCCCAAACGCGGGGCAACTGGGCCACCCCAATTTTCTTTTAACCATATCAACATCACAAGTACATGACACTATAAAAAGATACTATGTTTTATACACTTTCAAAATATATAACATTTTGTTTTGTTTCATGAACCGTTTGGAAATAAATAAGAAAATAGTATGATGGCGTGAATTACGAAAAGATGCAATTTTAAAAAAATTCACAAAAAGGATTGTACCTTGTTACATACTTAAATGAAAATGATGCCATAATGTTTCCTGCATCTATTGGGGTAAATACGTAAAACTATTGTAACAGATTTTTTTTACGTCCATAATTCGGGAAATTCCAGGGGGGGTGGCCCACTTGCCCCAATGGCCCACTTACCCCACCTTACCCTATTTATTTTAAATTTAGCATATTAGTTAACTTTTGATTATAGTTATTTTAACTAAAACAAAATAGTAATTGTTTTAAATAATAAGCACAGTAATCGTTGGTTTTGAACGATATATCCATTTAATTTTTTAAAAAATCTATCGGTTAAAATGAGTTAAAGAAATTGTTGGAAATAGTTTGACATGGAATAGTTAAACTTTCGATCTTAACCGCAGTGGCGAATTCAATATTTGATTTCAATAATTGAATTTGATTCAATAATGTGAAGTAAATAATTAAATTCTTTTTGGAATAATTTATCTTTCTTACTCAATGGGGAATTCAATAATTGATTGGAGAGAGGGCGGGATCTAAAATATAATTATTAGCTATTTTAATTATCCTTTACATTACATATCATATTATCACACAAAATAACCAGAGAACTGTGTGTAATTGTTAATTTTGAATAACAATCCCATTTTATAATTTAAAAAAAAAATAACACATAATTTGAAATAGGTTAAAGAAATTGTGGGAAATACTTAGACATGGATTTTACTTATACTTAGTGGCGAAATCAATATTACTTCTAAATAAAAGTATATATTTTCTAGAATTAGTTATTAGTTAATCTAAATTAAATTAAATATAGTTTTTACGCTCACTGCGCCCGCCGCCCCTGCGTACAGCTTAAGTAATTAAGTTAATTTGGCGCAGTTTCAAACTGGTGCAGATCCATGGCGACTGTTTCCTTCTTCTTCAGGGACATGTCTAAATTGTGGAGTTTGCAATAGATTGCAGCATATGTCAAAATGTGTGTGTTTGTCTGTCTTACTTGACGAAGGTTTATAAGAGGGTCTATGACCAAGCAACACAAACCTAAATAGTATATATGTCTACCAACCAAAGTTCATTGCTGCGAAAGATAAAAAAAGAAGCTTGTATCAAATTGTTTTCTGGTGACAATTTTTTTTATTTGCATTATTTATCTTCAGTAGTCGTTCCGAATAAGGAATTTTGATAAGTATATACTGAGATTACTGATAAACACAACAACGAGACGATAACGGCTCACTTACCTAAAAGTCAGTGATTTTTAAAGCAACCCTTTTATTTGAATCGTTTCGGTTTATTCTAAAGGGCTTTAACGATATCGTATTATCAATAGTGAGTAGTGACCGCATATTGCTAATAATTACCTCTCAAAACAATTTGTTGCCGTTTAACGCGTCTAACAAGATACGAAAGATAGCTATCTTTGTAGCCAATTTTTTCACCTTTCTTGTTGGATCGATCCGGCCATATCGTTCGATAGGTGTTCCCGCTCAGGTGTTTCGAATAGATTCCACTTGAAAAAAATATTCTACTTCAAAAATTATCTTCATAGTAGATACAAAGAAAGATGGCGAGCAGGCAAAAAGTTTTCGCAACCCGCCCGGATTATCCAGAAAAAGGGATTCGAATGCTAAGGGAAAAGTAAGTATAGAATTTAAAATGTTATTCCATGTCTTTTTTACAAATATATGAAGTGGAATAAAACCATACGCATTCCTTAAACAAAACAATTACAAAGTTTTTAATTCATGCATCAAGTACAATTAATATTTCTTTCGACAAACCTTCAAGTGCACATAGATTAGGTACAGCTGGGGGGAAAACCGATCTACCCCTTGTTTCTCGGCTATTGATCCGGGAATTTTGAGGAAAGTGTCAATTTTCAGGAAATAGCGTTAGAAATTGAGAACTGGCAACAAAAATTGTATAAGAGGTCATCTTCATATTAAAAAGAGTACCAACTTTGAAAATTCCAATGGCAACAACAAAATTTTTTATACAAAAATTTTCAGAACCTTCAAAATACCCCATGTTTAAGAAAAGAATGATTTATTTTGCATTATTTGCTAAAATAATTAAAGCATTAAATTTGAACTCGTTTAGGGGGAAATCTCAAAAAATGAAAAAGGTAATATTTAGACTGTGTCTTTTCAAAACGACAAGCTAACAAAAGGGTTAACATAATCTCACCATAACGGATGCTAGAATTTAACCATCTTCACTAATATTGCAATCTTTTAATTTTCTTAATTGGTGTTTGTGACGTCACTTTCATAGTATCTATTTCCTTCATCAAGGTATGACGTCGAAATCTATCCCCACCCCCTCCATTGCCCTACAGAGTACATTGTGGAGCACATCCGCGGAGCCAGCGCCCTCTTCTGCACATCAATCGACAAAATCGGCAAGGATGTCATAGCAGCAGCGGGTGAGTATACAAAGTGCTATCGTATAGGGAAGTTAACACGTCGGATGCTGAGGACGCGCGAGCGCGTCTCGTGGTTCCGATTCATCGATAACAGCACATTCTGATAAAATTCGTAGTGCTATTTCGCCAACCGTTCTTAAGAGTTCAAGTTCGTTTGATTACTTGATAAGCATGGTGGTCTAGTGGTTACACACGTAACTGTAGTGTAAGTCACGCTTTAAGAGGAGATCAAAAGATTTTTAATTAAAAAAATATTCAATTTAAATCAAGTACATTATATTATTTAGTTATAATGGGTGTCAATCAACTATTCCACAATTTTTTTCATTTAATGTTAAAAGTTGTAGTGATAATCACTTTTTACTAACGTCGAATTACACTACAGACAGGATAATTTTGCAATTCCCCTCTTCAACTATCTAGCTATAAAAAAAGGCAACTAGTCTATTACATTTTTTTATTAAAAAAAAACCCCAAAAAATAAGAATTAGGAAAATTTATTGATATTTCATAGTCGAAAAAATAATCATTGAAACGAGTCTGGTTATTGGCTTTCAATTCAATAATTAGTAACAGGTGATTATCTGGTTGGAGAAGTCCAGGAACATTTCCTCGTATTTTTTTTTTTTTTTTTTTTTTGACTAGCTGCCGTGTAGCTTCAGTTAGCGACATTAATTCAACCTAACCTTGTAATTTTGCGATCTCAAACTAAGATTTTTACTTTTTCGAAAATGAAGAAGAGTTAGTTTATTTCCATGGTAACGAACTGGTTTTAAAAACAGTATGTTCTTCTACTTCACATCAGCCTCTATCGATGAACTTTTTCCATCGTTATCGCCGCAGCCAAAGTGTTAAAGTAGAGGCACAGTAACCGTACTTTGTATTGACCAGAAATGATCGCGTTTTCATGTTATAGTTTAGTTTCAATCATCGTCGCACTAGAGCTACACGAGGGCTATTGGTGACGGTCGGAGTATTTTAGAGCCACATTCAAGTGACGAGCCGACACCTGAGTAGGCACCCAACGCAACCGTTAAGGGTGACATCGTAAGCAGCGATGGAACTTTGGAGCATATTTAACGTGCACTCCCTTTACAAGGGGTATTATTCGTCGGACATTTTTGACTGTACGGGCCGTTTATAAGTCGGCAGTGTTTTCATGTAAAATGTCACACGATTTTTAAAGCGTTTAATCTAACTTTTTAGACAAAATGCCTTACAGCTAGAAAAAAAAATTCTTTCTAATCTTAAGATATTTATTTCAAAGTACAATAATGATAATTTAATTTTATGTAATATGGAAAAACATTCTTTACCAGGTTGTAACTTAATGGACAACTTGAACGATCACGCCTACGCTGACGTCACAGCTATTTCAAATGTCGTCTTCCGTCTTCTACCCCACAAACAAACCAGGCTCCGCCCCGTTCTAGTTGTCCGTTGCAATCCGATATATTAGTTATTTTTGTTTGCAGGTCCTCAGTTGAAAATAATCGTGACGTTTTCTTTGGGGTACGAACACATTGATGTTGACGAATGCCAGAAAAGGTAAGTGGTCACCTCAGGGAAATGTTAACATTTTTTAACGTTTTGAGAAACATTTTTGGAGAACAATAGGAGAACAAAAGTGGTTGACACACTGTCCCTTGAGTAGGCTATGTTTGGTTAGAATTATCGCCGCACTGGAGTTACACGAGGGCTATTGGCAACGGGCGTTGTATTTTAGAATAACAGTCAAGTGACGAGACAACACCTGAGTAGGCACCCAACGCAACCGTTAAAGGCGACATCGTACGCAGCGTTAGGACTTTGAAGGATATTTAACGTGCACTCCCTTACACGGGATATTATTCGTCGGACATTTTTTTGGCTGCACCGGCCGTTTACAGGTCGGCAGTTATGTTGGCGATGCCAGGACCAGAACCTGGGACCTTTCGCATGCTAGGCGAGTGCCTAACAGACTGGGCTCCCCAGCCCCAGCATTATTCATCGGGCAATTTTGGCTGCACGGGCCGTTTAAAGGTCGGCCGTGATTTTGGCGATGCCCGGACCCGAACCTGGGACCCTTCGCATGCTAGGCGAGTGCTTAACCGACTGGGCTCCCCAGCCCCAGCATTATTCATCGGATAATTTTGGCTGCACTTGCCGTTTTCTAGGTCAGCCTTTATTTTGGCGATGCCCGGACCCCCGAACCTGGGACCCTTCGCATGCTAGAGGCGAGTGCCTAACCCACTGGGCTCCCCAGCCCCAATCCTTGAGTAGTGTTCTTTCGTTATTTAATTCAATTCTTTATCAACAGGGGTATTGCGGTGTGCAACTCTTCCAACCCTGTGTCAGTTTCTGTGGTGGCAGAATTCACGATCGGTCTCCTGTTGGCCGTCGCCAGGAAAATAGCGAACGCCGCCGGAGCCATACAGAGGTAACAGGCGGATCAGTTGTCATGTCTATTTTCACCTTCACCTATATCTGCCGTATTCTATTTCTTCTAAATCTATGAAAATGTACTAGTACCAATTTTTTTTACTTCATACATACCGTAATATTTTTACTGTAAATGTACAGTATTTTTTCACTTGTAAAATTTTTACTTTAATTATACCTTATTTTTTACTGTAATTTTATTGCATTTTTTACTGTAATTTTACCGTATTTTTTACCGTAATTTTACTGTAATTTTATCATATTTTTTACTTGTAAATATTTTACTGTAAATTTACCGTATTTTTTACTTGTAAATTTTTTACTTTAATTATACCTTATTTTTTACAGTAATTTTATTGCATTTTTACTGTAATTTTACCGTATTTTTTACCGTAATTTTACCGTATTTTTACTGTAATTTCATCGTATTTTTTACTTGTAAATATTTTACTGTAAATTTACCGTATTTTTTCACTTGTAAATTTTTTACTTTAATTATACCTTATTTTTTACTGTAATTTTATTGCATTTTTACTGTAATTTTACCGTATTTGTACAGTAATTTTACCGTATTTTTTACTTTAATTTTACCGTATTTTTTACTTGTAAATACTTGACTGTAAATGACCGTATTTTTATTTGTAATTTTTACTGTAAATGTAAAGTGAATTGCTTTAACCGTAAACGTTGTCACTAGAAACGAGTGGTCGGAGATCTGGACCCCTTCGTGGTACTTGGGGCGGGGCCTCACAAATGCCACGGTGGGCATCGTCGGCATGGGGAGGATAGGTGAGTATAGTCTGATACTGACTCCGGGGAAATTACTTTTTAAAAGTAACTAAGTTTCAGTTACTTACGATGGACTGTCAGTTCCAGAGAGCTAATGCATCAGTTTTTAAATCACACCTTCTACAAAAGGATTGCCTTTATCACATTATCCCATTTTCACAAGGTATATAGTAATCATCGTAACATCAATTTAAAGCAAAATTGAAAAGAAAATTACATCCGGTTATTTAATTATGATAAGGTTTTAAAATAAGGTCGCCATCTGCTGCATGCATCTGGCATTTTAAAACTTCAAAAATATGTAATTAACTAACTAGAAAACATTTTCGTTTCAAATTTGTTTCATTTCGATGTTATGTTGATTTCCATACCTGGGGGAAAAGGTGCTAACATGGCAAGGCAATACTTTTGCGGAAGTTGTGATTCTAAAACTAATGCATTAGCTCTATGTGACTGACAATCTCGCTCAATACTGTAAGAACCCCCCCCCCCCTTAGTACAATTACTTTTAGAAATTTGAAGTAAAATAAAACTGCTAAAAATGTCAATAGCAATAAAATTAATTCAAGATTAAGCATTGCATATATTTTTGTACCACCATTAAGAAAATTCATTTTCGAAAGTGGGGAAAATAGAGGATTTGTGCATTTGATTGGTCATAGTTCAAAAACCGCTCAACATAAAACATGATTTTGAGCTCAAATCATAAGTTTCCGCGACCAAGAAAGTCAAAAACTCGTTTTTTATGCATCCCATATGATTCCATTTCCACCTATGTATCCACAATATACCAAAATGACGTCCAGAATGGTTTTATGAATAAATTAACTACTTTTTGAATTTCTTGACACAAATAACATGACCCCAAGCTAAAAAAAATATTAACAGTATTGTTTGATTGTCTTTTGCGAATAGGTCAAGCTGTGTTCGAAAGGATTTTACCATTCGGTGTTTCAAAGGTGTACTACTATGATTTGCACAAACCTATTGCTGCAGGTAAGTGAATTTTTTTATCCCCTCCCCTACAAAAAATTAAAAAGATAATATGTTTTATTACGTTTCGGCCTAAATTTCTTAGAGCATTTGTATCCGTCGGGTAACCAACCGTTTCGTTATAGAAGACTCGAGTTACTGTTTTGTTTCAACTACTGACAATAGATGGCAGCACCACAATTATATATTTCGTTTTTCATAATCTATCACCAAAATTGGAAGAGTTAGCCTTTTCTTCACGAGCGCGAGGCCAATTAGTGGTCTTGCCATGATATTTGGCTCCCTGCGGAAGAGAGTTACTGCATCTATATCTATTCCTTCTCTATATATGGTAACCAAGGACCAATGCCGTCTTTATCATAAGGGCACACGCAGTGGCGGATTTCCAAATGTGCCGCCTATAGGCTGTACCAAAATTTGCCGCCTGTATGGTAGGTAGGGGGTAAAAATCAATGTTCAAAAGTTGATCACCAATGGTTGATTTATCTCATTATAACCCGTTGTTGAATGAAAGTTCGTGTCCCTAACTTAAGTTTAAAAAATGCTGTAAGTATGTTTTTCATCATTTAGATGTAATTTTTCTGATCTCTTACTTTAATGCTACATAAAATAGGGCTTGAGGTGAAATATTAAAAAATAATCCGATGTATTAGAGTACTTAAACCTCAGTTGCGTTTTGAAAGAATTGCCTCAACACGCCAAATTCCTTTGAAAATTTGCCGCCTACGAAAATTTGCCGCCGTAGGCTTTAGCCTAGCTAGCCTATTTAGAAATCCGCTACTGGGCACACGGGGCCCGTGCCCAGGGCCCCCATTCTCAGGGGGCCCCGAAGGACCGACAATTTCTTTTACACATTTATTTTCAAAACATGTCGGTCGCATTACACTTTTTTACAAATAAGTAATCTTATCAGAAGGTATTTACAAGGCATATACTACTCCATTATATCGACGACTGCGCCGATTCCTACGAGCGGTCACTTTCGCAGCTTAAGAGAATAAAAAATGTATTGCAAACAACAATGTTACAAGAACGGCTGAGTAATTTGTCAATTATGTGAATAGAAAGGGATATCCTTCAAAAAATTGACTTTTATGGTGTAATAAAAGATTTTGCTCATCAGAAATCCTGAAAAATACCGTAATCGTAACCAAAAAACCCGCAGCATTCTAATATCATTAATGACATATTATATCACACTTTATTTGATTACCCATAATAAATGGTCATACTCAGTAAAAGATGTTATTTTAATTCGATTTTTTAACTTTCCAAAAGGGCCTCAAATTATTGTGTGCCCAGGGGCCCCAGCCTAGTTTAAGACGGCCCTGCCTAGGACAGAGACGGACAGGACATGTGAGCCTTCGCCCAAACCTCCACCCTTCCTCCAAAACGTTACCGAAAAAGCATTGCCACTCATCAGTGATAGGTTAACATATCATGTGGGAAAACCAATCACTGTCAAGTGAAAATGTTTTCGCTAACGTCTTGGAGAAGAAGTAGCGACAAGTGTGATACGTCAAAAAATTCAGCGCATCGAAATTAGAAGATATTGAAAATCTCAGAAAAAAAAAATCAAATTCGAAGTACTTTAATTATTTATAAAACTGCAAAATTTATTGTTCATTTAAAAAGCATAAGAAACCATTTTTATTAGAATTAAATCACCATTGCAATTCGCAACAATCTTTCGAGAGACTTTAATTCTTTGAAATAGTTTTAAAGAAATTTATTTTTTACGTCAATCAGTTTGAAATTACGTCAAATATATTTCACTAAGATATTCATTGTTTGTTGTTTATACTAAATGTTTTGGTTCTATTTAAAAAGAGAGGAATAATAAATGAAACTAGGCTTTTAAGGGTTTATAGTAGAATGGAAATATTTCTCATGGTGTTACGCTATCAATACTGCGGCTTCGTTGGTTGTTTTGTTTTCTTTGAAAAAGAGTTAAAACGAGCCCATTAATATTGTGCTTGGCAACATTTTTCCTTTTGAACGCAAATATTGTGTGGGAGCAGGCTGAGTGACAGGTTCTGCTACAAACCTACTTGTTTCTTATTAAAGAGGTGGCAACGACACTGGCAAGGAGTGCCACGTTAAACATGGATCCCGTCACAATTGGAAGTCACGTGATCTGCCACTCTAGAACCACTTTTATATAGGGTTATCCAGCGACCCTACTTTTATACAATAATATCTAGCCGACCCGGTGGCGCAACGGTTAGAGAGCTAGCCTTTGGAGCATCTGGGTTCGGGTTCGAATCCCGATAAGGCATGGCTGCTTGTGTTTGTCGAGTATATACGGAGTACGTGCTCGTTAAATCTGTCCGAAAGTCCTGTGGACGGCCATTGCGCAGTTTCCCACGGGTACAGGCCCCTGGAGACTATTTCCTTCTCCTTCAGGGACATGTCTAAATTGAGGGGGTGGCGCGATAGATGTCAGTATCTGTATGTGTGTGTTGTGTCTGTCTTACTTGACGAAGGTTTACAAGCGGGTCTCTGACCTAGAACACAAGCCTGAAAATATATGTCTACCAACCAACCAATGACATCTATCTATCTCTACGGACCTTTTCCTTCCGGTCTATGCCTAGCTGTACAATGAAGCTCTCTCTCTTTCAGCCGAGGCGAAGGGTGCCGAGTACGCGCCCTTCGAGGACCTTCTGAGGAACTCGGACTTCGTCATAGCCACCTGCAACCTGTGCCCGGAGAGCGCGGGAATGTTCGACCAACGCGCATTCGCCCTCATGAGGTCGAACGCTGTCTTCGTCAACACCAGCAGGTCAGTTCGACCACAATAGGGTATTTGACTAAAATTTTTTTATGGGCTTGAAATGTTCTTATGCCAAAAATATTAGACACGTATTTTTTCTTTTTTTCTAATACCCCATAAAAAGGCAGAAAAATGAATTTAAAAATCAGGACGAAAAATCACTCCTGAAAACGCTTTTTGGCTGTCACGTGAAATCTGTGATGTCACTATGAACTATAAACAAACTTTGAAACACCACATTGGAATCGATTTTAGGCAAATTTGAAATATACGCTTCTGTAAAACAGCCCAACATTTTCTCAATATTTATTATTTCAATAGTAAATGAGATTAAATCAAGTTTAATCAGAAAACAAAAAACATAACGCCGGTTTGTTTATAGTTCATAGTGACGTCAGCCAAACCAACGTGTTTGTGATCACATGATAATCACGTGAAAAAAATGCATTTTTTAAACGATTTTTTTAATGATTTAAAGATTTATTTCGCAAAAATGATATATGCATATGTTATTTTTTACTTTCAACTATAATTTAAAAAACATTTGAAGGTATTTTAGCGATACAGTCAAGTTCCCTATTCGAATATTTCTTGTGATGTCGCGCTCCTCCATACAGCGATTTCAATGGTTGTTTTGTTTCCTTTGACATAGTTTTGAAACTACACCAAAACCGACCTTAAGTTTGCAGTATACAAATGCTCTACGAGAAAAAGGGTAAATAGTTCTAATTTTCGAGTGCGAGAATCGAATACAAAAGGGTATTTCCCATTCAATAAGCAAATTTATTTGTTATTTAAAGACATAAATTTATTATTTTTATTAGTTTAACTTCAGTTAGAGTGTTATTTTAATTATTTTTTCCTTCGATTTTGACGTAACAGGGCGCGCGAATATCAGGGTCAAAGGAACAACCAATCAGAGCAGGCGAAATTTCGGCACCAGCAGCGTTGTTTACGCAGTTTCCTCCGCTTAGTACATTTCTCTGCTGCAAACTTAAGGTCGGTTTTTGTCTAGCCCATAGTGACTGGGCCCGGGTGGCCTAGTGAGTTTGATCGCAGCCCAATTACGCCAGTCTGCGCACTGTACCGCGTGCGGGTTCCATTTGCGCCTACAGCCTGGAAGTATTTTCTCTCTTTTTCTGTCAGTAAAAATTCTGTCTGTGTCTGTCTCATAGAGTAAGGAAGGAGGAGTAGAGGTGTCTATCAGTTCAAATGGCTTGAAGCAGGGCTGTCAGGTTTTTCGAGCTACTGCCCATAACAAACCGGCACTGAGGTATCCCAAGATGCATTTCTTTAGCCGTCTTTTGAGCTACTGCCCTTAACATAGTGGCCGAAATTATGGTAATGGGCAAAGAGATATCGCACCGCTCTAGCCTGCTTCTTTTGTGCGTTACTGCGCACATTACATGACCCGCTTTATTCTCTTTCCTAACTCTATAGTCTGTCTTACTTGAAGAAGGTTTATAAGCGGGTCTCTGATCAAGCACACAAACCGGAAAATACTCGTACCAACCTATCCTATATAAGTTCGGACTTTGTGGCATATGTCACATACACTCCCTGTAACTGAGTATTATTCTTAGCTATAGAGACGAAACCGTTTATAGGTCGGCAGTGAATTTGTCAATGCCAGGATACGAACCCGGGACTTCTCGCATGCAAAGGCATCGACTGTGGGACTTAGGAGGATATATTTAACGTGCACTTCCTCTTCACGGGGTATTATTCACATGACTTTTTTTCTTTTTGGCTGCACGGGCCGTTTATAAGGTCGGCAGTTATTTGGGTTAGGTTAGGTTTGAAATATCGTCGCACTAGAGCTACACGAAGGCTATTGGCGACGAGCGTCGTATTTTAGAACCACAGTCAAGTGACGAGCCGGCATCTGAATAGGCACCCAACGCAACCGTTAAGGGCGACATCGTACGCAGCGTTAGGACTTTGAAGGATATGTAACGTGCACTCCCTTACACGGGGTATTATTCGTCGGACATTTTGGCTGCATGGGCCGTTTATAGCTCTGCAGTTATTTTGGCGATGCCCAGACCCGAACATGGGACCTTTCGCATGCTAAGCGAGTGCTTAACCGACTGGGCTCCCCGGCAGTTATTTGGGCGATGCCTTTACCCCAACCAAAGGGCCTTCCGCAAGCTAGGGAAACGCCTTTACCAACTGGGCTGCCCAGCCCCAACTTCGAATTTAGAACAATTATAAGTTGAGTAAATATTATTAACATATAACATGGATCCTTTGACTTTTCTTTGTTTATTTCTCCGTCGAACAGGGGCGGCGTCGTGGTCCAAGAAGCTTTGATTGACGCGCTGAAGACCAATCGCATCCGAGGGGCGGGCCTCGACGTCATGTATCCCGAGCCACTGCCCAGGGAGCACGAGTTGGCATTGCTCCCCAACATAGGCAAGTCACTAATTTTACTAACCGAATTCATTAACGACAATTGGCAAAAAAAAAAAAAAAATCCCATGCAAAAATAAGCTTTCTGCTCGAGTTTATTTAAATGCATAAAATATAAGCGAAATGAAGACTATAGCACTGAACAATTTAAGTGGGATACATTAAGTTAATATATTTTTAACAGGTTAGAAAAGTGTTCATGATATTCACAATTGGGTTAAGTCCAGAAAAGCTCTATGTGACGTCACTTTCCGTCCTGTTCGGAATGATGCTGTTTAGAAGTAGTAAAACAAGGCCAGCTCGCTCAAAGACCAACTGCACTTCTCATTTGCCGATCCGGCGGCGTAGTGGTTAAGGCATTGGCCTCTGGAGCTGCTGGGTCCGGGTTCGAATCCCGTTCAGGTATGGATGTTTGTGTTTGTCGAGTATATGCGGAGTACGTGCTCGTAAAATCTGTTGGGTCCGAAAGTCCTGTGGGCGGTCATTGCGCAGTTTCCCATGGGTACAGGTCCCTGGAGAAAATTTCCCTCCCCTTCAGGGACATGTCTAAATTGCGGAGGTGGCGACAGATGGCAACATCTGTCATGCGTGTTTGTGTGTGTCTTGTGTTGTCCTACTTGACGATGGTTTATAAGCGGGTCCTTGCGACCAAGCACACAAGCCTGAAAATATATGTCTACCAACCAACCAACCACTTCTCAGGTTCTAAACAGGTTTTATTCTTCTTCGGAACAGCAAACATTAAGTAAGGGACGGAAAATGTGACGTCACGTAGAGCTTCCTTGGCCCTAAAATTGAGTTGGTCGTGCTTTTTTAAAGATATCTTTCCTTCTTTGGACAGTCATCACCCCTCACATCGCAGCCGCAGAAGAAATCGCGATGGACGAGCTGGGTTTGGTGTGCGCCAGGAACATCATCGAAGTTTTGGAAGGACGCGCCCCCCTCACGCCCGTCTACTGAAGCCTGGAAACCTTACTACACTGCTCAAAAGAATTAGGGAAGCACTTTGCGTAACCCGTCGAGTTCCAACTTCTTATTTTTTATTCTAAAAATCTAAAATTTGTGAAATTGATTCTTTATGCATTCAGATTGAAATGGTAAAAAACAGGGAAATAAATCTTAATTTTTTATCTAAAATATAAGGGGCCGAAAATTGGAATCATAACTTTTAAATAAATAATAACAATATTCTTTTTTTCAAAATTTTAACTGTAAAAAAAGGTAAAATCGGATTTTAGACTTTAAAGAATGCAAACGTGAAGAATTTTGGGATCAATTTATTTCATAAAAGTTTTTGGGAGTGAATTTTATTTTACCGGGCTTTTCATATTTTCATTCAATTAAAAAAAAACATTATGTTAATTCTTCAAAAGACCTGATTTTTCCTTCTAACGATAAATAAGTACGAGTTCAACTTAGTGAGAAAAAAAATCGGAAGTTGATGACACCAAATGGAATCAATGTGGGCGAAATAGATTAAACCATGAATTTCCCTAATTGTTTTGAGCAGTGTATTTTAGAAGAGATACAAAATTATAATAAAAAAAGAAGTTCAAAACGAACTCAAATAGAGCCATCTTTGTTTTTTGTCACTAATTCTCACAGAAATTCAATACGTACAGTATTGGAGGCAAAGAAAACAAGGGTTAATCTCCGGTGTCTTTCCACTGAAGCATAAAAAGTTATTTGGAAAATAAGGATGGTTAAAAGAAAGTTGAAAGGAAGACGGACAGATAATTTTTTTTTAAAGTATAGGTTTAAATATCGTCGCACTAGAGCTGCACAAGGGCTATTGGTGACGGGCGTCGTATTATGGAACCACAATCAAGTGACGAGCCGACACCTGAATAGGCACCTAACGCAACCATTTAGGGCGACATCGTACGCAGCGTTAGGACCTTGAAGGATATTTAAATTGCACTCCCTTACACGGGGTATTATTCGTCGGACATTTTTGGCTGCACGGGCCGTTATTTTGGCGATGCCTGGAACCGAACTTGGGACCTTTCACATGCTAGGCGAGTGCCTAACCGACTGAGCTCCCCAGTCCCTTTAAAGTATAGGTATCGGATGTCATACCTTTTAAAGGTCAACCCAAAGAAGTGCATGAGGAATTCTCAACGATGTCAACACCGTACTTTACAGGTTTTTTTTATTTCTTTCGAATTGAAAAAAAACCAAAAAGAAGCTAAAATTTAACTTGCTTATTTCAATTGAATAATGTCGCAATGAGTTACTAATAAAGGCGAGCACACGATCAAGTAACAAAGCTGACAGTGGACTCATAAACAAGGCATCGGATTTAACATACACCATCCACCTCTGCATGCATATTTCTTCTTTGGTTTTGGTAAGATGTACGATTTACCATAGCTATACGTGGGGGTATTGGAAACAGGTCTCATATTTTCGAACCGTAGATGAGTGACGGAGGTTGAGCACACAAAGCAACCCAACACACTTGCGTTAAGGGGGTCATACTAGTCTTAAAAATGTGCAAAGAAGGTACTACAAAGCATAGTTTTCAATTTCATATAATTTTTTAACTATACTAAATATACAAGTTTAATTTTTTTATGCGTAATTTTATAAGACTAATTTATTATAAAACAAATTTTAAAATTTATGAAACTTTAGCCAAAACTAACGTACAACTATTTCCAAAATTTGAAAACATTTTGATTAGGCTTGCGCGCCACATTTTGAGGTCAAAATTGAAGAAATGACCAAGAAAATGACTTTATATTGCACAAATATGTACAAACAGACTAACTTATACCTAATTTCTAAGCTCAATTTGAATTAGAAATTATTTTAAGAACTTTAAAAAAAATACAAATTTTAAAGTTTTGATTTTAAATTTTTTTTGTATTAATAAATATTGCTTTATTTTTCTTTTAAACAGGTATAGGTCTTCGTTTGTACATATTTGTACAATATAAAGTCATTTTCTTGGTTACTTCTTCAATTTTGACCTCAAAATGTTGAGCGCATGGCTAATCCAAACGTTTTCAAATTTTGTAAATAGTTTTATGTATGTTATCATTTATTTTAGTTTTGGCTAAAGTTTCATAAATTTTAAAATTTAATGCATAATAAATAAATCTTGTAGAATTACACATAAAAAAATTATACTTGTATATCGAGTAGTTACAAATAATATGAAATTGAAAACTATGCTTTGTAGTACATTCTTTGTCCCTTTTTAAGACTCCTATGACCCCCTTAAGGTATCCGACTACGTTTGACACTTATTTTTTTAATTAAATTTTAATGCTTATATTTTATGTATTTTTTTGTTCACCAACACAACTAATAATAATAATAAGTCACAATTTTTATTTTAAATAAATATATTTTGTGTAATTTAAGATTTTGTAAATTTTGATGTTTTTTGCCTTTACGATAGACCTTATAACTAAAAAAATATTTAAGATTTTTTTAAAAATAATAATAAATTAATAAATCTTAATTTGATACCTAGGGAATAGACTACAATCTTAGATATTTATTGCACCAATAAAAAGTTATAAGTTGTCGAAGCTAAGTTAAGGATTTTTATCAACTTTTTTTCTACCATTTTTGATAGTAAGTGCTATAATTTTTATAATATTGCTTGAAATTACTATTCTGTAGTCTATTCCCTAGATGATAGTATAACAAATATGCACAAAAAAATTGAGAACATTCGGCAAGTACTTTTTGTGAAATATGGTTTGTCTAGAAGAAAATGTTCAAAACTTTCATTTTGCACAAAATCAATTTAAAGTTTAAAGTTACATTCAAATAGCAGGAAAGCCTTCTTTTTGGTACGTAAGACATTCTTCATCTTCAAGTTTCATATTTTTAATTATTCTTGTAGATCGCAATTTTCTACTAGTGGTCTTTTCTAAAGGATTTGAATGCCGTTTTCGCATAATGGAGTATCAATGGAGTACCAATGGAGTTCTAAAATATATATGCCGCACAAACAAAATAAAGAGAGTTTTAGAATCTTAAAGAGTGGTGATTTATTTTAAGATTATAAAAAAATGGCTGTTTTTTGCCGAAAAATAAGATTTCAACGTAGTCGGATACCTTAAGGGGTCACAGGAGTCTTAAAAATGTGCAAAGAAGATACTACAAAGCACAGTTTGATCTTTCATGTCATTTTTTAACTACTCAATACATGAGTATAATTTTTTATATGTAATTCTACAGGATTTATTTATTATAAAACAAGTTTTAAAATTTATGAAACTTTAGCCAAAACTAAAATAAATGATTGTTTTAAGAACTTTTTCAAAAAAAAGTTAATAAAAATGTAAAAATTTTGATTTTGAATTTTTTTAAAAATAATTTCTTATTAAAATTGAGCTGGGAATTTAGGTATAAGTCCTAGTTTGTACATATTTGTACAATATAAAGTCATTTTCTTGGTCATTTTTTCAATTTTGTCCTCACAATTTGCCGCGCAAGCCTAATCACAATGTGTTCAAATAGCTTCATGTTTAAAATCATTTATTTTAGTTTTGGCTAAAGTTTCATAAATTTTAAAACTTGCTTTATAATAAATAAATCCTTGTAGAATTACATATAAAAAAATTATACTTATACATTGAGTAGTTCAAAACTGACATGAAAGATCAAACTGTGTCTTGTAGTACCTTCTTTGCACATTTTTAAGACTCCTATGACCCCTTAAGTAATCTGAGGTTATACCAACTTCTCTCTATACGAGTTCTTTTCTAAATACACAATCCGTTGACTTAAAGTTGTTAGTGGAGATTCCATCAGAAATTATAAAGATCTGAAAACTGGCGCATTACCCGCAACTGAGAAAAGTATAGATTGGTTAGATTGAATTATCGCCGCACAAGAGCTACACAATGGCTGTTGGCGACGGGCGTCGTCATTTAAAATCACTGTCAAGTGATGAGTCGACCCCTTAAGTGGGCATTCAACGCATTTATTAGAAAAAAACATATGAAAAATCGGTGGGTAGAATTGACACCAAACTTAAAGTTTCAGACAATTCTAAAAGAATCGGATACGTGACTTTTCCCGCAAAAAGTGAGATAGAAATAAACAGGTAGATATCAAATGAACAAGAAAACAGACACTGATTTTTGATTTATAATAAATGTACTTACATAAGTTAAAACACATTATGAAGTCTTGTCAGAAAAGGGGTCCTGATAATAGTATTTCAAGTAAATTAAAAGCACAATAAGCTGTGCTGTAGCACATAAAATGAAGGCGATTGACTGCATCTTATCTGGCTGCCTAAGTCTAGCCTCTGTGATGAGCCTTAACCCAGCCAAATAAGCCTCGTAATTTAGAACTTTGATCAAGTGACGACTCCTACTGTATAGTTAGTTGGTGTTTTGTAGCTTGTTTATTGAAAAGTTTTACTTTTACTAGTCATGGAGGACGTAACGATCTATAATATATAATACTGTATGCACTGCTCCTAATACTTACGGATTTTAAACACCAATTCTCTGGCTCCAGTAAAATAACAAGGGGCATGCGGAGTAGTAAAAAAAATAATAATAATTTGGCATAAGTTTAGACTTTTATGGCTATTTATACCAATAAAGTACCAAATCAGCTTTGATGAATCGTTAAAAGGAGCTAAAACAGCGTCAAGTGGCGAAGCCCAAATATGTAGTTGTCTCCAGGTATCTGGAATCAACTACATACAACTGGTTTTCTTAATATTGAGCCAATCTTAACAAACCATATATAATGAGACTTTCTATATCAAAATGCATCGTGATAATTTAACTTTGCACAATAATAACACAAACCTAATAACAAAATTTACGCTTTTTTATTGTTGTTCTTTTAAAAATTACAACTTTATTTTGCAAGCAGGTGTTAATGTTGAGATACCAGGAAAACACTCTTTCGTGGCACACTCAAGTGGCTTATTTCTGTGCCCCTTTTCATATAGATTTGAATGCATTCTTGTATCACACTATCATAGTTTTATGGCAGAGTATATCTCGACTGACAGCCTGACCGTGATTGGTAATGGAAGTAAGCTTAAACTCAGCTTGCTTGTCGAATTTCCCAAGGCTTTACTTTTTTCGCACAAAAGCATCTCAATCTTGTTCTTAACTCGGCAGAGTCTATCTCCAGTGATATTGCTTCGTAGTTTCGACTAAACAATGGGTTATTTCTTCGTAAATATCCGATTCCTCGAGTATGAAATCTTTCGGCGTCCTTTCACGGGGTGGGCGCGACGCAGAGGGCTGGGCGGGGCTTCCTGGGACAGGGCGGGGCAGGAGTGGGACAGCTGAGACGCGTCAGGCACAGACAGAAGGGACAACTCCTGCAAATTTGGTTAGGTTAGGTTTGGTTTGAATTATCGTCGCACTAGAGCTGCACGAGGGCTATTGGCGACGGGCGACGTATTTAAGAGCCACAGTCAGGTGACGAGCCAACACCTGAATAGGCACCCAACACAACCGTTAAGGACGACATCGCACGCAGCGTTAGGACTTTGAAGGATATTTTAACGTGCACTTCCCTACACGGGGTATTATTCGTCGGACATTTTTGGCTGCACGGGCCGTTTATAGGTCGGCAGCTATTTTGGCGATGCCCGGACCCGAACCTGGGACCTTCCGCATGCTAAGCGAGTGCTTAACCGATTGGGCTCCCCAGCCCTTCCTGCAAATTTGAAAACTGCATGAATAACAATAGCATATATTGGGGCTCGGACTCTTATACATTTCGGTGAAACCTATGGAAAATTTTGTGGACTGCTGTAAAGCCTTTACTTCCAATTACCTTCTTTAATGTATGAGATAATGAAGGTATTGCAATGGGGTCGAACATCCGAAATGAAGATTTTGGATTTTCCACACGTTTTGGAGGGTGCCGATTCTAAAAAGTGGTTGATAAACATTGGTACGTCTTATACATAATAATTACAATATTGTTATTTAATATTATTACAATATAAAATTATTAAATTGTACTATCTTTATGGGACATTTTTTATTGGGGTTGTTTCACGGAGAATCTGGTAACAGCTTCGCGTTCTTGTTTTCCCAACTTCAGAAATTCTTTTATTTTGATTAAATTGGTTGGTTGGTAGAGATAATCAGGTTTGTGTGCTGACCAAGCACACTACCCTTAACATAGGTCTGCCAACCAACCAGCTTAACCAAAACAAAAGTAAATCTAATTGCCGTAGTCGTGCCATGACTACGTCATTATATGAGCGCGCATGCCTGTACAAATTGTATATGCATGCGCGCGCAGGTGTTGTTGTTAATGTCGCAGTCACGGCACGACTACGGCAATTAGAATTACTTTTGTTTTGGTTAATTTTAAAGTAAGGAAAACAAGGACGCGAAACTGTTGCCAGATTCTCCGTGAAACAACCTCATTGCTCGTTCAATATCAATAATACCCAGATTAGTCAAATCGTCCGTAACAAGTCTATGATAATGGATAATGTTTAAAGTACCATTTCATCGGCACTGCTGTCTGAATGCTTCCTCCGGCCATCTTTCAAAGTGGCGCCATCTTCATCCAAAGAACTGAGATCTGCACACAGAAGAAAGATTTTATTTTAATCATAAGATATTTTTTCAAGTGTAATCGTCAATCCATAGATTTAATGTATTAGTTATGAAATCCTAACTTTTGGGTTAGTATAGTTTCTAAAGCTTTTTTTTAAAAAAATAGGCATGAAGATAGTAATAACAACAAAATAAAAAAAAAATTGAAGGGAAATCAGCTGGACATGACCTGAAATATGTTATTATACCTGGACTCGAATTCGTGGCCCAGTTCTTGTAGAGCGAGACGTCAATGTAGTTCTCCTCCGCTGGCTTGAAACTTTCAAGTCGAACAATATCTGAAAATAAAATACATATTTGTATAAAATAAATACAAATACAAGGGACTCAAATGAAGTTTCAAAAATATATATAATTGGAGACTTGGGCTTAAACTAGCATTCTATAAGGAAAATATCATAAGTGACACCTTGACTCAGGACTTGAGTAGTGTGGACCGTAACAGGCCAAGCACTGCCAACCATGTTCTATTTTACTCGGAGTATCTAGAAAACGACAGTTCTGCGCCAGTGGGAGGAAGAGGGGGATGAGGGAAATGACGTAACTGGAAGTTAGCGTGAACGTATAACATGAAATATTAGCGACAGAAAGGATTTTACGTATTACATCTAGTTTAAGGAGATGCAAGGTGTCCAATTAATATGTGTCACATTTGATTACCAGTTCGCCAGGCAAATCGACACATCACTCACTGCTTACTCCTATGAAAGCGATCCACCTTTAACTAATCATGAAGCACGACATTTAGTGTCTACGGTTTTGAAAGCAGTAATAGCATTATTATAATTATTATTTATCTGAAATGAATAAAAAGTTAATATTAAACAATTTCATGTGTATTCCTAGGAAACCAATATAATTGAGACCTAACAAGAGCGGTAAGCATCCAAAATTGGCGTAGTTGTCACTTGGACAACACTAGAAAAAAGAGATTGTTTGGTTACCGAACATAAATTTAGGTTTCGCTCAAAGAGTTCTTTAGTAGGGTAGAGACTGGACCTACCAACCGCACCATGGACCAACACGGAGACAATATAGGGGGGCATGTGGAGCCCGATGGCTGAGTGGTTTGGATTGCAGACCATAACCCTAGCAGTCAGCGCGTTGTGCGAGTGCGGGTTAGATTCTCGCATTTTCCCTGGGTGTACTTCCATTGTCAGTATCAAAATTATAAATTAACTAGCACTTATTAGGCTTAACTGCCCGTCTATTCGGGCTCCGTAGTGAGCCATGGCTGCCGATGGCAGCTCAGTACGAGTCGTTCCTCTACCCTACTATAGAACTCTTTGATTGCCAGTTCACCGGGCAAATCGACACACCACTCACTGCTCACTCCTTTAAAAGCGATCATCCTAACTAATCATGAAACACGACATTCAGTGTCTTCGGCTTTGAAAGCTATAACAGCCTTATTATTGTTCATCTGAAATTAATAAAAAGGTAATATTAAACAATTTCATGTGTTTTCCTTGGAAACCAATATAATTGTGTTCTCTAGCAAGAGCGATAAGTATTCAAAAATGGTATAGTTGCCAATGGGCCAACTCTAGCAAAAGGGTATGGTTTGGGTTTATAATTGTCGGTACCGGACCTAAATTTAGGTTTCGTTACAGAGGACCGAAGTTCTTTTATGGTAAGTTCAACCCTCTAATGCATACTGATGCCATATGGCAACAAGTAACATAATCCACTTTATTCTATTACAGTCGACAAATCTGTGGTTTTCATCTATTACATTCCCATGTGGAGTTTTAGTTACTAATAACCCTCATAGATGACAGTAGTAAAAGTGTATTCAAAATTAAAGAGTGAAGTTATTAACTGTTGGGAAATTACGTCTTTGGCAGTATTCAAAGTAAAATAATATTAGTACTAAATACAAATAAATTGTTCTGAAAAAATAATTTTATTTCAAGAGGGTTATTTTAACACGTATTTAGTAGTTTTCTAATCATTCTTATAAAAATTGGAATTCTGTAGCTGGTTATTTTTACCATATGGCAAAAATTTAAAGAATTGAAATTATTTAAATTCCAACTCAGTTAATTTGTTTTCAGTATTTTTCCCATAATGTATGAGTAGTAAAGATGCAATTATATTTTTTTCGGGATGAAAAAAAATCATGCCATTACAGGGTTAAAGTGTTTCCCTAGCAGCCTACCTTGTTTGGTGTGCTCCCAGGTGTTGAAGGCCTTCGGGCAGTTGTCCACGACGGGGAACGCGCCGTAAAACCAGCCGCCGGACTTCTTCCACACCTGAACACAACAACAACCGGGATAAACTCATGGAGCCAATAATATATTAGGGACATTGATAAGAATATTGCCATAAAAAAGTAAAAGATTAAAGATGATGACAATGGGGGACATTCACGGTGAAGCTCTAGATTAGCGGTCGCCAGTCGCCAACTGGCGACTATTACATCGAAAGTGGCTACCTAAAAATCAAACCCCAGTTGCCAAAAGTGGCGATCATAATTTTCCCTTTTTGTTCATCAAATAATTAATACTGAAATGCATTTCTAAAATAATTATAATAAATTCACTCCCATTCGATTATGTTGGGAAGAAAGACTTATGACAGTTGTTGTTTATCGGTGAAATTTTCCCCTCAGCATTGACCAGTGTTTTGTAACACGTCACTGAGTCGGCCTCCGTGTGACGTAAATGGAGCTGGGGGACGAAAATGCAAATTTGATTTTTAAATCTTGCTTTACGATCTTGGCACAGCTGATTAAGATCTCAACTATTCATTTAAACAATTCTGATATAAGCACATTTCATGAACAATCGTGTGCGACATCAAGAATTCTCCGAAACTAATGAGTTGAACTCTATGTACGTAAAATAATTTTCTCCTTTCAATAATGGCCAATCACATAATACTTACATATTTGGTATGATCCTTTTTTAACTGTCAATCTTTTCATATCAAAAATGTCTTTAATAAAGTTTTGTTTTATGGAAAATCGCAATTTATATTTGCCGTGTATACTTAAATTTAAAATGGGCTACTAAAAATCCAAATGAGGCTACCATTTTTTTCACTCTGATGGTAGTCACTGACTACTATTAAAAATTCCCAGTCTAGAGCATTAATTCACGGCCATATCCACCTGAGCTTCAATTCCAAATCGCTGTGGTAAAAAAAGCGGTTAGGACAGGTTCGAGCAGTAGGAAAACATTAGCACGTGGTTCGAGAGCTGTATAGGATGACATTAGCACGTGTTTCGAGAGGTGTAGCATAACAAACCGCGTGACATCACATGAATGTTCCCCATTGTCCTGGTGTCGGCTCGTCACTTGACTGTGGTTCTAAAATACGACGCCCGTCGCCAATAGCCCTCGTTGTAGCTCTGGTGCGACAATAATTCAAACTAAACTAACTAAGCTCTTCAATTATGAGAACCTACCTCCCTGTTCTCTGCGCAGATTTTACAAAGCAGGCACACTTCTTGCGTCGAAATGCGTATGTCGATGCGGCATTTCTCGCACACAGCCTGTAAAATAAAAGCGAATTTGCCCTTTAGAGCCCTTAAATGAGAAAAAAACTGAGGGCTTAACTTTTCATTTAATAAAAATCTTAGCTTTTTAAATTCTTGGAATTTCAGAAGAAAAAAAATACTGTTCTAATTTTCTCTAGTACTTGGAAAAAAAATCGAGATCGAATTCTGCGATATAAAAATTTTAGGTTGGCCGATTAAACGTAGAAAATACTCAAAAGGGTTCAAATTCCATTGCGAGAAATTTTTTAATATATTCTAAAATGTGTCTAAATTCTATTATTAAATTCTTTTATTCTATATTCTAAATGTAAATAAATACTAGTGTGAGAAGACATGCACTAAAATTAGACAAAATAGTAGCAATAATAAATTAGCTTATTCAAAATTTCCTAGATGGCAGCACCAACTAATTCCCATAAAGTTCCATGCCAACAAATTAGTTGCCTTGAAGCTACATAGATGACAGCACCAACATATTAGTTTCCTTGTTGTTCGCAGGTAGCAGCATCAATCAAATTGATATTACTCTTTCATCTATCATTTTTCCTTTCACGTATAAAAAACCAACGACATATTTAAAATAAATTTCCTACAATTCTTGCACTAGCAACAAATCAATAAGGCTAGAAATAAATATTACAGTTCAAATGTTGGCGGTGCACGTTAAATGTACTCACCTTGAGGCAGTCTGCGCAGTTGCTGGGCAGGTTGAAGAAGAGTCCGAATCCAGCGGCGCACATGGAACAGCTTTTCCGTCCGTCCCCTACAGCGTTCCTCTTCATGTTTTCCAGGCGGCACACCAGTTTTCTAGAAAGAAGTTTAACCCTTCAGTCCCAGTGTTGCCATTTGGAATCATAATTTTTTTTTATTTTTTTTCAAAATGTTTATGTCCGGTTATGACATTCAAACACACATCATTCGATTCTTCACACTCTGTTCTATTCGACAATATTTTTCATTAATCTCAATAGAAGCCAGAACTACTATTTTTTTTTTATTTAGAAAATAGTTAACAAGCGTTTCACCTGATTTGTGAAGCGTTCACTTCCGTTCCACATATTTGAAACACAATTTAAACTATTTTGGTTAAAATAATTACTAATATTTTTTTAATAATATGGTACCTCAAAATATATAAGTCGAAGTGTTTTTAGGTAAAAAATATTTTTTATTTTGTTGTTTTCCACAGAAAACAAATTTTGGCATTATTTCAAAAACCATACAAAAATTAAAATGATTTTTCCCCTTATGGAACTCTTATTTTTGACCTAAAATAAGCTTATTTTGTGAATATCAGATGTTTCTGCAGTGTAGTCAATTTTTGGGACTGAAAGGGTAAATTAGTTATACTTTTGAAGACTTGTAACATAAGTGTTGTGACAAACACTTTCCATCAAAAGTTATATTTTGTAATTAGAATAGACCAGGGGTTCCCAACCGGTGGTACGCGTACTACTGGTGGTACGCTAGAAAATGTCAGGTGGTACGCCCGAGTCATAGTGAGCCTCATGCTGCTATTTATAACTTATGTAGGCATGAGCAGGGAGTGCGTAAACATATAAATAATTATTTAAAACATTGACATTATTTTTAAGAGAATTCTTTAATTAACTTCTGGATCGGATGTAAAACCAAGTACCCTTTGATCTTCCTGCAAGCTCTGCTGTTTTTGATGCCATTTGTACTGAATTACTTGTGTGATAGTGATTTTTCTGAACTCTTGTACGTAAAAAATAAATAGCAGATTAAGTGTTGAAGAGGAGTGAAGATAAGTTCCATACCCTTAACGTTGATATTTTAATCACAGAGAAACAACAATTTTCGCACTAAACACTATAAAAGTATATTTTGTATGGTAATTAATTTTTTGCTGAGTTTGAACCTTTTTTTTTTCTATGTTCTTAGACCTATGGTAATAAATAAAATTGCAAATGAAAACCATTTTAATCTTTTTATTTTCTCTTTTTTTATTCATTATAAGCATGTTATAAATAAACACATATCTAGCCATTAAATATGAAGTATGCTCAGGAATTTAATTCAAAAAGTCTTTGAACATTTCCAGAGGAGCAAATATTATACGTTTATTAAAATACTTAGGTCTGGTGGTGCGCCAAAATTTCTCAAAAACTCAAGTGGTACGCAGGTGCAAAAAGGTTGGAAATCCCTGGGATAGACGGTAAGCAGAATGGGGGGGGGGGGGGGAAGGTTTTGTATCTCGCATAATTAAATCTTAACAAATTTTAACATACATAGAAAGCTCAGATTCCTTGTAATCTGAGCGTCAAAGTTGGCAACGGGAGCTGTCTATAGAGGGTGCCACAAAATTGGCTCTCAGTTCTGAGGAATATGCCGAATCTGGAATGCTTTTAAAACTAACTAGTACAAAAACTTTTTGAAAAGTTAATTTATTTTTTCAATAACTCTAGTATCGTATTGACTCTCGTTCAACTTCATTTTTTATCGAAATAAATGACTGATATTTGTAATCAAAGGCTGAAAAGTGATATTTAGACCTTCTTCTATCGGACCAGATCAATTTCGGAACTAATGAACGTGTTAATTGTTTGCGCGGAGCTTTTAAAAAATGTCCCCAAAACGGGAACGCCAGGTCGCAAGAGGTTAATCAAGGTTTTATGGGTAAGAAGCTACAACTTACTCTATCCTCTCCTTTTCCAAGAGATCCGTGAGTTTCGCTCTCTCCAGGACACCTTCGATGTAGCGCAGTTCTGGTGCCAGGATCGGGGGAGGCTGCCGAAAAGTGTCGTGCGTGTGGACTGACCAACCGGAATTCAACCTGGAAGGGACAAACTTTTCTGTTTAAAATTGATAACATAAATATATATATATTTTTTGCCAATGAGCCTCTTTTTTTTGATAGATTCTAAAATGGTGAAATATTCTCAATGCATTAAAATTAGATAAATGCCAAAATAACCAATTTGCTTTTTGCTTGTATAATAGATTGATTCTAATATATTAAATATTCTAAATGCATTAAAATTAGATAAATGCCAAAATAATCAATTAGTTTCATTAAAATGTCATAGATGGCAGCACCAACTAATTACTTGCGCCTTGCGTCTGGATGAACTTTCCCGTTCAAAATGACAATGTAATTCTGTTTTTTTTTTCTCAACGAGACTGCTTTTTCAATATACATTTGAAAATGGTAAAATATTCTAAATTCATTAAAATTAGATAAATGTCAAAGTAACAAATTAGTTTCTTTTAAAATGTCATAGATGGCAGCACCAACTAATTAATTGTGTCGTGTGTGTGGACGAACTTTCCCGTTCAAAATGACAATATAAATATGTTTTTTTCCCTAAAGGGCTGCTTTTATAATGGATTAATTCTAAAATGGTAAAATATTCTAAATGCATTAAAATTAGATAAATGCCAAAGTAACCAATTAATTTCTTTGAGATGACATGGATGGCAGCATCAACTAATTAAATAATTAAATATGTCGAGTGTGTGTGGACGAACTTTCATGTTCAAAATGACAATATAAATATGTTTTCTTGAAAACGGACTGCTTACATAATAGATTGATTCCAATATGTTAAAATATTCTAAATGCATTAAAATTAGATAAATGCCAAAATAACCCATTAGTTTCATTAAAATGTCATAGATGGCAGCAACAACTAATTAATTGTGTCGTTAATGTGGACAAACTCATGTTCAAAATAACAATATAAATGTTTTTTCAACGGGCTGCTTGCTTTATAGATCGATTATAATATGGCAAAATATTCCAAATGCATTAAAATTAGACAAATGCCAAAATAACGAATTAGTTTCATTAAAATGGCATAGATGGCAGCACCAACTAATAACTTGTGTGTGTGGACGAACTTTCATGTTCAAAATGACAATATAAATATATTTTTTCCGATTGAGCTGCTTTTTTGATAGATTGATTCTAAAATGGTAAGATATTCTATATGCATTAAATAGATAAATGCCAAAATAGTCAATTAGTTTCTTTTGAAATGTCATAGATAGCAGCACCGGCTAACTACTTGTGTCGTTCGTCTGGACGAACTTTAACGTACAAAATGACACTAAAAATATGCTTTTTTTAACGGAGCTGCAATTCAATATACATTTGAAAATGGTAAAACATTCTAAATACATTAAAATTAGAGAAATGCCAAAATAGCCAATTAGTTTCTTTTGAAATGTCATAGATGGCAGCACCAGCTAACTACTTGTGTCGTGCGTCTGGATGAACTTTCCTGTTCAAAATGACAGTGTAACTTTTTTTCCAACGGAGCGGCTTTTTCAACATATATTTGAAAATGGTAAAATATTCTAAATGCATTAAAATTAGATAAATACCAAAATAACAAATTAGTTTCTTAAAATTCATAGATGGTAGTACCAAATAGTTAATTTCCTTAAAAAAAATTTTTAATACATATGCCGAGATTAAACTTTGGCAAGAAAATCCCAGCCAAATGGGTACTCGAAGGATCGCATGCATGTCACATAATCCTTTAATGGTTTTTTTTTAAAATTTTCAATGAATAATTTTGCTCAAAATATTTGAACAACAAAACACATTTCAAAAAGTAGGGACCTGCGAATCAGCTACATTAATCAAACTAAAAAACGTTTGTACAAATATTCAATACATTTCATTCGATAATTTATTAACACAGCGGTTTTAATTTGGCATCGTGGTCAATCAGGGCCTTTACAGAGAACTTCCAGTAGGTAGGTTTGAATTATCGTCGCACTAGAGCTACACGAGGGCTATTGGCGACGGGTGTCGTATTTTAGAACCACAGTCAAGTGACGAGCCAACACTTGAATAGGCATCCAACGCAACTGTTAAGGACGACATCGTACGCAACGTTAGGACTTTGAAGGATATTTAACGTACACTCCGTTACACGGGGTATTATTCGTCGGACATTTTTGGGTTGCACGGGCCGTTTATAGGCCGGCAGCCATTTTGGCGATGCCCGGACCCGAACCTGGGACCTTTCGCATGCTAGACGAGTGCCCCAGAGAACTTCCGGATAAGCACCGTTCGGTTAACACTTTACCTACGGGCGTCGACTGACCCGTAGACTAAAAATCTTCTAGACCAGCAACTTAATCTAATGCCTAGCTCTTCTAACGTGTCGAAAGCAACTAAAACACTATTAAAGGTTGATTTGTTGATTGGCATAATTGTACTTTCAATTGTAGGGCTACTGTTTCTTCGGAATGTTCTCTGTTAAAAAAAAGTTACCCACTAGTGATTATTTCAACCGTTAGTCATCCTTTTACATCGGACCTTTTTGACTATGTGAACAAATAACATTTTGAGTTAATTGCATGACACAAAATTTGCATAAGGGTCCGTCTTAATATTAAAAATGTTACGAACTTTAAAATTTTCAATAGCAACGCCCAATTTTAATTGCTTAGAAATGTGAAAAACCCTCGAAAACCCCTAAATCTAAGTTTTTGTTACATTTGGATGAATATTTGACGAGTTATTCAATCGAATCACTTGTGGATCTTTGGGGGACCATGTCTAAAATGACAAGCGTAGTCAGTCTGTAAGTTTATTAATGGAGAAAAAGAAGCACAAGGTCAAATATCTTGATACGAGGGAGGAAGGATACGAGGGATATAAAAGTCAATGAGTAGCTGTATATATTCAAAAATAAAGTCGAAAATAAGTTGTAGTAAAAAATAGATCCCTATCGTCACTTGATAAGGGTTCCAAATTACGAGATGTCATTGGCTCTGTTAAATCTCCTAAAGGTGACTGCAAATAGGCAGCCAGAAACCATTACATTAGTTCCCTTAGACACAAAGGGGGCGCGCTAGTTTCTATGTCAATTTCAATGTTGAAATTCTCCAATGAGAGTTTGAAACTTAGAGTGTTCTTAGTCTATGGGTCAGTCGACGCCCGTAGGTAAAGTGTTAAGCGAGGTAGACTGTAGTAGGTAATTAAAGAAAGAATAAAGTAATAAACCTACTTGGCCCTGAGCATCAATTCTCTGTCTGACGGGCAAACCCAACGTTTGGTTTCATTAATTGACTCCATCTTGGTGAATTAAAAGAGGCGAGAGATAGCTAAAAAGTAATAAAAATTAGCATTCTAAGACATTTTTGAAAGCAATTCAGGTTAAATCTTAGTAGACATTTCACTGAGGATATTTGGCATTGGTAATGTGATTAGATTTTCAAAAACAAAAATCAGGACATATATCTAATTCCTCACAATCTCCCTAACAATTTATATAGTATTACAACCTTTCTCTACAAATTTCAAACAATGGCTAAATTAGTAGAGCAAGACTAATAAAAGTCCAAGCAGATAGTTACCATCATTAAGAATAATCATATATAAAATTAAAGGATTCATATATTTTAAAAGTCATTTTAACGTTTTCAAGAGAGTAGTCACACATTTTCTATATTAAAGTCACAAAATGTTTTAGTAGACCAACATTTCTTATTAAATACTATTTTCGATATTTTTTATTTCTATATTATTTACAAAAAAAATCTATACATAAATCTAGGTAATCCCCGTTTTTTTTTTTGGAATTTTGAAGAACTGTACCAGAAAAGCGGGAAGTTTTCTATACATTTCTATATTATTCACAAAAAAATCTATACATAAATCTAGGTAATCCCCGTTTTTTTTTTTTTTTTTTTTTTGGAATTTTGAAGAACTGTACCAGAAAAGCGGGAAGTTTTCTATACATTTCTATATTATTCACAAAAAAATCTATACATAAATCTAGGTAATCCCCGTTTTTTTTTTTTTTTTTTTTTGGAATTTTGAAGAACTGTACCAGAAAAGCGAGAAGTTTTGGCGCGACTTCTAAGTCATTTAGGCAATTGCAGCATTTATCAAAACTAGCAAACCTAGGACGGATACTAGGATTTAATCGTAACGGTAATTTATTCACCCATTTATTACAAAAAGTCAATACTTACATTCCGAAAATTTTCCGAACCTCGATACAACTACTACAATTCCATACTTGTTTTATGTAGCCATCTTCAAATAGTTCACCGACCACAAAGAAAAAAAACACTGCTACATCTCATATTCTTTGTGCATATTCAGCAGGCAGTCAATCAAACACTCGCCCCAAGACGAAAGCAACCTTCGAATATTCCAAAGAGAACAAAAATAAACATTCCAAGTTCGAGCATGGCGGATGTGTCAACAGGCTGCGGGAAACGGAAGGCGGAAAAATCGTTTGGCTGTAATGGGACTTGATTTTGGACTAAAGTAGAGGGAAAAAAAAAGGGAATTTCAAGAATGTCTCGTTGTACATAATTAAACTTGTGACGGTTCCAAACTTTATCGATAAGAGATTTCCTTTCACTGCCCGAATCAATTTCTTAAACAAGTGGCGATTAGCCATGAGCTTGCTATTTTGTCTAATAGTCCTTTTTTTTATTTTGTTTTGGCGATGAATCGGAAGTTTGATACACGCTCTCTTCCTGTACTTACAAAACTTAGAACTTCCTATATTTTGGGGTACAAAGACGCACATTCTTGAGTGATTTGGTGTGTTTGCCACACTAGAGTTAAGTGAGGGTTATTGGTAATGCTCTAGACTGGGAATTTTTAATAGTAGCAAGTGGCTACCTGAGTGAAAAAAAATGGTAGCCACGTTTGCATTTTTAGTAGCCAGTTTTAAATTTAAGTATGCATGACAAAAAGAAAGTGCTATTTTCCACAAAACGAATTTTTTTAAAGACATTTTTTATATGAAATAATTGATAGTAAAAAAAAGGAACATACCAAATATGTAAGTATTATGTGATTGGCCATTATTGAAAGGAGACAATTATTTTATGTACATATGCAGTTCAACTACAGGGTGCGTAGAGAAAGTTCATTATAAAAATTAGTCTTTCTTCGCGACAGAATCGAATTGGAGCGTTTTATTATTATTATTTTAGAAATGCAGCTTCTGTATTAATTATTTGTTGAATAAAAAGGAAAAATTATGATCGCCACTATTGGCGACTGGGGTTCGATTTTTAGGTAGCCACTTTCGATGTAATAGTTGCCAGTTTGCGACTGGCGACCGCTAACACTTTAAGACAGAGGCACTTTAGTAAGGCGTTTAACTACAGTTTTTAGTGCATGCGTACCGTCGAATATGGTAACTTTGCCCCAAGCATAAAACCCTAGTACTGACTGTCGTTTTGAATAATTTCTTTCTCACTTTTCAGTGCAGAGTTGTCACTAATTGAAAAAAGTTAAGTGTATGCTTGCAAAAAGAGTGTATGTAATGAGAAGTTATTAAATAGCTTGAAAAGCTTGAACCAAAGTTATTCCAAGTATATAGTCAATATTTCTAAGAAAAAGATTTATTAGCCACAAACTAATGTACAAATACGAATAGTGATGTTTGTACTTTTTTAAGATAACAATAAGTTATTATTTTAATCGAGAAAGAAATTTTTGAATAATTTCTAATGCATTCAAATTAAAATTCTTATTTAGTGATGCAATGAATTTATTAACACTTCGTTCCAGCGTAATCGAAAAGTGGCACAATAATGAAATGCAAAAAAAAAATTATTTTCAGCTGGCTTTATTGAAAAATTAATTGATTAAATACATTATTGCATTGATTTTAAGAAAAAAAGGCATACATGATGTGAATCAGAACCTCCTACATAAAATTTCTATTCTTTTATTAGTATATTTAGTTAAAAAAGCAACTTAAAAATACAGGGCGCTTTAAGCAGACCTTTTGCTATGTTTGTAATGTGCACTGCCCCATTGCTCTTAGTCCCACAATCCAGAAACAATTTCTCCCATCACCTGTTTTGGTTTACATAAGTAGCAGTTACAGGTTTAGATTAAGTAGTTTTAAATACAAAATCAATATAAAAGCAGTTCTAAATACAAAAGCAACAAAAAAGTAGTTTCAACACAAAAGCAATATAAAAATAGTTTTCAACACAGAAGCAAACAACAACAAATAAACTTACTTGTAGCACATGCAGGGTGTAATGAAAAAAAATATACCAAATTTCCAATAGTTTAGTTCAGTTTGAATTATTGTGACAAAAGAGCTACACGAGGGCTATTGGCGACGGGCGTCGTATTTTAGAATCACAGTCAAGTGACGAGCTGACACACTGATAGTGGGCACCCAACGCAAAAGGGCGACATCGTATGCAGCGTTAGGACTTTGAAGGATATTTAACGTGTAATCCCTCCACACAGGGTATTATTCAACGGACATTTTGGGCTGCACAGGCCGTTTATAGGTCAGCAGTTAGTTTGCCGATGCCCGGATCCGAGCCTGGAACCTTCCGCTTGTTAAGCGAATGCTTAACCGACAAAAATTTCCAATAGAGCTGATAATTTGACTTAGTTTAATGTGTACAAAATTGTGTTGATCTGCATAAATATCTTCAGTTAAGATTCTCCTAGGCCATTCACTAAAAAACATCCGATAACATTAAGGTTGAAAAGAATGGGTGAGGGGTAGGTTGATTATCGTCACACTGGAGCTAACGATAGATACAGGGGATGGGCCTCATAATTAAAAAACAGTCAAGTGAAAAACCGACACCCAACACAATCGTTAAGGGTAACAGCGTCGCAGCTTTGAAGCACATTTAATGTGCACTCCATCTACGTGGGGTATTATTTGTCAGACTTTTAAAGGTTGCACAGACTGTTTAAAGGTCAAAAGTTATTTCAGCAATGACCTGACCCAAACTTGGGACTTTTTGCATGGAAGACAAGGGCATTAACAACTCAGGCCCTTAAAAGAATGGAATAAAATTTAACTAGGTATTCATCAAATGAGGTTTAAAGATTATTTCCTTGAGATTTGCTAACTGTTAGATTTCTTATTGAAAGTAATCATAAATATTTTTAGATGCAATTGCAAACCGAGATTGAATGCATACAAATCTCAGCTTTCAGCATCACATACTGAAACGTCCCAAAGGCAAGTGATGATATTACTGCAGCTCAACAAAAGTTTTGCATGCATGCAAATACTTTTTATTTCATGCTAGGCTATTTTTTCAGACTACTGGAACTAACAGTTTCCATTCTTTTTTTTTAAATGCCTTACAAAGAACTATTGAAAATTTGATTTTTTTTCTGATACACCCTAACGTACACATAAAATGAATACAATACTGACTAGAACAAAGCAAAAGATAAAATATAATCTACCTTAACCCTTTCAGCCCCAGTGAAGCCATTTGGCATCATCATGTTTCTGATCATAATTAAAAAATAATAGTAGGGCTGACATCTATTGGGATTAATAAAAAAATGCTTTTAGATAGAAAGAAGTAGAAATAATAAAATGTAGAGCTTTTTGATATCATAAATGGCTATAGAGGATCAGAACTTTTTTTCTAAAATGGTGATACCAAATTGTCATTGGGACTGAAAGGGTTAAAGGAGTCAAACAGATTTAGAAATGAAATATTTTAGCTCAATAGTTTCGATAATCTAAACCATTTTTGTTTACTAGAAGTTGCAAAACAGTATCAAAAGTGTTGATTAAGAGAGATTGCCAGTTAAAAAGATATAAAGAACATTATTTTTTTTAAAGATCACAATGCTTGTCAAAGAATTGCATTAAAATATATGCATTTTACACCACACATGAAAATAATAATAATAAAAAAAACTTAGAGAAAATATTATTTGGTTAGTAAATGTATAAATTTTTAAAGACTTTAATTCTTGTTTGTTAAGGGGGTATGGGACACAAAATCTTCAAAAAAATCAAAAAAATTATTATTATCATAAAAAATAACACAAATATTTTAGAATAATTTAAAACAAAAATTTTATTTATATCTGCAGTAGAACGTGAGATGTGTAGTTTTTTATGTCATGACATCTGTGTTGGCCAACCACGTTTATAATCTTTGCTTCCTCGTAATATTAGATAGGAATAACGTTATCGAATCCTTAGTTGGTCGGTCGGTTTGGAGTGCTTCAGTAAGGAAAGTGATAAACTTCAAAGCTGTTTTTCTCCTTGATCGTGTTTTCGATGATTTTTTGACTTTAAATTGATATAACTCAAAATCTACTGCCCATAGAGTGTCAAAATTTTTTACTCATATTTTTCAAACATATATCTTTAATTTGTCTTTAGGGATTAGTTGTAAATAGTTTATTTTTTTATTTATTAATTTTAATAAAAAAAGTGAACCTGTGAAATTATTAAAAAAAACTTCAATAATTTTTTTTAAAAAACTATGGCAAATATGAAAAATCGGTAAAGACAGTTTGTTAAATACATTTTTCTGTTTATAAAAATGCTAAATATTTGTTTGCCAATAAATAAGTTTTTGACTTATAACAAAAATAAGAGGCATCACTTTTTGACACATTTTATTTTTTTTTAAAATAAATAATGATTATTTAAAACCTCTGACTATCTAAAAGTGTAAGTATATTTAGTATACATTTATGGAAAAAAATTATATTGATATCTACAATATTAAAGAAAAAAGTTGAAAGTGTCCCATACCCCCTTAATTGAGAAACCTAATAATATTTTCTGAACAAATTTGTTAGTTGTTCTTTTTATTTTGAAAAAAAAATTGCATACATTTTACAGCAATACTTTGACGTGTATTAGTAATTCTAATATATGGATCCTACTTAAAATTGCTTCACACCTAACTTATGCACAATTTTCATAGAAAACAGAGAAACTGAAAAACTTGAAATTTAGGTTTTGTTTTTAAAAGAACAAAAGTATGAAAGGCGCATTAAAATAATTAATATTCAGTGACTGCAAAATATTTCCCATTCAAAAAGCATAGTTATAAATGCATGTAAAACACATTAAAAATGATGAATTGTAAAGTTTTCAAATCTGTGATAAATAAATGCAAATCCATTAAAGACATTGAATAAAGCTATGGTACAACTTCATTGCTTCCAGACAATTATCACATAATAGTATTGAGCTACCATTACTCTATTTTGAAATCCCCATACAAATGGAAGAGGTCCTGTTTTGAACCTGGAACCTCTTGCATGCTAGCCTATTACCAATCCGTCTGTGACAAAGCGATTACTCAGTTGTGAAGGCTAGCGTTCAACATTAGTGCTACCAGTATGTGTATAGTTAAAAAAAATATGCATACATATAAATGTGTATAAATATACAAAAGTTCAACATAATTTTGAATGCACCAATGCAAATATGATAGAATGATTGTTTGAAAAGCTGTGAATTTCAGCTAGAGTCATACTATAAAATACTAGATAGTGGCTCTATTAAATAGACAGTTGTGACAGTTGATGGTTAAAAATAAAAATTTAACAGGGTACACTACAGATGGACGGAAATCTCCAATACCTATTTTCAATTTTTTTAAAAAATTCTTTTGAATTGAAAAAAAAGTACATAATCTAAGCAGTTTTGAAAGAAAAAACTACACAAATCACGTCTAGACTTTGGCAATAAAAGTGTAAATGTATAATGTTAGTAAATATGACATTAGATCATTTGTGGCAGGATCATACACACAAATAACACTGCACAAATAAGCCACATTTTGAGGTCAAAATTGAAGAAATGACCAAGAAAATGACTTTATATTGCACAAATATGTACAAACAGACTTACTTATACCTAATTTCTAAGCTCAATTTGAATTAGAAATTATTTTAAGAACTTAAAAAAAAATAATACAAATTTTAAAGTTTTGATTTTAAATTTTTTTTTGTATTAATAAATATTGCTTTATTTTTCTTTTAAACAGGTATAGGTCTTTGTTTGAACATATTTGTACAATATAAAGTCATTTTCTTGGTTATTTCTTCAATTTTGACCTCAAAATGTTGAGCGCATGGCTAATCCAAATGTTTTCAAATTTTGTAAATAGTTTTATGTTTGTTATCATTTATTTTAGTTTTGGCAAAAGTTTCACGTAATACTGCACAAATAATGAGCAGTTAAAGATGTGAACAAATGCATCAATATCATAATACAGGTTTTGGTTAGGTTTTTAGAATAAAAAATGTGACTGCGAAAATATCTGCCACTGAATTGACGTCATGGTCACATAATGGCTGCTTTACTTACAGGGTTGCCACAATTTTTGGTAACAAAAATCTAGGACTTTTTCAGGACTTTTCAAGGATATATATCTTCATTTTCTAGGACAGCATGAACATGCAACAGCTAAATTTCACAAGAATTTTTAAGATTATACATAAACAATAACTCAAAAAGTAAAATAGGAAGTGATTTACATTGAAAAAGTTAAATGAAACCAAAATTAAGCATAACGAAAAAACAGTCACTTCAGAATAAATTCACCAGCCCAAAAAAATAAGGACTTTTCAAGGTTCATAATGTTTTTAAGCACTTTTAAGACCTTGAAAATTGATGTTTTTTTTTCAAGCATTTTTCAAGGACCGTGGCAACTCTGACTTAATTCATAATAAAAATTAAAAAGCCGATTGGAAGAACGTACTAAGTGACAAAAAGGTGAAAATGAGCTTTAAAATTTTGCGCTTGCGCTTAGATATTATAAACGACACTTACAAAAGGTACAAAATATATTTACAGATTATTAAAGATTATTAAATGGGAGAATCTTCTTATCTATAAAAGAGGGAATAACTTGTTCATTGACACAAAAAGCTAATCTTTTACAAAACTGTCACTTAACACATTCTTTCACTGAGCTCTACAATTCTAAAGTTCTGGAGTCAGATGGGCAGGAAAAAAGGTAAAAATTTAACAAATGTGTTTTGGTTTTTCGAAATAATAACATATTTGTACTACACAAAACTAAATTAATGTTATGTTCTAATGATAGATGATACTTATTTCTGAAAGAATGAATTTTTAAGGTCATTTTGGCCAGGAGAAAGATAAAATGCATCGTAGTTTGTAAGCATAAAATATATTACTGTGAAAAATCTCTTCCGCTGAGTCGATGTCACGTAGCGATCGCGGCTGGTGTCAATTTATGAGAAATAAAGTCCCGAACGAACTTTCCGATCATGTCCGACGTCAGAACTTCCTTCCTCTCATGCACATATTTCTTTCCGTTTGGTATGTCCAAAATGACGAGCGTCGAAAAGTCGTCTCGGAATCCGACGATATCACGAACAGAATCACATATTTCGGCCTGAAATTCAAGAAACAATTGTGAGTGCAGTCAAATAAAGTCTTGAAGGGAGTGTTGAAATAGTTTCTGTTAAGGAAATTTTATGTTTACAGTCTTATTAAAGGTACGCTTTCGCTAAAGAGGCACACATACATGAAGCTTTTTAGAATTCATATCACAACTTCAATTTACAATTTTTATTCTTAATATTAACTTTTCTATTATAAACTAAAATATTCGAGCTATTAAAAAACACCAATACCAAAGAGTGTGATTGATTAATTGTATTATAAATTACTCAGGAAGAAGGCAAAGAATTCAGAGGTCTAGAAAAAAAATTTCAGGAATAAATTTATAAGACATTTTGCGTTAAAACAAATGTAAAAATAAAGTATTTCAAAAAGTATGATACATTTGTTTATTTATCCATAGCAAATCAAAATGTGTATTTTTAACGCTTAGAATCTCATATTCCACTACATTGACAGGCCTCTCATCAAATGTTAAACACTTACTTTTTCCAAATTCCTTGCAAAACATAATTTTCAATGCTTAATTGTCTGAAAAATATGTTTTTATAACAACATGCAAAAAATTTAACGTTTTTATATCATATTCATTCATAAATCGTTGCGGAAATGACACTTTACGTGCTTACGTCACAGACAGTGCCAAAAATGGGACTTTCGGCACTAGTGCAGCAAAGTAAATAAGAGTATCTGATTGGCAGAAAAACAAAATGATGTCATGAATATCTCCATGGAAACTAAGTGATGTCATGAAACTCCCTTATTTCTATTGGTTCATTACTTTTGCATTTTCTAATATCTCCATGGAAACTACAAGTTCCTCAAAAATGATTAAAGGAAATTAAATCAGACAAAAGTAAGAACACACATTTCACGCTTTTGCAGGTTATTATAAAAAATATTGTAAGCAAGCACCTGCCAAATAATACTTTATTAAGCTCTTGTCATTATTTCACTCGACCTACACTCGTGTGAAATAAAAGCCACTCGCTTAATAAAGTGATATTTTCGGCAATAACTATTATATGAAAAATATATGTGTGTGTTTTTTTTTTGCGGGTGTGAAGAGGATCAATCAGACTTACATCTCCAGCATAGAAGAAGTTCAACTTTGGTATTTTGGTCTCCTCTGCGGAAGCCCTTTTGGATCTTGCCTGGTATTCCTCGGCCACAGGTAGCAGCGTGTAGTGGGCCAGTTCCAGCTCCTTCTCTTCAGAGCCTAAGGGAAAACAAGTTGGTTTGTTACAGAATCTGTCACTTACACCGCTTCCACACAACATATTACGCTCAACAGGAAACACGCTAACAGCACCTCAGAAAGAAATTCGCCAAGCAGGGCCTTAAGCTAGTTCTAATTCAAACTTTTATAAGCAAAAATTAATAATTGTCTTTATTCTTCTTTTGCAGATTTGATCATTAATCTTTATCATTTGCTAATGTTTTTGAGCTTCGAAGAATAATGATGGATTTTTTTTAATAAATATCTTTTTGCAGTCACAAGTTAACATTTCGAAAAATAAATTAGTAAAATTGTTGCTTTAAAAAATAAATGCGAAAATGTGCATATTTTTTATGCAAAATTAGAATTTTTTATGCATCTTTCTTCATTCATATAAAATGAACCATCAAAATAACTTTATTGTGCTATTGTAACAATCCAAATTAAATTATATCGCAAACATCATATATAATTTTCAAGAATTTTATTTTTATTTTAACTAAAATTACTCGTAGGTTTGATGTAATGACAACAGTGAAAATATCGAATAAAAATGGAATTTGCATGTTATTTCAATGTAGATTAAATTTTTATTATTTTTAAATAAACTTCTTATTCAAAATTTTTAATGAAATTTGGAATGTAGCCTAAACTGATTTTTTACTTCAAAATGACGTATCCAACTTGTTTGTGAGACTTGCGGTTCGTTCTGTGAAAGAGGGTGACAGACAGACGGGCTGAACGATTATAAAACCTTCCACTTTTTACGTTATAAACCTAGTGTGGCAGCTAAAAAAGTGCATTATAGTACAAATAACTTCTGAAAGTTTTCAGATATCGTTAGGAATTAAACACAAGACATCTCGTTTCTTAAGGATGAATGAGCCTGAATTACTGCAAGTCCCAAAAACAAAGTGTCTCTGTGTAAAACAGGATTTTCTTAGTAATAATTTGTTATGGCAATATTTAGTTAATATTTTTACAAAAAGAGTTTATTTAAAAAATATAATTTTATTTGGTCCTGTCCTACATGATTCGTTATAAGATGAAGGAGAACAGAACCTACGAGGGAAATCTTCCTGGTATGATGTTAATATACACTGAACTACTAATTTAATAAAAGTATGAAATGTATATCTATAATAATAAAAGAAAGACTCTGTATGTCTGTGGATCGCAAAAGACCCACTTGGACTGCTCTAAAAAAATTGAAATTTTTAATATAGATTCCTTTTAATACTATGTGTGCACCTGAGGCTTAGTTTTTTCATATTTGATTGTGATCTTTAATTAATATAATTAGTTGTAAAAAAACGTCATCCACGTGGGATTGCGGGACCATAAGAGGGCTTGAAAATACATGGACCGGGCCGAAAAAGGGGGCTTGACGCCATCCTCCATTAGTTTGATTGATTGAGTTTGGTTGAGATATGCGCTCGCCCGAAGGCTTTTTCATCCTCTATTAGTGTTTGCTTTTTTAAGTGTGCATGCGCCAACACGAATTTAATTCTGTTTTGATTTTGAGTGTATTTTCACAAGTAAGCATGCCTCTAAAAGGAAGCAATGCGAAGTTAACGGGTTTCCAGTAAGGCGGGACCATACTGCTAGTACAATTATAAAATTTAAAATACCATAAACTTTAAAAGATTTTTTTTTCTAGCCCAGATTTCTAAAAAACATTAATAAAATATATATAATTAGGTAACATGTGATGGGGAGGGGCAGGGGAGAACTAAGAATCAACTTGTAGTTTTATACATCTGTAGCCCTTGCAATGGTAAAACCAGTAAACAGCAAATTTTCATATTTTGATTTTAAATCATGAATTTTTTTTTAAAAAAAAGCACATACCTGTAAAGAAGACCAAACAGGGCTCCTCATTCAGTTTTGATATGTGTTTTTCTCCCAGCTCATCCACAAGTTTGGGTCGCCAAGGAAAGTCCTGAAAGCATAATATACAGTGGTGGCCAAAAGTGTGGACACTTTTTGAAAGTTTAAAATTTTTCAACTTTGTGCGATTACAGAATACATTAATTGTATATCAAATTAAACAATTGTATATCAAATTAAAAGTAATTTAATCTTTATGAGGACCCCTGTGTACAGATCGCTGAAGCCGTCTATGAGACCTTTGGTCCCATATAATCTATATCCATGGACACAACATCATCATCATCAAAGTAATTTCATGCAGAATTAAAAATAAACAAAGTATTACAATATATGTATTACGAATAAGTTATGCAACTAATAGTATGTTCTGTCTCAGTTTTGCAAGTCATTGAACCACCAACTTGTATTGAAATTTCAGCATAAGAGAATCCATTGATTGTGCTTGTTTGTTCAACTAAAATGAGCATAACTTTATTTGTAATACAGATACTTTAATTCTGTTTGTGTTTAATGAAATTCTACATTAAATTACCTTCAACTTAATATTTAAATATTTGTATTTAAGCGAAATTTAATAGATGCAAGAACACAATTAACAGTTGAAACACATGAAACTTTCAAAAAGTGTCCACACTTTTGGCCACCACTGAGCATTTTTTTAAATTTACTTTAATTAATTGTTTATTTACTTCTTGGTTATAACGCCGGAAATATAAATTTATATGGCATCCAAAATGCATTCACACCAAAAAAAAATTTGTTACAAATTCTTCCTTCCCTACTACAGTGGACCCCCCCCCCCCTTAATGTGATCACGGTTAAAGTTATCAATCGTTTAATGTTATCAAAATTGCTTAGTTCGCCTATCAAAATGTATAGAAAAATCCTCGTTTATTGTAATCAAATGTTCGTTTATTGTTATCAGTTTATACTATGTAAATTTTAATTTCCTGAAATCAATAAAATTAAGAAGGAAAACTTTTTTTTGTGTAAAGTGTTTTTTGAAACTTACCAAAAATCCAGACGGGGCTCATATTTGTATTATCTATTAAACACATGTTGGGGGGGGGGGGGGGTATTTGTTGCCATGTTCGGTCAAGCATTGTAAAATTCTGTAGCAATCGGTTACTGTTATCAAATCACGTTTGTCCCGATGTAATCACATTAAACGCCGCCCACTGTATTTATAAATTATTTTGATTGTTGCACTTAGAGAACAATTTATTCAATAGATGCCATTTTATAACTTTGATTGATCATATGAGTACATAACATACATGTTGAAGCATTTAGATAAAATTTCCCATGCTACAACTTCAACCTTATTTAAAAAATTTCGCATTTCAAAAGTTTTATCGAATCAAGGAATGTATTATTTTTCCAACTTGTCTTAATGGTGAAAATGAATCTTCTTTTATTAAATTTTTTAAGGATAGATTTTGACCCCCAAAACTATGTTATTGCATACTTTGTTGATATCAAAGACGCAAGCTTAAAAAATTCTTGGTTGTTCATTTGAAAGTTGGTGTCTGTATAATATTATAGTGCAAATTACAGTAGAAATAAAAATAAATTTTCTTAGCTAAAGCAGGGTTCAAACTCTATCTATGATAGTGAAATTCAGGAGTTTTTCAGCAGTGCAGCGATGTAAATTCAGGAGATATCACGAAATAAATTTAAACATGGGTGTTTATTTTTGTATTGGTGACTTAGACCGAGAATGAAGAAAACAAGGGTTGTAAATGTTGTGAAAAATTGGAGGCTTCGGTGTAAAAGCCAACTTCCTCCTTTGGGGGAAAAATTGCCTTTCTTGGCGGTAAAAATTTAGTTTCAAATGTTCGTGACCAGTAATTTAATATCATGATATCCCGAAAACTGACCGAGAAAGAAGACAAATTATTCATGTCATCAATTTCTTCAGGAGAGGGGGGGAGGAGATGGAGTCTCAGAAGATGATACACAAATTTCAGGAGTTATATGGGCTCTTAAAAAATGAAATTCAGGAGTTTTTTTCAGGAATTTCAGGAGGCGTAAGAACCCTGTAAAGGTAGTTCGTGAAAGATATATTGTTAAATGATTTCAAATCATATGACAGACAACCAGAAAACGTTTTTATTTTCAGTCCCTGTTGGGAAAAGGGTAACTACGTCTCTACTTCCATTCCTTTCTCTATGCTCACCTCCCCTTGTGGGTCTTCATTCACCTCCATTCGACCCTCTTTGGTGATGAGGAGATTGTTTTCGTCAAGGAGAACCAGACAAGGGATTCCTGAAAAATGTTCCCATCAAAATAATTGTCCATTAAAGGTAAGACTAATAAAGGTTAATACATAGATTTAGAAAGTCACAGATCTGCACATCGATTGCGCAACCCCATACAACGCAATACAAACCACACAATTGTGTGATGAATCCACATTTCGCCGTTTTCGCAATGCATCACGGGATACTGGTTCACAAAAAATGCTTTTGCCGAAGAGTTACATGCAATAAAAACTGCATTTTTAATATGCTTCTTTTAAGAATATATATCTCACGTCTGCCAGAAATTATCAATACATATCCAGCTATAAACTTATGCTGGCAAAAAGTTTTAATGAGTTAATATTAAATATATATTTTTTATTAGTCGAATTACCTCATGGTGCCATCTGGTGGTGTATGGCATGCCATGTGCTAGGGCTTGCGAACTGCCTTATGGGATACTGGTTCACAAGTGGCGTCACCTTTCCCCTTAGGGGCAAGATCTGCTACTTCCTAAATCTATGGGTTAATATCATAATCCGCAAAAGGTGAAATAAATAGTCCACTAGAGGTTAAATAAATGATCTGTTAAAGCCAAGACAAGTAACATTAAAGGTTAAACTAATATTCAATTCAAGGTTAAATGAGTAGCCCTTAAAAGGTTAAATACTCCAATAAACATTACATTAAATTATAATTAAAAAGATTGAATTAATTGTCCATTAAAGGTTAAATTAATAGTTCATTAAAGGTTAAAGTAATGGTCGATTAAATATTAAATTAATCGTATGTTAAAGGCAAGACAAATAGTACATTAAAGGCTAAATTAATTTTCCATTAAACGTTAAATTAATAGTCCACTAATTTTTAAAATAGTAGCTAAAGTTGAAATACATAGCCCATAAAAGGATAAATTAAGGTCTATTGAAGGGTAAATTTAATCGACCTAAATTTATCCGTTAATGGGGTAAATTAATAGTCAATAGTTCAAATTAAATAAATTTTGGTATGTTTTAGTTGGGTTAAAAGAACATCAGATTCGCTACTTTTTCTAAGCCCAGTTTGTGGTGCAGCTTCGACTGCACAATTCCGAAAGTCAAAAACATTCCTTCAACAGATTAAATAAATGTAAACCAAACTTAAAACATTAGAAAAACAAGCAAAAAATTGGGTTTTATGGGGGAAAAACCATCTGGTTTAAACCATGGTTCCTGCCAACCCTGCTTAAGGATGCAATAAATGTATGAAGGTTCCATTTACTCAAATTTAGATAAGAGAGGTAAGGAGGGTAACATTAGCACCTTTATCCTAATCATTTTAATGATGTTATAATTATGTTTTTATGTCCAAAATATTACATTCGTGTTCACCTTTTTATTCCGACTTAATGAAAGATGTTGTGTTACTTACAAAAACAGTCTTCTTTAGTAGTATCACATTAGTTTGACAGAAACATATAAATGTTATCTTGTATGACTTTGGTGCCACATTAATCCAACAAAACCAAACTTACCTCCGACCCCATACAAATGGGCCAGTTCTTTCCTAGCTTTCTCCTCCTCGTAAGGCACAGCTACCCAGGGCATGGTGGAGAAATATTTCTCGAACGACTCTCTGCTCCGGTCGGAACTCACAAAGATTACCTCAAAGCTCTTTCCCATTTTCCGCAGTTTTGAGTACAGTTTTGCCAGCAGAGGTGTGAAGACTCTACAAGGCGGACACTAGAAAAAGAAGAAACATGATAACTAAAATGAGAATAGAATAACAAAAACAAACACAAATTAAAGAGTCAAAGTATGATTTCCGATGTGTTTTTTTTTTCAAATTCCCATCAGAATAACGCATAAAAGACAAAGTAACTAATCTCCACGTTAGGGGATTATTTGGGCAATTGGTTGCTAAAATATAAAAGTTTAAATTTCATATTTTAATGTTTTCTTAAACACTATATATTCTCCAAGAGAAACTGCTGTAATTTTTTTTAGTATTCTTTTTGCCCAGGTCATCAATATTGTCTCTACCCAATGAATAATATTTCCGCCAAATAGTTAGCACAACAGATGTCTTGAGCGCTTCAATTCAAATATGAAATGCCGGTAGATTAGAATTCTATTGCATTTATGTCCTTGTATACTAGTTATATACCATATTTAAAGTAATTTGAATAACTTAAAAACCCAAGAAGTTCTTTGACAGTAACGCCCTTGCACATGCACAATTTTCCCTCAGAAAACTTAATTATGAAGACCAAATTCAAAGAGCATAGTTCTTTAAGTTTGAGCCGTAGAGTGGTTTCTGACGAGACAATGTTCGGAAAAAACTTTTACTTCAATCAGCACCCTTCAAAAAGTCTAGAAAACACAAAATCTCAAATTTGGATCCACTCAGAATATTTTCATTGCCTTATATTCTTATTAGGAAATTGAAACTCAACAGAAATTAAGACAAGGTTACCCAATGAGCCGAGAAATACAGCCCCTTGATGCAAGGAGCGATGGCTTCATAAGAGACTCTTTCATTGGCTGGCGAGACAAGGCTGACCTCCTTCAGGACTTCCAGGGGGTCTCTCATTGGCCAGGGGAAACCAGCTCCCATTGGATCATCCATGACACAGGCCCTCCCACAAGGTGTGATGAGGTCACATGTGGCAGAGTCTATTATGACAAGGGCCGGGATGCTTTGGACTCGGAATCGCCGGGCCAATTCCATCTGCAAAGAAATTCCAGGAGTTAATGAAGTACTAGAGCTAGTGGTGACCAGGTTTGTACCTGTGATCTGCTGTCATAAGTTAAAGCTAAGCTAACACCTAACTATACTTTTTTGACAACACAAGAATTGGAATCCAACCCTTTTTGTTATTTGGAAATGTTGGATGTTTGGAATGTTGTTTGGATCACGTATATAAGGATACATAATTACATATACATGATGTATCTAAGAATACATGATTTTACATCTTAAAAATCTTTTCTCCAAATAGCATTTAGCCTCAAGACATTTTTCTGTAACCTTAAAACTTGCTTGTAGTGTGCATGCAACCATTGTTTTCAATCTCATTCATCTGGTTACGGGGAAAGGTGACAACAAATAATCAACTATGATATATGGCCGGCCTGTTCATTGAAAATTTAATGTATGCTTACCACACCTATATCGAGTTGTATGAAATAAAAAGTGGAATGTGTAGTGTGTACTACATTTGGGCATTTTCACTGCTTGGCAATCTATATACATAAAAGGCGACTTCTGTTTGTCTGTCTGTTTGTATAGGATGCAAAAACTTAAGAACCACGCAACAGATTGTCACGAAATTTGGCACAAAAATTCATATCATCTCCAGAACAAACATAGGCTAAGAATTTTTCGAATCGGACCATTCCTTCTATCGTTTTCGAACGTTTTAAGGGAAAAAATACACCACTTTCGCTCAAATTTGATCATTTTTTCTCTTTCGTGATGCCATCAGGCAGAAAAATTCGAATAAAACTTTTTAGAAAACAATTGAAATTGAGAATGTTTAATAAATTTAATATTTGTTCATTGCCTTCAGAAACAAAATTAATAATTTAAAAAAATTGTTGGATATGTTTCAAGTTAAGTAATCCTACCAGTCTCCATTCCATTATTTTATTGTGTATATATGATTTTAATTATGAATTTTTTAAAAGCATAGTTAAGCTTTTACTGAATTATGTTGTTTTTTGAAGACCGTTGCACTACAGATGCATATTAGGGTTTCATGTCTTCCTTCTTTCGCCAATTACTTTGCCAAACTCACCAAATTATTACAAAGAACGTGCAAAAGAGCATTTTTTAAAATAGCTGGTTGGTTGTGCGATGGTCTTTGCGCTAGAGCTGAATGGGTGTAATGGTAGCTATATATTTTCCTCGCCAAATGTTTCAAACACGCCAAATGGGCTAAAATTTTTTTATTCGGGAAATTACTACGGCATTATCTGTTAATTTTATAGCATTTTTAAAATTTTGAATTTTTAATGTAATATAAGTAGCGGGATTTTGTACTTTAATATAACGAACGGTATCAGCAACATAAGCTTATTAAAAAGCAAATAAACTTATAAAAAAAATGCAAATCGTTTGCTGTTTGCTGGAATAGCTTATTTTTAATTCTTGCTGATTATTTTTTTACTTAAATATGTATTCTCTTTAATTTGAGCTTCTTATCAAAGGTATTTTTGAAATTAATATTAATTATTACTATATCCAAGACGGGTAATTAAATGGAAAAAATTACTGGGTAATCTTCATATCTTATGTAACTCAAATGAAAGAAAAAATAGTTAAATTGACTATAAAATTATTTTTTCATCTCTACCCGTGCAACGTCGGGTATAACATGTGCCGGGTGTAACATAAATTGCCAAATCAAGACCAGCTATTATATCATAAGCTGTTCCTAATTTATCACTTTTTGAAAAATCATCGGTAAACTTCAGTGGCCGGTGACAAAGGAAAAAATTTGGGGAGTTATCAAAGATCGATAGAAACTTTCAAAACATTTTCTTAGCAACCATGAGCACTAATCAAAGGAGATGTCACTGCACCACCAAGTAGGATTTTACCACAAAATTAGGTAGAAATTTACTGTACGGTAACCATTAGCGAACTTTTCCCGAAATCGCGCCAAAAATCCGTTTTCGGGACACTTTCCAGAACAGAAACCTAACCGAAATGAACAAATAACGGTCAGATAGGGTTGCCGGAAAACGTCAACGTATTGCGAAGTCAAGGAATTCGAATCATCAGTCGAAGTCGGACAGGTTGCCACAAAAAATTATTCATCGCCAAATCCTAAAAACCGCGCCAATGGTTACCGTACAGTAAATCTGATCCCAAAATTACCTGGCGAGACCTGTCCGCAAACGGTAATGCGACCCACGGCATGGAACTGCTTTGTTCCTTGAACTGCTTCTCATCGTGATCAGAACTGATGTACACAATCTCGAAAGATTCCGTACAAGAAGAAGACTGCCTGAAATTCTCGTATAATTTCACCAGTTCGGGCGTAAAAGCAATGCAAGACGAACACCAAAACGCCGAATAGTACAAACCGATATATTTGCTTTGGTTGATGAGAATAGAAGTTTCTACAAAGTTATCTTGTTTCAACAGTTTATCCCCAAGTAACTTGACTAAAGGGAGTTCGCTCATACCTATTTGTATTTGTAAAGGTTTTTTATTAAAGAAATATTTCACATTGTTTACAAATGTCTCTGCTACAAACAAGAAACCAAAACCTAACAGATTTGATGTTGCCACTAGAAAATTTATTTTTCTGAATAGTAGCTGATGTAGATCTAGCGCAAGGTTAACTAAAATCTGGAACCATGCCATCTTTCACGTGACGTACCATTTTTCTGTTTTCACACTACGATATCATTTCGTACCATAGTTTCGGTTTGAATGTATTTCGTAGGTTATTTGGTTAATTAACGCCGCAATAGATCTACATTCTAGCAATGGGATTGTTTCAAGTCTGGATTGTACTTGGATTTTTTGCAGATTATTTAAAAGTTATGGTACAGTTAACTCCACTGAACAAAGTGAGCAATTAACTGACTTATACCTACTGAATGTGCAATATAGGGGATGTCATTCTGTGTTAACAAAACAAAGAATTGCATTTTGGTTAGAACATTTAAAAAAAAAGAAAAAAAATTGGAGGAAAGAGACAAAAAGAAGTTTCGGTAAAAAAAAGAATTTTAAAGTAAGTAATCAGTATGTGTGTTGAGTAGTTGAGGCAAGTAGAAAACCCTTTAAGAATGCTGGGTTACTTTATGAAGAATATCTATTCAAAAGATTATTACTAATGGATCGATGTAAGGCGACATCTGGAATATGCTGTCTAGTTTAGGTCGCCCTTCGTCAAAAGAAGATATTAATTTGCTCGCGAAAAATGTCAACACACAGCAAGAAAATTATTTATAAATTTTCAGGTAAGGATTATGGAAAAATGAATAAGGGAGAATAGTAGGGGGATTCAGGTCTCCACAGGTAGGAGGATTCAGGTCTCTTCGAATACCGAAGTCCTATCTATTAGTCCAAATAGGGAATAGTCACATTACACTAGATGTTTTGAATATAATTAAAAACGGATTTTTTTAATACGATAAGTGTAGTTAGCTCGTTCACTTGAAATTGATTTGAATACTTTATTTATGTAGCATTACCAATTCAAAAAGTAAAATCATTGGAACATTTAAGCTAACTACATTTATCATACCTAAGAAAAAGCAAATAAAAAATATTCAAAACCTCCCGATCTCGAGTGAATTTTGCAAGCTTTTCAAACTCGCATCTTTAAACTTAAATAAAAATATAAATATGCATTGGAAAGCAGAAAAAAATCAATACATTATTTACTCTACACCCTACATCATATGAAAAAATGTAAGAAATTGTTCATTGTAATAGTAAACTTTAAAAAAAAAAAAATGCATGTTGAAATAAAAATGTCTTTAGTTTAGGTATAAGTATAGTTTTATTAATCTTTATAATAAATTGACAATGTTGAAATAAAATGTTTCACTAAGTTAAGGAAAGTAAGATTGTTATAACATGTCAAAAGGGATGTTTAGTCGTTCAGTCCACATAGAGTTAATGTATTGGTTTTGAAATCACAACCTTAGCAAAAAAGTATTACTTTGCTGTGTAAGCATATTTTCACCAGGTATCAGAATCGTCATACCAGCAAAATAAAACAAATTTGATAGGAGGAAATTAATATCCAGTTATCTAAAAATTAATTAACAAAATTTTAAAATACTATATTTTGGTAATTAAATAACCAGTTGATAATTTCCTTTCGAATTTGCTTCATTTTCATGTTGTGACGATTCTCAAACCTGCCCCCAAAAAAAGTTTAGATGGCAAAGCAATGATTTTACAATACTTGTGATTTAAAAAATCATACATAAGCTCTGTGTGACTGATAATCCCCCCTTAAAAAAATATTATCAAATATCCTAAATGCAACATAGCTTTATAAAATAACAAGTCAAATATACATACATAATTACAATATCTCAAGAGTTTGAAAATCCTTTATCATAACATTTCATTAAAATAAACTTGCTCCAGTTTTAAAAGAATATAACCTTTCAAAATGTTAGTGTTAGGATGAAATATCAGCGCACCAGCAATGTACAATGTAATTTAGAACCACAGTCAAGTGACGAGCTGATACCTTCAAAGCATAAGAAGTGCAGATCCTTTTCCACTTTGAAGAAAGATCATATCCTTAACAAAGCTGGGAGCTATGACTTTTTAAATCCATCTACTTTGTATGATGTAATTCAGAACAAAGTTGTCAGTACATTTGTATATTTTTATAGCACATATATCAACATTGCCTAACAGAATTTAACATGCATTAACACTTATAAATGTTATAAATCCATTATAGAAATTTGGCATATTTCAAAGCTTTTGGACCTTCACCAAAATTGATGTTTTAGTAGATTAAAAATTCGCTCTCTTCTGTACCTCAATAATTGATGAACCAATTAAAATCAATAATAAAAAAATATATTAAAAAAAATAGCGAGTACATTTGAAAACACATGCCAACATAAAAAAACCTAAGTGCATTTGGAAGATTCAATCACACAGATTTTCGATTAGTTAATCTAATACATACATCTAATTTAAATCTATTCATGTGTATAAATAATTCATAACTAATATTAAAACTGCTTAAAATCTTTACACACAACATTTTTTTGAAAATAACAATTTCACAATGAAAAGAAAATCGAGAAATACTAAGATGATTCCCTGAATTGTCTCTGAACAAGCATAGATACTGTGAAATTGTTTACTTTTTCATTTTACACAGGTCCTTTAAAAGTTAAATAACATAATTTTGCAAATAATGCAGTGAGTCAATGGAATTAAATATACAATATTTCATGGAAAAAATTCTTTAGTTACAGCAACAGATCTCAACTTATTCGACCCTTTTTGATACAGGTAATTATGCCCAATGGCAAAAATAACCTTAATTAGAGACAGGTTAAAAATGACTCGTACAATAATTATTGTTTACCATTTTCTTAATTGATTTTAACCCTTTCAGTCCCAATGACAATTTGGCATCATCATTTTAGAAATTTTTTTCGAATCATCTATAGCCATTTATGATATCAAAAAGCACATCATTCAATTCTTCAAACTTTTCTCTATTAGAAAATAGTTTTTATTAATCTCAATAGATGTCAGCCTTATAATTTTTTAAAAATTATGATCAGAAACATGATGATGCCAAATGGCATCACTGGGACTGAAAGGGTTAATTGCAAGAAATGATTTTCAGCATTTTATTTTAGCAGTATTTAAAAGTATAAGAATGCCTTTTAATTTTTATACAATTTCATTAAAAAAACTAATGTCTAAATATAGTTACCAAAAGTTAATACTCCATATCACAAAGAACTATTTCTACTAATAAAAATTCTTGAATTTATGCCATAAAAGATCTATTCTCTATGTAAGCATTTATGAAATATTTAAAGAAAATGTAGCTTGTAAATAACGTTTTTTTTATAACTCTCAAAAATAAAAAAATGGATATAATGTTTAAAAAAACTAAGTTATCATATAAAAACATAAAACAGGTACGTTTAATTTTTGCCATAAAATTAGCAACATTTTATAACCAAGTTCAAATTTAAAAAGTCAATTGTTTTTTTAAAAAGAAATTTTAGAAAGGCCTATAAGTTATTAAAATTACTCTAGGTTTTGATTTTAGGTCAAGCATATTTACATATAAACATTAAAAAGCCAATGCAAAATGGAATGTTTAATATGTGCATTTGTAAATTCCTGTATCTGGTTAAATAATTATCATTAAATAAATTTGATTTATAGATTTTTAATTTGTTTTATTTTGAATTCTTATCAAAGTTGTTTCATGGCAAGAAAAGGCATAAGTTTTTTTTAAAAATAATCATCACAATATTATTTAATTAAATAAGTCAAACAATAAATTATCGTGCCTAGTTCTAGAAAAAAAAAACCAAGCTAATCATTAAACATTTTCAATAAAAAACGTTCGGAATAAAGATAATAATGCAGATGTAACACGAGATATAACATGAAGAAAACAATGTTGATTCTTGGTGCAAATAGTTTTATTATGTCTTTATTATGTATAATCAGAGAAAAAACACTGTTTTCTTCATGTATCCTGCACAAAACTATTGATGTTCTCCGAATATAACAAAATACAAAAAAAAAGTCTTGCTATTTGGACTACAATTGTAGGTTGTTCAAAAATAAAATAATCATTAAGGTGCAGTCGCATGCTCTTTATCCAAACTAGCAAGACATGATTGTACATTGTTGCCACTCCCCTAACACATATTTAAAGACGCACATGGCATTCTTTAATTTGACAATAAGGATAGGATATATTTAGGTATGAGGTTGTTACACGGAAGATCTGCCAATAGTTCCGCGATCTTGTTTTTCCTTTTCCCAAATTACTTTAGTTTCGGTAAAGTTGGTTGGTAGACCTATATTCTGGTTAGTGTGCTTGGTCAGCACCCAAACCTGATTATCTCTACCAACCAACCTACACAAGAGTAATTCGAGATAAAGGAAAACAAGACCGCGGAGCTATTGCCAGATCCTCTGTGAAACAAACCCATTGAATGAATTACAAAAAAGATATCAGAAGAATTTCAGAAAGGCAGCTTCATCAGTTGCAGTTAAATTTTGCATTTATGAATTTCTCTTAATGCAAATATTATTTAAATAATATTTTAATAATCGTTCGTATTCAGAATGATTAAAATATACATCATAATTTCACACAAGCACATTACCTGAAATGGAAAATGCATAAAATCATTTTTAAAAAAATAGTAATCAATGTACAATTACTTATTACATTTTAATGTTAAGATTTTCCTTGATTTTCTTGAAATGTGCCTAATACTTTTTTTATGAGTAGCAACCATGCAAAAGAACTACTCCGAAATCAAGATAATTACAAATATCTGTTCCTGTAAATGCAATGGGGTTGTTCGGTGAATCTGGCAATAGCTCTGTGGATTTGTTTTCCTTACTCTTGAATTCCTTTTGTCATTGGTTGGTTGGTAGAGATAATCAGGTTTGTGTGCTGACCAAGCACACTAACTTGAATATAGGTCTATCTGCCAACCAACTTAATCAAAACAAAAGTCATTTGAGAGTAAGGAAAACAAAGCCACAGAGCTATTGCCAGATTCACTGTGAAACAACCCCATAGAGATATACATAATATTTAAATAGTATTTACATATCCTACAGCAACATAACTAGACTATTTTTAAAAGAAAATAGAAAAGTGGAAATACATTGTACAAAACATCCTAAAAATCATTTTCCTTTACGTAAAAACCTTTCAAGTCAGTATGTCCAGCAGCTTGGAGCGGGAAGTTTCAAAGTCAGATTCTCTCTTTTTAACTTCAATGAGCAAAATCCTAAAATCAAACAATAAACAATTCAAAATGTACAATATTATTAAAGAACAAAACTAAAACCAAATTTTAACACAAAGTTCTGAAAAAAAAACCTGAGTATCCAGCTTTTCTGTTATTTAAATGTCAATTCTAAGCTTCAAATAGAAGAGGCTGAAACTTTACAAATGACCCTTGTGCAAGAACTTATAAGCTGTCAGTTCTGAAATGACTATATATTTTTTTAAAAACTTTTTTGAGTGTTTTAAAACATTGCTATTTTAATTATCTCTCATTCTTAAATCGAATAGAATAATAATCAAAATTTGTTGTCAATTCTAAGCTTCAAATAAAAGTTAGAAATTTCAGAAATAGCCCTCGGTTGCAAGTTCTGAAATGTCTGTATATATACTCATTACGACTAGGTTCAGTAGTTTTAAAGTATAATTTCATTTAAAAGTAACAAGTATCAAAACCCATTCAACAGGAACCGCCATTTATTGCAAAAACAAGAAGGTTACAACGCTTAATACAGACACAAGTTGGTTTGTTACAGAATCTGTCACTTAAACCGCTTCCACACAACAATTTGTACTAAACAGGAAACAATCTATACACCACAGAAAGAAAATCGCCAAACAGCTCCTTTAGCTAGTTGTTATTCCAATATTAACTATTTTCTTTAATCTACTTTTGCAGATTTAATAAATATCTTTTTGCAGCAACAAGTTTACAGTTCGGAAAATAAATTAATAAAACTGACGCCTTAAAAATAAAAGCGAAACATTGCATATTCTTTTTGCAAAATTAGAATTCTTTATCCATATTTCTTCATACATATATAACGAACCATTAAAATAACTATTGTGCTATTACAACAATCCAAATTGAATTATATCACAAAAATAAATATATTTTCAAGAGTTTTATTTTTATTTTAAATGAAGTTTCTTGGACGTTCAACGAAGAAATGGCAATAGTGAAAATATTGAATGAAAATGGAATTTGCATGTTATTTCAATGTAGATTAAATTTTTAGTTATTTTAACTTTAAATAAAATTCTAATTTAAATGTTTAATGAAATTTGGAATATAGCCTAAACTGATTTTTTGCTTCAAAATGACGTATCCCACTTGTTTGTGAGACTTGCGGTTCGTTCTGTGAGAGTGGGTGACAAACAGATGGAAAGACTGAACAATTATAAAACCTTCCACTTTTTACGTTATAAAGGTAGTGTGGAAGCTAAATGGTAGGAAAAGCATAAGCAGGTATTGGTTACAAATGTCACACGTTACAGTTCATAGAAACGAGCCTATTCACTCTCGTAACGTCCGCAAGACTAATTAAATTTTTTTAAAGCGTTGTTAAACATTGCTATTATGATAATCTCTAATTCTGAATTGAATATAACAATAAATAGTGGTTATCAATTCCAAGCATAACATAAATGAAACAAAAGTGTTCCAAACTATCCTCAAGTAATAACTTACCGATTCCTCCCAGCCTTCACTGGTGCCCGCCAGTGTGTAGTGCTTTTTCCGTAAACCAGCCAATTTCACCCGTTCTTTCACAAGCATGCTTTCTAGCTCCAGTACACGAACCTACACAACCAACACAAAAACACCATATAAATGGTAACAATGGAACAGATATGAATTAGGTTAAGAATATATTACTCTAACATTAAAAAATAAACAATATCTAATAAAGTCAGTCAGTAATTAAACAAAACGAAATGTGCACAATGTCAAGCTGAAATTTATACAAATGGTTTCACACTTATTCTAACTGAGGCAATACTATCCCTTTTACACTTTTTAAATTTGACACTCGAGATTCATTAAGTCCCAAGAATTTTTATTTTTATAGCTTAAAAACACAAATTACATTTAGCTGCTTCAAACTTGCGAGTACCAAACGTTAAATTTAAAAAAAAAATCCTCACAAAATAATATTTTTAAATATAGTTATTTGAAAAATATACCAGTGCAAAAAATATCTCAAAAATAACTTACCTGAGATTCAACTTCCAGTCGTTTTGCTTGGTGAAGGGTCAGCTTAGAAAAATCCATTTCCTCTGTAATACAAATAAAAGGCCTAGCTATAATTATATGCACAATATTAATTTGTAGAAATAATTTAAGGGGCATCAAACAATTAACCATTAAGGGCAGTCTGTCAAACACTCACCATAATTACCAGAACTTCCCATATGAAATCTATGGGGCATTAAATGCACCTATGATTTTAAGTTTATCAAATAGCTTTTTTTTTGTACAAGGAAGTCCAGGTGTTTTTTCTAAGGATATAAGTATGTACTTCTTTTTATGATGTCAATATTTAAGAATCGAAATTTCGAATTATTATGTTTTAAATCTAACAGGAAAACTTCCATTGACTTCCATATGCAGGCACACATGTTCCGCCTGCCGCACACACATGTTCATCACTTTTCAAGTATACAAGTATAGTATGGTGTACCTGATTATAAACTTAAAACTTTTCCTATGAAGAAGTTTTGCATTTTTAATCGTAACCCTTTTCTATTAGAACTTATGCTGTTAAAAAAATCCTAGATATTCAAAAACTCATTACTAAACGTAAGTATAAGAGGATTTACAAAGGAAATAATGTAGTTTATTGGCGCAAATAGCTTATTTGGTGGTACAAATTTTTTATGTTTCAGCAAGTCTCAAGCTAGCCTTCTTCAGAAAAAAACACAAACTAACAGCTGACAGCGGTTTGAAAGACAAAACATAAAAACATACTACACCAAAACCGACCTTAAGTATGCAGTATACAAATGTTCTACGAGAAAAAGGGTAAATCTCATTTTTTAGTGCGAGAATCGAATACAAGAAGGTATTTCACATTCAATAAACAAATTTATTTGTTATTTCAAGAAATAAATTTATTATTTTTATTAGTTAAGCTTCAGTTAGAGTGCTATTTTAATTATTTTTTCCTTCGATTTTGACGTAACAGGGCGCACGAGTATCAGGGTCGAAGGAGTAGCCAATAGGAGCAGGCAAGTTTTCGGCGCCAGCAGCGTTGTTACTCAGATTCCTCCACCTACACTAAAATCGAGCTTAAGTTTGCAGCAGAGAAATGTACTAGGTGGAGGAATCTGCGTAAACAACGCTGCTGGCGCCGAAATTTTGCCTGCTCCTATTGGCTGCTCCTTCGACCCTGATACTCGTGCGCCCTGTTACGTCAAAATCGAAGGAAAAAATAATTAAAATAACACTCTAACTGAAGCTAAACTAATGAAAATAATGAATTTATGTCTTGAAATAACAAATAAATTTGCTTATTGAATGTGAAATACCTTCTTGTATTCAATTCTTGCACTAAAAAATGAGAACTATTTACCCTTTTTCTCGTAGAACATTTCTCTGCTGCAAACTTAAGCTCGGCTTTGGTGTAAGTAGGTTAGCATACCTGATTCCTCAACCATCTCAGCACAGCTCTTAGCTGTTGCCACCACCTGTCCCGTGGCCTGAGTCACGTTCTTGGATGCTTGAGACACTTTGGACATGGCTTCGCTGCCCCGCTCGGCTTTCACGCGGGACGCAATCACGAGTTGTGCGGTAGCTGCTGCTATCTGCTGAGAAGCCACCACCAGCTCCTCGAATTTGGTTTGTTTGGTCACTACCTTGTCTGCGGCATTGCTGTGAAAAGGGTTAGGAAAATTAAATACAGTATAAACTGGTTAACCCTTTCAGTCCCAAAAATTTACTACACTACAGAAACATCTGATATTCACAAAATAAGCTTATTTTAGGTAAAAAAAAAAGAGTTCCATGAGAAAAATAAAATTCATTTTAATTTTTTATATGGTTTTTGGAATAATGCCAAAATTTTTTAACTGTGGAAAACAACAAAATAAAATATATGTGTTACCTAAAAACACTTTGAGTTATATATTTTAAGGTATCTGACCATATTTTTAAAAAAAAATAGTTATTATTTTAACCAAAATAGTTTAAATTGCGTTTTAAATACATGGAACTGAAGTGAACTTTTCAAAAATCAGGTGAAACGCTTGTTAGCTATTTTCTAAATAAAAAAAAATGTAGTTCCAACTTCTATTAAGATTAATGTAAAATATTGTCTAATAGAAGAAAGTGTGAAGAATCGAATGATGTGTGTTTGGATGTGGGTCATTCCATGTGAAATCACCCAAATTTAGGAAAATTTGTTGCCGACTAGTCACCGATTTTTTTCAAAAAATTACCACTTAAACTTGTTGTGGAGAAACCCTCAAATATCAATTTTTAGCGCATTTTGTCGATTATTTGCTGAGATAGGGACTTTTGAAAAATGATCATTTTTGACGAATTTCGGCCATCTTGGATTTAACACTGTGCACTAAAACTTCAATAACTTGAGAATTAATTGGTCAAATTTAACAATTTCGGTGTCCATTTGAAGCTATTTATATGAGAAACATAAATCTAGTGTTTAAAAGAAGTTTTAAAATTTTTTAAATAAAGTTTTAGAAGGAAAATTAAAAAAATCAATGTTAAAATTTAAAAAAATTCAATAGGCTGTAAAAAAAATAGGTATATTTTTTTTCTTCGAAACTTGGTGAAAACATTAATCAATATGTGTTCTTTAAGTACAAAAAAAATTGGCGAGGTAAAATTTCTTAAAAGCTAGAAAAGAATTTTTATGTAACCCGTGATATTGAGCACTACGGCTGCAATAAATTGAGAAATAATTCTTCAAATTTCACAATTTTTGTGTCGTTTTGAAGCTAATTATAAGAGAAACATAAATCCAGTGTTTAAAAAAGGTTAAAAAAATATTTTATTATACTTTTAGAAGGGAATTGTTAAAAAAAAAACGCTAAAATTTTTCTAAATTCAATATGCTTAAAAATATATACCCTTTTTTTCCCACCTGAAAATTGGTGAAAACATTAATCAATATGTGTACTTTAAGTACAAGAAAAATCAGAGAGGTAAAATTTCTTAAAAACTAGAAAAGAAATTTTTTGTAACCCATAAAAATTGAGTTACAAAACTCACAGATGTAGGAATATATGACACTGAAAAGTTTCTAAAATATAATTTTTAGTACTGACAAATGAGATCTAGGGACATACCATTTTTAACATTGAGAGGAAATAATTTATTCCTCCCTGAAGTTTTCAAACAAGTGTTCAATTGACTTGGTTTCATCAGGGGTGATATTGTATGCTCTCAACATTTAACAATCTAACAAAGGAGAGCTAAATAATAGTGTGTAATATAGTTTCAGAATTTTCACAGTTGGCAAAGCAGTGTAGTGACAAATAGTATATCAAAAGAGTTAGAAGTGCCTCTTAGAAAAAACAAACTTCAATTCTGCATTACTTAATATAAACAATCCTTGCACCTTTTGCCTATGGATTGTTTGTTTTATTACTGAAAAATGACATGGTTTAGTGATGACTTGTTTTGATTTTTGAGGTTTTGTTGAACGATTTAATTTCCTGTGTTCATTGGTTTTGAAGAAATTATGCAGATGTTCAAAGCTTTTTCCTTAATAACTGTCCTTGTGGATTAAAGACTTTATTCTACTTCATGCAAAACACAGTGTAAGGGAAATGAAAACTTATAGGACAGGAATGTGAGATTCAATTTATGTAAAATTATTGGATCGAATTACACTTTTAGTACAAAAACCTTTTTAGTGCTTAAAATCAAGTTAACATGATAATGAAAAGTTTACTTTATAGAAACATTTTCTTTGGCATATTCCTACATCTGTGAGTTTTGTAACTCAATATCATGGGTAGCAAAAAAATTCTTTTCTACTTTTTAAGAAATTTTACCTCTCTGATTTTTTTTTTACTTAAAGTACACATATTGATTAATGTTTTCATCAATTTTCAGGTGTGAAAAAATGGGTAGATATTTTTTAAGTCATATTGAATTTAGAAAATTTTTTAGAGAGTTTTAGAAGAGTTTTTTTTACAGTTTCCTTCTAAAATTATAATAAAAACATTTTTTAACCTTTTTTAAACACTGGATTTATATTTCTCATATAATTAGCTACAAAATGACACAAAAATTGCGAAATTTGAAGAATTATTTCTCAATTTATTGTAGCCGTAGCGCTCAATATCACGGGTTACAAAAAAAAATCTTTTCTAGCTTTTAAGAAATTTTACCTCTCCAATTTTTTTTGTACTTAAAGAACACATATTGATTAATGTTTTCACCAAGTTTCGAAGAAAAAAAAATATACCTATTTTTTTTACAGCCCATTGAATTTTTTAAAATTTTAACACTGATTTTTTTAATTTTCCTTCTAAAACTTTAAAAAAAATTTAAAACTTCTTTTAAATGCTAGATTTATGTTTTTCATATAAATAGCTTCAAATGGACATCAAAATTGTTAAATTTGACCAATTAATTCTCAAGTTATTGAAGTTTTAGTGCACAGTGTTAAATCCAAGATGGCCGAAATTCGTCAAAAGTGATCATTTTTCAAAAGTCCGTATCTCAGCAAATAATCGACAAAATGAGCTAAAAATTGATATTTGAGGGTTTCTCCACAACAAGTTTAAGTGGTAATTTTTTGAAAAAAATCGGTGACTAGTCGGCAACACTCTTTGGGTGATTTCACGTGGAATGACCCATGTCGTAATGGGACATAAACATTTAGAAAAAAAAAATATTGAAAGTGATGATGCCAAATGGCATCACTGGGACTGAAAGGGTTAAAGGGTCATTTAGGGCACTGCCAAGTTTCTGACATTATAAGCAAGGTAGAATATTGATAAAAAAAGTATTAAAAATAAGTAAAGTAAGTTGAGTTACAAGAATGTAAAATAGTATGAAAAAGGAGTTGCAGGGTTAACCTCTAACCAGACTTGATTGCACTTATTTGGTGTAGCTCATGCGTGTTCTACACTGGCTTTTGCAATAACAAGTTTATAAAAATTAACGTAAGTAAATATAACTCCCTCAGGAAGGAGCCCAGGGGCCGTAGTAACACTCATGATGAAGTAAAACTAGTGCAAATAATTAACCCTCTAATGCATGAATTATGAGGAAAATACTGAAAAAAAATTAACTGCATTAGAGTTTAAATAATTTAAATTTTCAAAAAAAAAATTCTCATGATAAAAAACTACAAAATTCCAATTTTGATAAAAATGGCTAGAAAACTACTAAATATATTTCAAAATAACCCTTTTTAACTATAATTAATTTTTCAGTATTTAGTTCTAATATTATTATACTTTGAATACTGCTATAAACTTAATTTCACAACAGTTAATAACCTCACTTTTTAATTTTGAATACACTTTTACTACTGTCATCTATGAGGATTGTTAGTAACTAAAACTTCAAAGTGGAATGTAATAGATGAAAAAAAAATAGAGAGGGAGCTCTACTTTAACGTTTGCTTTATCAACGAGCGATCCCAGGAGGCAGCAGTGCCGAATAGAAGAAAGCGTTCGTAAGCAAGCAGTCAGTTTTTATAAGTTCAACACCGGCGTTGCCACTTATCAGAAAAATCTAATAATCGTGGTTGGAAGAAGTTGTTGAACAAGCACTGCACCGAGGAGTAGCGCAATGCCAACACAATAGTATTATGTACTAGGATGATACTTCTCTGCAATATATTTTTAAAAAATAGAATTTCTAAAGTTTATTAGTTGGAATAGAAGTTAACGGTGGTTACAGACAAACAAAATAAATAATTGTATTACCGAAAGAACAGAAGTAAGAAAAATAATATAGTCATATAGACTAAATCTAATTAGCCTAAACCTAAATCTAATTATCAAAATAACCCATAGAACTTACACTAGAAATCTTGCTCCTAAACCCACAACCTTCGCAGCAGATATTAAACCTTCAGTCCACCTGTGGTTTCGGTTATAAAATTCTTTAACTGTAGCTGTACCCTGAAAGACACATACAGACATGATTATATTTGTGCCCTTTATTTAAATAAAATATTATTTGGTTATTAGTTTATTTAATGTTGTACTACTAGAGAAACACAAGGGCAATTTTAGACCAGCCTCACAATTTTTGAGCCACGTTAGAGTCGCCTGACAACCTCAACTTATAGTCTGTACCTGTCCTGACTTATTGCAGTACTTTTGAACAACTACAAGTTTAATGTGCACTAGTTCCATATTCACAGTTTTATTTAGTGACAGGATTTTTTTTGCTCACGATAAATGTGTAAGAATATTTTTTGTTGTTTGGACGATAAATTTACAGGATGGCTAAGGAAAAGATAGAATTTGCAAATGATTTATGGCATGGGCATAACAATGTAGAACATTTTACTTACTGATAAAAGTAATTCAGGTATTAAACATCAATCGAAACTTTTCACAAATAAAGCATGTTGTTTATTACAGCTGAAGTAAATAGTTTTTAGTAAATTAATTTAGTAATTAAGCAGATAATAAAGTTACTAGCTGGTTGCAACAGCAACAACATTACATGTTTAGCTAATTACTATTTCATTTCAAATACACCTATTTTCTGTTATCAGCATAACTTCCAATTTAAAATGTACTATAGTTAAGAAAACTACTTTAATCAATAAAAAATTGATGATTATTGATGAAAATCTACAAATTTATACTTGGTGTACCTTTCCTTGTGAAACTATTTCTTCTTGAAGAATTTTAGACGTATGAACAAGAACCTTGATTGCCTGAAACATATTGAAAAAGCATTGATTTGTTGTAAAGTACTTTTTTTTTTATGATGGTAAATAAAAAAAGATAAAACTGAGCCCATTGAAATAATACAATGCATTAAATTTATCATTAGTTCAATTAGTAAATGTTGGATGTCATATATACTTATTAAGTGTTTTTTTTATTTTGAAAGCTTTAGGTTTATCAACTTTCAAATCAACAATTAGGTTTATCAATACAAAATCAACTTTCATGTCAGTCTACGTTTTAACATAAAAAATAGCAATTAATCTTAAGATTTTTTTATAATATCATTAATCATATTAATTATAATATCGTTGTTAAACAAACAGGTTGACTTCCATAATAAAAAGGACAGAATAAAAAATGAAGACTAAGTTTTTCTGACTGTCAGATTATGCAACAGGTTTCTGCATATTAGAATAAAGGGTATTTGTGAAGTATCAAAAACTCAAAGAACATAACCCAAAGAGTATGCTTAACTTATGAAAATAAAAGGGCACATAAAAAAAAGGTGAATGTAAGTCACCTGGTATTCAAAGTGTTAATGAACTCAACCTTATAACTGAAGAGTTTAGTGGAAGAACCTACAAAGTGACAAATATTTGAAAATGAGAAAATGACCCTTTAAAGTTTTTCGTTTGCCCTAAGATAGGGTAGACTGACCAGTGAGTGAACAGTTGGTAAATACATTTAAAAAATAAGGTTTAAAAATCATTCCACTGGATGGATTGGCAACACTGACTTCCTCCCATCTTGTAGGAAGCTATCGGATATCTGATTTGTTGTTAATTGGTTCATTAATTAAAATCCAACATGTTTATTGACTGGACACTTTTGTGTTCATTCACTGGTAAAAGTACTGTTCATTCACTTGGCTTTTGTACCACTTTTTATTTGGACCCCCAAAATACCCAAAGCAATGCAATATAAAGTCACTTCCTTTTTTTCTTGAAGAATTTACTTATACAGTAGAACCCCGATTATCCGAGTTAATGTGGACCGAGACTAGCTCGGATAACCGAAAAACTAGGTTAAAGCGAAAAATGTAAATAAAACAATTGTGTATGTCTATATTGTCTATGTATATTTTAACAATACAAATGTTATACAGACCACGCGCAATTCCCAATTCATATGCATGACATTTAAAAAGTTCTTTCACTTAAAAAAAGTCCTTAATTGTTCTTTGTTTTGTGTTATTTTGGCGTTTCTCAACAGCAATGTTTCACCATTTTTTTTAAAAAGATAACAGGATTGCTGGTGTTGCTACTTCTTGTTGTTCTATATATTCAATAGCACCATCTTTCAGTCCATCTATATGAGAGATTTTCTGGGGTGGGAAGCATGCACATTCACATTTCTGCGCAAAAGCGCATTCTGTGAATTATCATTTGTTGATTGCTTCTCTTTTTCTGGGCTCGGAATTTTTTTCGGTAGTTGTCAGAAAAATTCTAGAAATATTTTAAAGCTCGGTTAAAGCGGAAAATCGGATAATCGGGGCTCGGATATTCGGGACAGTACTGTAATGACGGGATGTGCTCCCATTGTCTTTAACTACAAGCTATATTTTTTTTAAATGTATGAATTTTCTTAAAACAAATTGTGCTTAAACGTTCATTCACTGGCTAGTCTACCCTACGTTAAAAAAGGCCCTTACAAAAGATAAAAAATACCTAACTTAAAGTTTATGAAAAGGGGAGCTATTGTTATCTTTAAAGGAAGGAATAACATGTTCGTTGACACAAAAATCTCAATTTTTTGAAAATGTCACTTGGCATGTTGTTCCACAAAGCTCTTCAATTAAAATGTCAACGTACCTGCATCAAACTAGTGCAGGAATCTAGAACCTTTCCATTAACTTCCAACTTTATTCCGGAATCGCCAGCTCTGCTGTTGTTTAACATGTCCTGAAAATATATAAAAATTAAATATATGGTAAAAAGAGTGTTTATTTTCAACAAGACTTTTTCACACAGCATTTTGTCACTTTGCAAGGCCCTTGGCAGGGACTGGCCATTTTAAATATGCAATTTAGAACAGCAGTCAAGTGACAAGGAGAAGAACACAATGAACAAGAACTAGATGTAGATTGGCAGTAACCCTATACTCTGCGGAGTCCAAAAATAGAAATTTTTATGAGTATCTGTCACATGACTTCAAAGCATTTGGTTAGATTTGAATTATCGTCACACTAGAGCTACACGAGGGCAATTGGCGACGGGCGTCATATTTTAGAACCACAGACAGGTGACGAGCCAACACCTGAATAGGCACCCAACGCAACCGTTAAGGGCGACATCGTACGCAGCGTTAGGACTTTGAAGGATATTTAACATGCACTCCCTTACACGGGGTATTATTCGTCGGACATTTTTGGCTGCACTGGTTGTTTATAGGTCGGCAGTGTCGCCCCGGTGGCACACTCGTTAGGATTCTAGCCTTTGGAGCTGCTGGGGTCGGGTTCGAATCCCGGTCAGGCATGGATGTTTGTGACTGTCAATAAATGTTGTTGCTTATCTATGTGTTTGTGTTGTCTCTTTCTTTGTGTGCCTCTTGTGCTTGTGTCATTTCTGGGGCTTAGTACAATAGACTTAAAATTAAAAGTCGCAGTGCTTGGCGATCTTGCCCCCCACCGAGAAAGTCATAAGTCATAGGCCGGCAGTTATTTTGCCAATGCCTGGACCCGAACCTGGGACCTTCCGCATGCTAAGCGAGTGCTTAAACGACTGGGCTCCCCAGCCCAGGCATTTCACCAAATGCCTCAAAACTAGGACCTTTTTTAATGCTAAGAATATACTCTGAAGCTCACCTGAATTCTCTGAGCAGCTTCCTCAATGTCAATGTCCATCTGCTTGAGCTCCCTCTCGATCATGTCACCGAGCTTCTGGGCCTGGTCTTGGGACATGTTGGGCACAAGGTCCTCCATGATCTTGAGGGTGTTGGTGGTCTCTGAGGATATCTTGGCAAACACCCGAGCCACCTCTTCTTTAGGAGCTGGAAAGGGTTGGATTGAATTAATGTTGTGTCTGAACCACAAGCAGGATTCAAAATTCAGGGTCGCTTTTCAGAAAATGGGCATTTGCTCCTATATTTTTTAGTTAGTGTCAATCTCTCCTAAATTTTTACATCCGATTTCTAACACTGACCACAAGAGGGCTAGTGACGGGAAATTTAATTACGCAAATTAGAACAATATAGTAAAAGTGTTTAGAATTCCGCACTTTAGTAGAGTGTAAGGGTTAGGTGTATTAAGCTGGCACTAGAACCACACGAGGGCTATAGGTGATGGGTCTTGTCATTTGTAAATGCAGTCAAGTGGCAAGGCCAACACCTAAGTAGGTGCCCAACTCAACTTTTAGGAGCGACATCGTATGCAGCATCAGGACTTTGAAGCATATTTATTGTGCACTCCCTCTGCATAGGATGTTATTTGATGGTAATTTTTTGGGTGCACAGGCTGTTTTCAGCTTGGCAGTTAATTTGTCGATACCTGGATTTACACTCAAGACCCATGCAAGGCAAATGCCTTACTGACTTAACACAGGGGGAAAAAGTAAGAAAAGAAGAAACCTCCACTCCATGGGATCTGGAAAGGTTAGATTGAACCAATGTCTCACTAGAGCTACATGAGGGGTATTGACAACGAGCTTTGTCATTTAACCAACAGTACTTTCAGGCAACTATTAAAAAATATTCAAAAAGCACCCTTGGGGGTTAATTAGAGGCTCTAAAAAAATTGTATATCTAGGGTGCACAAAAAAAGAACTGTGTTTGACAGAAAAAAATATATACTAATTCATCCGAAAAAACATTACAACCAAGACATTTTTATAAAAGTAAATAAATAATTACCATTATTCTGCAAAGTTTTATATAAATTTAATCCTTCATGACCTAAAAGCTTGCAAGATTGTGCCAGTTCTAAAAAAAAAAAAATGGAAACTTGAATATTATATTACCATTCTCCTTTATTGAAAAGAGTAAATAGATACATCTAAAGCCATCTAATAAGTAAAGTACTATTTTAAATGTTTGCTTAGCCTTAGGAAGAAAACTTTATTTTAAAGAGATCATTGCTTAAATTTAAGCAGTCATTACCAAATCATATTAAAATTTCACTAACTTGCCAATTTAGAGAGAACTGTGTAAATGCAGCGATGGATTGGCGATAATCTAGCAACCTATTTATTTTGATAAAATCTAAAGATCTATTCCAAATAGGCTATAGTAATCAATCCAGTAGTGTTTAAAAATAAAGTTTGGCTTAATGAATGGCTTTCAATTATACTATAAAACTCTACACATTTTTTAAATGATAAAAAAATAAAGTTAGGTTTTAGTTAAATATATTTTTGTTATGCTATAAAATCACTAAACTTTCAAGATAACCCAAAAGAGCATGATTTAACCAAACTATTTATAAAAAAATTAAAAACTTACGGTCCCCTTGTTCGATGTTTGGAGAGGCATTGGAGGTGGCTTTGCCCTCTATCAAAATGTTGGACAGCTGATGTGCAAACGACATGGAAGACTGCAAAATATCTTCAATGCCTACCAAAAAAATATTATGTAATTAATAGCAAGAAAGGATTGTGCCAATTTGACATCAATATCACGAAAGAACCCTTTAACCCTTAACCCTTTACGCACCAAATTAAGTTATAATTTTAGTTATTTGTTTTTAAATATATTAACCACTTAAGACCCGAGCAAAATCCTACATGCGTATTCTTAATTTAAACATACTTTTCATACAAATATATGCTAAAAAGTATGTAAGGAAATTTAAAAAAAAAAATTGTGTTTAAAAGTTACTGAGAGACATGCCTTAAGTGGTAAAGATACATATTTTTGTGCTATGCAGTGGTGGCCAAAAGTTGGACACTTTTTTTCAAAGTTTCATGTAACTTTGTGTGCTCGTAAAATATATTAATTTTCACTTAAATACAATAGTTTATACATTAAATTGAAGGTAATTTAATGTCGAATTTAGTAATAAAAATTACCAAAAGTGAAAAGTAATATATTCTACAAGCACACAATGTTGAAAAACAAGAAACTTTCAAAAAGTGTCCACACTTTTGGCCACCACTGTAAATGCAAAACAAAAGGCAGTATCCCTTTTTTTGTAGTTAACAGTTTATTTTAACATTGTTTTTAATGCAAAATGCTTTTAAAATGAACTGCAAAAAGAACTTTTTGAAAAGTTTGGAAAAACTTGAAATAATTTTTTTAAGAACTCTAATATCGTATTGACCCTTTTTTATATGAATAAAATGACTGATACCTGTAATCAAAGGCTGAAAACTGATATTTGGATCTTGTTCTTTCGGACCAGGTCTAATTTACGTGTTAATTATTTGTGATGAGGTTTTAAGAAATGTCCTAAAATAAAGACGCCAGGTCGCAAGAGGTTATACAGTAAAAACTCCACAACCGACCACCTCTACTTACGACCAATTTTTTAAGGCACCGATTTACCACCCTTTGTGTTCAATGTTAAAAACCACTCTGGGAGAGACCAGATTTCCCTCCTCAATCAACTGATTTTAAATCCCACTTCATGAAAGAAATATCTTTTTATTACAATACTTTTACCGATTTAAAAAATAAATTAGAAAAAAAGGTAATTTGGGAAAAATCGAAAAAAAAAGTGAAACCCGTCAGAAATTTCTTCTTACTTTAAAAAAGTTTAATTAGTTCACATTACAGTCAGAATAGTATTTTTTTACATACAATAGTTTGTTCAAAAGTTAGTATAATTTTGTGTACATTATTTGCGAATTAATAATTATAAGTAACGATAAATACATTTTTGTAATTTTTGAATGGATAATGTGTTGTAAAATGATATTTCAACTCTCTACCTAATTAACTTTTTGTACTCTAGGAGCGACCAACCATCTACGACAGATTTATTAGGTAACAGGAAGATGGTCGCTTTTAGAGGTTTCACTGTATATATTAATGTTAGAATAACTAGAGTAAAGTTTTAGGAAGGATTTTTTTTTTAGAAGAAGTGAAGGATTAGGAAGGATTTTTTTTTTAGAAGAACCTTTTTAGACTTTAATGTGCTAAAACCAAACGTGTCAATCAAAAAGTTAAAACTTTCCCCGCATTGAACAATGAAGAGTGGAACATCAGCTTTTTAATTAGTACTCATAAGTACGATCTAGGATTAGGGTAATTATTGAATTATAGTTTTATGTTATGCATGATTTAATGCAAAATGATTTCAAGTTCGATGAACTTTTTACTAAAAGTATCACATTTTATTTGCAAGGGAAAACACCTTCAGTAAATTTTAAGTGAAATTTTATATTAAACAAACTAATGGGGTTTGAATATCAATTAAAACAAACTTTGACGTAAAATAAAATTACCTTCAGGATTTTCAACAAATTTCGAATAGGAATTTTCAAAATTCTCTGTTGTTGCAGTTATGTTGCGCAAATGTTGAAGAAAAAATTCTGGAAAGAGATGTGTTAAACATTATTACGGTAAATAGGTTAATGGTACATATTACATAGAAACATACATATATCAACATTATAAATGAGACGAGTAGTCTAGAAATTGTTCATGTACCTTTGCAATTAATTTTTCTTCTCAAAGGTTGTCAAAAACATAAATCTCACATGAGGTTAAAATATAATTTTTGTTTAAATACTGCCATGGAAATATCAATGAAACTATTGAAATAAATAAATTTAAACAAGAATAAAAAAAACAGTTGTTTAACACCACAGGACTTTCAATTACGACTCTATAAATAAAAAGCCTTGAAGGTAATGATATAAAATACAAGGTAATTTCAATAACTTTAAAACCTAAAAAGTTTTATGGCAACTACCATTTGCACATGCACAATTCCCAAAAACCTTATGACGCCTGATTTAATTATTATAAAAAACCTGATTATGTAGGGACTAGTAAAGGAATTAAAAGATACAATTATGATGTTCAGACTCATTTAAGGTATATATACAAACTAAAAAAGGATAAAAATAGCAAAATTTGGCATTTTTTGTTTTTAAGTAAATTGGAATCTCCAATTCTTCTTCTTTAAAATGATGCAAAGTTTGTACTGGTATTCCACTCTAATAAAAAGTTACAGAGGTTATTCTAAGCTTCCAAATCATGAAAGTTAGTTAGCTTTCATAACCTTTAAACTCAATTTTCTCAAAACTTTATTTTTCTCATGTGTTACTTTGCTTAAACAATGATAACTAAAAGTTAAAATTAACATTTCGTCATACGAATTGCTTGTTTAAAGTGGGGGGAGGGGTTGAGCATCAAAAAAGAAGATTTGGTTTTATATTGCATGCCAAATGTTTTTTTTTCCTATAAGATTGGATTTTTTTTGTGTTGCATGTTATAAACAAATTATAAATAAAAAACTAAAAGAGCCACTAATTGGTTTGAGGTTCATGCCCTTCAGACTGAATTGGTGATTAATTTGCATGGTAATTTTATGAGTCTAAGTTAATTAGTTCTTGAGTTATGAATGTTTAAAAAATTTGCTAATTAATTAACTAACTTTTTAAAATATTTTTTCACTTACTCTTATACACTTATGAATTATATCAAATATAAAAAAATTGGATTTTTAAGTGACACATTAGAAAAATAGTTCAAGTGTGTATGTACACCTTAAGGAATACATATAATGAATCAGGCGCGTAGCCAGCATGGGGCTGAGGGGGCTGCAGCCCCTCCCGAAATTTTTCCGAAACTTTTTTTAGTTTTTATAATTCGATGTTCAGAAAATTCGATTAATTGTTTTAATTCGATGCTCAGAAAAGACGCTTCGTGTCGATGCTGCAAATGTTTATCTCGATCGCCGATCCACCTCGAGGATCCTTTTGGTAGATTGTGGGTTACTGAGGTGACTATTGGCTAATCCTGTTCTTTTAAGGCGCGTTCATACGTGCTGAGAAATTGGCGGCATTTTGCCAGCAATTTTGTGAAATCTTAAAACCCCGTTCACATGCAAATGCCGGCATTGCGAAAGAGACATAGCGTAAACGTCACATCCCAGGGTTACTATACGACCAGTGGTACGCGTTCCACCGGTTGGGAAACTCTGATTTAGAGCAACGAATGGAGATGATTTGTTGGAAGAACATTTATTAAACAATGAAGCAAACGCCATGTATACAAGTTCGTCTATCCAAATTGAGCTCATTACAATATTTGGAGAACTTATTCAACACAAATTTTTAAACAAGTTTGTAATTCTGATTTTTATTCTATAATAGCTGATGAAACCACAGAAATTAGGCAAATCCAACAACTTTCTTTATGCGTCAGGTATGTTGATGGAAAAACAATGCAAACTAAGGAAGATTTCTCGGCTTAACTGGTGCAGGACTTACTGCAACTATACTGGAAACACTAATGAAACTTGGCTTTGATGTAACCAAACTGCGTGGACAAGGCTACGACGGTGCATTCAACATGAGTGGTAAATTTTGAGGAGTTATTTGGACGATTTAATGTCTTCTTTAACTGAACGTTTTTTGCCACACCGCATGACAAACGTGCACTTAGCAATTTTATTCCCCAAAATGCCGTTAACAAAAGTTTTGAAGATATACAAGAAGCCATTTTATTTTATGAAGACGATATACACACCTATCAGCATGAATTGGAGGCTGAATGGGATCTGTGGAAAAAGAAGTGGATATCCACTGTGTAACAAAACATATTCAAACACCACGAGTGTAACAAAACATATTCCCTATTATTTACATTTAATAAAAATATTAGCATACTACCAGTTTTGGCTGCAACTACTAAAAGAAGTTTTTCTACACTGTGAGGCGGTAAAAATCCTACCTAAGGAGTACTACCAACGAACAGAGATCAACTGGACTAGCTTTGCTAATGTACATAGAAAAATCAATATTCCTGATGACGTTGTAATAAACGAATTTATCTGTAAAAATAGAAAAACCCCAACGTTAATTTATAAAATATTTTATCTTTTTGGAGCTGCTGGGGTCGGGTTCGAATCCCGGTCAGGCATGGATGTTTGTGCCCGTCAATAAATGTTGTTATTTGTCTATGTGTTATTCCTTTCTTTGTGGCTGTTAATATTCTTTCTGTGTCTGTCCCACTTGACGAAAGCTTATAAGCGGTTCTCTGAACAAGCACACAAGCTGGAATATATATGTACCATACCATACTTATACTATAAAACATTTGCAATGAATACTATTTATTCAGCTTTTAATTTGAAGGTCTCAGCCCCCCCTGAAAAAAAATCCTGGCTACGCCCCTGTAATGAATATACATTAATGTTTTTAATATTTAAGATAAATATGTCACCTGGTGGACAGTTGTTAACATTCAGCTCTGGACTGTCAAGGTCGTCCACTGCAGTTTGCACAATTTGTTCTGCTTCTTTGTAAACACAATCTAAAAGGAAAAACCCAAGTCATAAGTAGAACCGAGTTCCGAATGTATTTTGTAAAAATTTTAGACAAAAAAAAGTGAGCGCATTAGTCATAATTTGAAAAACATTTTTAATAGAAATAGAATTGCTACAAGTTTAATATTTTCTTAGTGAGTGTAATCATTTTGCGTATTTTATTTGAATTAAATACAGTAGATTTAATCTAAGAATAATATATTATACTAAATCTGAATTTCAAAATGGTTATTTATCATTTGATTTGTCTATTCAAGTAACTGTAAGGAATAAAACAAAACTTTGTTTCTTTTGTATTCTTGGTTCTATGCAGGGCAGTAATAAGAAAGCATCAAAGTAGACCACAGGTTTTATGCAAAAAAAGTAAAACAGAAAAAATAATTCAATATATGATTTTAAAATATTTTTTAGGAAAAATGGCTTGAATGAGTGCTTCTTTTGCCCTGCATTATTTTTCTATGATGTATTAAAGTTGCATTTAATGTATTATTAATTATTTCAGTAAAGCAGTTACAATAATTTGAGCAACACAATTATTGAGTGTAAAAATAGTTTTTTCTACAAACACGGAGAAGTAAAAACAGGTTGTATTTTCAGAACTCTCCATTTGTATACATTAATTGCAAATGTTCGCCTCTTAACTAAATTTAACTGATAAACTAATTAAATTTATTAATAATTTAACTAAGCTAATTATAATGTGGTCTCTCTTCATTCAAAACATCCTGGAAAAAATATACAGGATTTAAAAAGTTACAAAAATAATTCCAAAGAAGTCCACTTTAATTTCAGCTTAAACTTAAGAAGCTAAAATCCAGAAGCAAGATCTGACACATAATTTAACCTCTTAAGACCCGAGCAAAATCTGACATGTATATTCTTAATCTAAACATACTTTTCATACAAATATATGATAAAAAGTATGTTTAGCAAAGAATTTTTTTAATTTTTTTGTTTATACATGTCTTAAACTCTAAAAATGCACATTTTTTGCGCTATAAATGCAACAAAAAATTCCTCATCACTTATTTGTAGTTAACAGAATATTTTTTCATTGTTTTAAATCTAAAATGCCTCTCAAATTAACTACTAAAAGAACTTTTTGTAAGTTTGAAATTTTTTCAAATTTTTTTTTAAGAACTCTAATATCGTATTGACCCTCGTTCAACTTCGTTTTTTATAGAAATAAATGATTGATACCAGTAATCAAAGGCTGAAAGCTGATATTTTGATATCCTCTCCTATCGGACCAAGTCAATTTCGAAATTAACTTATTGTTTGTGGGGAGGTTTAAAAAAATTACCCCAAACGGGGAAGCCAGGTCGCAAGAGGTTAAATGGAACAATATAGTAAAAGTTTTTAGAATTCTGCATCATAATAGAAAAAAAAAGATGCCTGATTATAAAATTTACTTGTGAACAGAATTAAATTACAAACTAAAATCTCAAACAGATAAGTATTTAAAAAAATGAGATACTTACCCAAGTATGAATACATTTTCTGCGAGTGTAACTCATTTTTCTCCTTCAAAGCAGCCAACTGATCACTCATTTCTTTAAGCTTAACCGCAAGTTCCTCCCTATTACTTGTGGCAACACTCAAATCGTTTTCGAGATTGGAACACTTAGCCTGGATATCGGAAAGTTTGTCCTCGAATTCCTGCAAAAATATTTTCAGTAATATTAAATGAAAAAGTTTTTTAATTATCCTTTTACTTTAATACAGTAAAACTCCGATTTTACATCCCCCGAATCTATGTTTTTTCAGCATTTTATGTTTTTTTTTCAGCAGGTCCCAGTTTTTTTCGTATACTGCAATGTTAATTTAACCGGGACTGTAAATTTGTTATTTATGGAATTTTCCGCATTTTACGTTTTTCCTGGAATGTAAAAAAAGAAAATTGTTCTAAAATAAGCACTATTTTCTCCATTCCACAAGCTCCTGTTTTTTGAAACCGGTTTCTTCTCATGTATCATGGTTTGATCCTCCCCTTTCCCTTCACCGGCTGTGTTCCTTCCCTGAATACACAACATCTCCGAAAGGGGGGGGGGGGGGTACTCGCCCTTCTACAAAATTTTAAGAGATAGGACTGTACAACATGTAGGTTGCTGTTTAGCACGCGGTGGTCACATTTCTAACCTTTTTGCACCAAAATATGACAAGTAAAATACTCAAAAACTATTTAGAATTATATTTTTGTAAAATATAGAGTATTACTATGGCTTATGAACGGGTCTCATCCTTAGTACCGATATTTTTTTGCGATTTGTTTTTATGTATTTCCTGTATTGTACTTTTTTTCCGTATTATACGTGTTTTTTTTACCCAGTCCCCTGAGAAACGTAAAATCGGGGTTTCACTGTATAACAAGATTTTCAATTTGTAACAGCCGGTCAACTACAAAACTAGAAAACCGCAATTTGCATTAATTAGGCAACTAAAGGAAAAGCTAATCACAAAAAAAAGGTAGGCTATAAAGTATTGGTTTAAGGATTTTGACTGAGGCAGAAATTGTGAAACACCAATAGTAATAAAAATAGCACTACAGTGATAAAATATTTTCCAAATTCAGTATCTTTAATTTGAAGTTTCCTACAACTGATTTTGTGGGACAAGAAATCTAGTTTTTATTATTTAAGTCTTTAAGGCAAAATATTATAGGCACAATTGTTTAGGCGTTGTAAAAAAAAACTGAAATTTTTTTCTAAAACACTGAAATGTATGAAATAAATCTTTACTAGTTATTTTAAGCTGGAATTTTAATTATTCTTTTAATTAATTGTTTTTGAGGATTTTTATTAAAAATTTTGTAAGGGCCTTTAAAATATTAATATTTTGGAAGTAAATTATTAGCAAGAGCCATCTAAATGAGACAGCAAAATTGGCCTTAAGTAAGATTCTAAAAGTTGCCATTTACCTTGCTTGTCCTTTGTAGACTTTCTTTGTCCTTTGATAATGCATCAAGCTGCAATTCATAGCTTGCAGACTTCTGGAGTTTTTCGGCCACCAAGTTTTTGGTGGATGCAAGCTCTTCTACCCTTTGGCTTAAGGACTGAAAATAATTTTTGGAAAAAATTTAACTTCTAGAAGACAGGAATAGATTCAAGACATACAATTCAATGTAGTAGTGACTGCAATGTTGTAATGGAAATAAATAATATACTTCATATATTTTCTAATTTAACTATTTAGAGTATTCAATTAATTTTCCAATTTGTTTAATTTTTATTTTTACAAGTGTGAAAATACCCAATATTTAATGTTTTCTGGCTAAATTTGAAGGAATGCACACTAAGAAAAATAAACCAAAGTATAGATTTGGGATTTGGCCGATTCTTAAGTTATAAAAACAATTTTTTTAAGTCATTATATAAAAAAAAATATGTAGAGATTTTTCGATGTATAGTTTACAAAAACAGATATATCAAATAGATATATTAATAATTAAAAATTCCATAAATTTTCTTTAAGCCTAGAAGACTTTGTAATTATCAAAATAACAGTAAATTAAACTGTTTTTACACAAACAAAACTAAATTTTAAGACTTAGATAATTTCTAGTTTTCCTCTGAAAACATACTGCAATTTTATATATTTTTTCTCTCTAATGGGGCTGCAACATGGGCGGTCAATAGACTCAGCACATTCCCCAAAAATGAGAGCTAATTTTTTGTGGCACCATCTAGGCGACTCTCGATACATATTTTATAGCTCAGATTACAATGAATCTGAGCTCTCTGTGGATGTTAAAGTATGCCGATATTTAACTTTGCAGAGAGAACCCAGGGCAAATGGGCCCTCCAGGAATCTTTTACATGCCACATAATCATATGACATGCGTGCCCAGAATGTTTCCATCCAGAAAATCCGACTCAGCCAAGGGTCGAACCCGCAATCTTGGGCTTACGAGGTGGTCACTTTTAACCTATCAGCCACTGAGCAGCAATTTTATCCACAAAGTTCCATTTTGCACCTAAAATAAAGTCTTAATAAACAATTGAAAACATAAATTTCCGCAGCAAATAATTGATTGACCTTACTTGTTTCTCCATTTCAGAAGATTCCAAGGAGGATTTTAAAGCTGCATTTTGCTTGTCTGATTCTGCTTTCTGAAACACATAAAAAAATGCATATTAACCTCTAGATGGTCGATGACAGCAAGTTTATGAAATTTCTATTCCAACCATGACGCTGAGAGATTTTGTTATTAGTTATGAATATAAAATTAGTTTTAAGAAAGTAAATCATAAAAAAGCAATTTTTTTTTCAGTATTTGTGGGCAATTATAGTAAAATATGCTCCAAAAATAATGATTATGCAAAACATGATATCTTTTCAAATTTTTAATTTTTTCCATCGTTTAAGTTTAAATATGCTTAACCAACATTAATATAGTTCATGAACTAAAATCATTAAGATATCAGTTCCCAAAATTTTTTATTGGCAAAAGTTTGTAGCGATATATCGAAAACACATAGAAACAAGCAAGTTAAAATCATATAAATAGTTCTAAAATATCCAATTCTGAATAGTTTCACACGATTCTAGTTCAAAATCTTCTTCATACTGTTACAAAACTACTGTAAAAATTTGGAAGCAATTGATAATAAAGAACTTCAGTTTTTATGTTTTGCGTAATACGTAATGCGTTTTGAAAAAAATGCTTGCAAAAACAAGCAAAAAAAAAAGCCTTAAAGTGCTATAACTTCAGTTCTATTAAAAACTAGAAGCAGATTTAGAAAGCTAAATGTTTATTTTAAATTAAAAGGCAAAAAACAAATGTTTATATGTTGTCGATTTTTGCAGAAAAAAGGTGATCGGATACCTTAAGATCCAAGCAAAATCCTACACTTATATTCTTAATCTAAACATACTTGTCATACGAATATATTCCAAAAAATGTTTCAAAGAAATTTTTTTTAAAAAATTATGTTTAATAGCTACTTAGGGACATGCCTTAAACTCTAAAAAATGCACATTTTTGTGCTATGAATGCAATAAAAAAAAAGCTGTATAACTTATTTGTAGTTAAGAGATTATTTTAACATGGTTTTCAATGCAAAATGCCTTGAAAATTAACTACTAAAATAACTTTTTGGAAAGTTTGAAAAAAATTTACAATAATTTTTTAAGAACTCTAATATCGTATTGACCCTTGTTTAACTTCATTTTTTTATAGAAATAAATAACTGATACCTATCATCAAAGGCTGAAAACTGATATTTGGAACTTCTTCTATCAGACCAGGTCCATTTCAAAACAAATTAACGTGTTAATTGTTTGTGGGAAGGTTTTAAAAAATGTTCCCAAATGGAGACGCCAGGTCACAAGAGGTTAATTTATCGATAATGCTAAAACAGATAAGGGCTACATGAAGATCATGTTAATAAGTATAAAACTAAATTATATGCTCACCCCTCTAATAAGCCCAATATGCTCTTCACGAAGTTTTCCGTAAACTTCTTTCATTTTTAGAAATTTTTCTTCTTGGGACTTTGCTTTTTCTGTGTCAGAAAAAAAAATATATTATGAATTTGTTTCATCAAGAGAAATTAAGTAATTTTGATACTTGAAGAAAGGATATAAATGTTAAAACATTAGGAAAATAAGTTTAAGTCTGAGATGAAAAAAAAACTTTACTCTATTTTTTTTAAATACATATCGAAACACATGAAAAACAAATTTTATGTTTAAGTTAATGAAAATACTCACTTTCAGCTTCACCCAATTTTAAAATAACTTCTTCGGTAGCTGTTTCAGATGATGAATTTTCTTGAATTTTTTCACTTTCCTGCATTAAAAGAAATCAAACTTTGAATTAAAAAAAATATACAAGTTGGAATTTTTAGGTACAGAAAGTGTAATTTTAAGTATAAATTATTTGTAAGTATAAATTTAATTTAAACTTACAAATTTCAGTCGTTCAATGATCTGGTCCTGTTCTGTTATTTGGGATTCCAGACCCATCATTTGCCGCTTGAAATCATCTATTTTGCGTTCATACTAAAAAAAAAACAAGTAATTTCAACTGACATACATTACCAGTTTCCAAACTTGACCTTCCGCAATTTCATTGACTGTTTCATTCTCAATGCATTGTGAAAACGGTGGATATTTTGTATTTAGGATAATTCTATATTTTGTGTGAAGCGTTGTGCTCGCATTGGTAGGGTTGCGAATTCTGTCCTCGGCGGTGCTCGCAATTCTGATTAGTGTGTGGTGCTAGCAAATTTCGACGTTCTTGTACAACGAACTTTCTCAACCCAAGTGAACAATTCGGATATGTCGTATCTCATCTGCTAACTTCTAATGTATGTGCAAATTTGATTATCTATATAAGCGTGTACTGTTTATGTACCGGCAGTCTCGTTCTTACCAAAGTCTAAGCTTAGCACTATGCCCTAAGCACAGTTTAGATTTTTCTTTTATTTATTTGTTTCTTTTAATAAATTATACATTTGTTCCTGTTTGTAACTGGACTTATTTCAACATTCAACACTTTAAGCTAAATTAACCTTCTGATCAAGAGTCATGTAGAAAGAACTGATTAATAGCCCCATCAGTTAATCTACAAGTGCTTGGTCTGTGCTTGTATTCAGCTAAAGACCGCCGTTTTGACTAAGGGTGGCTGGGGCACGTTAAATATGTCATGGTCACAAAGTCCTCCATGTTCCCATACCAAATTGATACCTCTGGGGGTACCAGGTCAGGGGGCTATCGGCCTTTGATCTGGATCAAAATTTCTGATAAGTGAGTGAGAATGGATGTGTGAAAGGGACCTTCCTGTAAAACGGATGCACCATGTTGATGAGCAACAGTCAGACTTCCTCCCTTGTTGCGCTCAATAAAAACAGAAGCCGCCCCTCTTCACCTTAAACCGGGTAGTCTTCTACTCCGGGCTTGGTTACCGAATGGCTTTAAAAACAACAACTATATTTTGCGTAGATTTTATATTTGGTATTTTTTAGCATTTTGATAAAACTATTATACAGATCATTACTATTAACTATTATTGTAATAAAAAGAACAATAAAGAGCAAAGGCAACGAAACTAACAATAAGAGAAAATAAAATCAAAAGAAATAGCCATGAAAACATACACAATCCCAAAAAATTCAGTACTTTTTATAAGCAGTTTAACCCCACAAGTAATATCACAATATTTATGTGTATAACTAATTCCTACATTCCTAAAAGCTTATTCCCTGAACATTGTGAATAGCAATTCACTTAAAAAACATCAATTTTAACTATAAAATATGCAATAAATTATTTTAAAAAAAAAACATTTTTCACGCACATTAGCTAATGATGAGAACTTTGAAAAATATCACATATGTCACAAATATCACTGAAAATTATTTGAAATTTTATTCAAATTATTAGACAGATCAAGAGCTCATTAAAAAGAGATTAAATTGGCTTGATTTTTGAAGATCGGTTTCCACTTCGGAACAAAAACGCATCCAGTTTAAATTCACAATGTATTGAATTGAATCAGCGTACATTAACTTTCAACTAACTGGATACAAATCGGAAGTATTTACAAGCAGAAGTCAATAAAATGACAACTAATAATAAGATCAAGCATACAAGTACTAGGAAATATTGGCTGTGTTAAGGATGTGTTTGTCAAAGGCTATAATTGGCTTGTGAAAACCCAGTTTTAATTTATAAATAAAAATAAATGTTTGAAAATATTACCTCTATTCTTATCCGTTGAATATCCATTTTTAGCAATTCAATCTCTCTTTGTAATCTTTCAATCAACAGGTCCCTAAAATAATTATGGAAAAAGAAATTAATGAGGTGTCACGGACCACAGCCATTGCTTTAAAGCTATTCATCTATAATAATAAAAGAAAGAGTCTGTCTGTCTGTGTGTATGCCTGTGGATCGCAAAAGACCTACTTAGACTGCTAAAAAAATTCAAAATTTTTAATATAGATTCCTTTTAATATCTATGTGTGCACCTGAGGCTTAGTTTTTTCAGATTTGATTGCGATTCTTAATTAATATAATTAGTTTAAAAAAAAACTTCATCCACGTGGGATTGCAGGACCATAACCAGGGCTTGAAAATACATGGACCGGGCCGAAAAGGGGGGCTTGATGCCATCCTCTATTAGTTTGATTGATTGAGTTTGGTTGAGATATGCGCTCGCCCGAAGGCTGCTTCATCCTCTATTAGTGTTTGCTTTTTTTAAGTGCGCATGCGCCAACATGAATTTAATTTTATTTTGATTTTGAGTGTATTTTCAAAAGTAAACATGCCTCTAAAAGGTAGCAATGCGAAGTTAACGGGTTCCCAGTAAGGTTGGACCATACTGCTAGTAGATTTATAAATGTATCATAAGAACAATTTCCCGAAGTCAGACATAAAAATTCCACTCAAAAATCAAAATTTCAAAGAGTCAAATATTTTTAAATTGTTCCTACTATTGGCGACAAGAATTATTGCAAATTTTGTTAACTTTGATAAATGTTATCAAGTGATGCTGACATTGTTTCCTAGAACAACATGCGAGGGGGTATAGAGGAGGAAAGTGTTTCCAAAGCTTGCATTGTGATCAGAAAGACTATAGCTGCATATCAACACAATTGCTTACTTGTCAGACATCTGGTCTGGTGAGCTGGATCCGTTACTGTGGCCAAACACTCCTTCAAGAACATCTGGACTTGCCTGCAGTATAAACAATTTTTTAATAAGATAGAATATTGATAGATATTATTCTTTCCCAAATATTATTTAACATAACCACTACATAAAATAGAAAAACCATATTTATTTTGTGTCCAAAAATTTATAATTATACCTAACAAAAGAAAGGCAAATTAAATTGATTAAGGACTTACTTAAAACAGCACTTTAAAAGAAAATTATTTTTTTTTTAATATTTTCTTTTAGAATTTTTAGGGAAAAAAAAGGTTTTGTTACTGATTATAGTTATAATTTTGTTTGGATCTCAGAATCAAAACAAATATGTCTTACGCACTTAATTTTCTGGTTTCTTTGAATTTGAAAGCATTACAATAAATGTGCCAGCATATACAATGCCCAAAACAATTAGGGCAGCATTTTTTTTTTACTTTTGTTAACCCCTTTCACTTCCAACTTTTCCTTTCTTATTCTAAAATCTGTGAAATAGATTCATTATGCATTTAGAACTAAATGATAATAAACAGGAAAAAATCTTAATTTTTTTAACTAAAATGTAAGAAAGAAAAAATTGGAATCATAAAGAAAACATTTTTTTTAGTAAGATAGTATAATTGATGAATATTACTTTTCAAATATTGTTTATCTGCATCACTATGCAAAATAATATGGACATTTATTTGCGCCCAAAAAATTATTAAAACACAATAAAGGCAAATAAAATGTCATAAGGACTCCCCTAAAACAGCACATAAATTACAAAGAACAAATTTCTTTTAAGATAGTCTAATAATAATATTTTTACTGATTATAGCTTTATCCTGTTTATATAAATATTTCAGAATCAGAATGTATTGACCATGCATGAATTGGGTACTATAGGGGCTAAATGTACTGTTTTAACTCACACCTACTTTGGAGGTGGGAGTTAAATGTTAGGGATAAATGCACTAAGTAAAGTTGCACATACCATGCAACTGTAGAAGTTAAATGCACTGCATTCATTAACTGATATTCACTTTGGGGACTGTAGGGGAATAGGGGTTAAATCACAGATCATAGTTAAAGTATTAGAGTGGAGGATCACGTGACCTCCACTGCTAACGGAAGGACGAGCATGGAGGCCGCCATCATTGAGTTGGGGACCAAAATCATAGCTAGTGTTGCCATCCTGTAAGTAGAAAAGTGCATTGAAAGATATAAAATTTAATTCTTAAATTACAAAAATATTATAAAAATACTAGCTTCAGCTTGGAATATTTTTAGTGACTTTAAAAGGACGTGAAACGCTTTTCTAGTATTTTTATAATATTTATTTCGTAATTTTTTAGAATTATTATGTTTATTTTTCTGAGTATTCATTCTTCTTCTTAATGTGGCAGCCAACAAGTTGCCAGTGTTGCCATCACATTAAGAAAAAGATTACTGCGAAAAAGTAAAATTTAACTCTAAAATTACAAAAAAAATATTAGAAAAATACTAGAAAAGCGTTTCGAGTTCTTTTAAAGTCACTAAAAATATTCCAAAATGCAGCAAGTATTTTTATAGTATTTTTTTTTATTTTACAATTACATTTTATTTCTTTCAACGCACTTTTCTACTTAAAGGATGGCGACACTAGCTATGATTTTGGTCCCCAACTCAATGATGGCGGTCTCCAAGCTCGTCCCGTTGTTAGCATTGGAGGTGACGTCATCTTCCACTCTAATACTTTAATTAAGATCTCTATGTGGTAAATGCACTGTGTTAACTCACACCTACTTTGGGTACTGTGGTATCCACAAGATTCATGTCGACCGTCTCGTTCTCTGGAGTGTCTGCATGCGGTGGGAGGATGACCACAGGACTCACGTGCGCGCTCAGGTCAGAGGCAACCAAGAAGTTCGGAGGATTCTGCAAATCGGGCAAGAAGACATCTTTAGTATGACTACAATACTAAACAACATGGTGACTACAGATTTGGTAGAAATACAGGCCAGTTTAAAAGAAAAATACCATCAGTTATGTCTACAGCAAACCCTGGTATTCAAATAAACGAAGATAATTTAGCTCTGTGATTATTCCACCAATTTCTCACATCAGGATTTATCACGAATTTATTTTTGACTGGTTAACACAAACAACTGTGGAAGAGTACTACTCACAGGGTTCATACTCTATAGTGAAATTCAGGAGTTTTTCAGAAATGCAGTAAAGTAAATTTAGGAGATAACTAGGAATAAAATTGAATGTGTTTGTTTAGTATCGTATCAGTCTAACGACCTCACTGCACTTCAAATGACGAAATAGAAAAATCTTCTCAAGAGTTGTGCAGTGCATTCATAAACATTATCTATTATCACAATGTCTGAACTCCATTTACTACTGCGCGTGGGCAGTAGACTTATTCTGAATAAAGCTAGGCATTCTGAATAAAGCTAAGTCGTCAATTTTTTAAGGAGAGGGGGGAAACATCATGAGAGGAGACACAAATTTCAGGAGTTATAAGGGTCCTTAGAAGAAAAAATTGAAATTCAGGAGTTTTTCATGACTTTCAGGGGGCATACGAACCCTGTAACTTAGAATTCTGAATGCAAAATCTACAAAGAATGTGGAAAAACCACAAGAACAATGATAACGAAACAAATGAATTGTAATAATGTTGTTGCACCATTCATTCCATAATCCAATCCAAAGACAGGTTTCACCCACACATTGAAATCCCAAAAAATATAATCAAGGTTATTTTAAAACAATTAATCAATTCTGTATACAATCTAAAATGCAATTAAAACTCCAATACTTGTCTTCCTTACTTCTGGCAGAAGTGGAACGTGAATAAGATGCTTGAAATACTGGAGATTACTGGCACTCAAGTAGAACTGCTGCAATCTGAAAAATCAAAACAAATAGATATTTTAATGTGAGAATTGAATCTTTAAGGAGCTCAAAAAGCTATAGTTGTTTTTGGAGAAACACAATTACAGTAGAGTCCCGGTTAAGCCGAAATTCGACTTAAGGGGGTTGAGGAAATTTTTTATATGGTTTTTGAAACAATGCCAAAATTCTCTAACTGTGGAAAACAACAGAATAAAAAAAATGATTATTACCCAAAAACACTTTGAGTTATATATTTTAAGGTATCTGACCATATTATTAAAAAAAATTAATAATTATTTTAACCGAAATAGTTTAAATTGTGTTTTAAATATGTGGAACTAAAGTGAACTTATCAAAAATCAGGAGAAACGCTTGTTTGCTATTTTCTGAATAAAAAAATTAGTAGTTCTGACTTCTATTCAGGTAAATGTAAAATATTGTCCAATAGAACAAAGTGTGAAGAGTCCAATGATGTGTGTTTGAATGTCTTAACGGGACATAAACAATTGGAAAGAAAATATTGAAAGTGATGATTCCAAATGGCATCACTGGGACTAAAAGGGTTAAAAAACCTATTTTATTAAACTATTTTATACAGATTTTAACAGTGTTAGCTAAGGTGAGATTGGACACAAATTTGTTTGTCAAGTTCATTTCTAACTGTAGCAAGAAACAGCAACCTGTCGTTATATTAGACAAGCTAAAAGCACAGTATAGCTTAAGGGGGTTCAGTACCCCAAAATCTGTGAAAAAATAAAAAAAGAAATTATTGGCTTAAAATACTATTACAACCTTTATTAATAATGTCACCACAAAGTATCAAGACGATTGAAAAAATATTTTTGACATTAAAAGCCATTTTATTTAACCCTTTCCTTACTGAAACGGTTAACAATAAAAACTTTAAACGCGTTTTGCTCAGAACTAGATTTTTTGAACTTCGATGTACCTTTTCTCAAAAACTATGCTATGTTTTCTTGTAAACTTTTTTATATGACGTAATACATAGTATAGATTAATCTGAGGTTATAAATTGTAATAAAACTAAGGTGAAAAAATGTTATGGGGCAAAAAAGTGACAAATTTCATGATTTTTTTGGTAACTTTAAAACTTATTTTATTCAAAAAAAATCTAACAGTTATTTCAAAAAAAACTTTTCCTCAGATTAATATATAAGGCTTGTATAAAACACACAGAAAATGTTAAGATGATCTGATCAGTAGTTATTGTGAAAAGCTACATTGCAATTGGCCAATTTAACATTACCGATATACAACATACTGAACCCCCTTAACAAAAAGGCTATGGGATTTTTTTTTCCAAAATATGAAAAACACAAATGCATAAATAATATAAGACATAAATATAATGATACATGAACGCATAAATAATATAAGACATAAATATAATGATACATGAACGCATAAAGAAATACACAAAAAATAAATGCGCTCTTACAAAGTTATATTTATTTATCAAAATATGCAGTACTTTTTTAATTTTGCTGTTCAATTGTGGCTTGTTTTGAGGCTTAGGAAAATGTATCATACGCCCTGTTCAACCAATAAGAACGAGGCAAACACTTTGTGAAGTGAAATGTTCTCTTCGCAAGCGTTTTTCTAAGCGTGAAGTGTATGATTCCCGATTATTCAAAAATTCATATAGAATCTTGATTAACCGAAAGTGATTTGGTTTCATGCCTTTAGGATAAGCGGGACTTGACTGTATTAATAATTACCTACATTATGTTTTAGTTCAATGTCTTTATTGAGTAAAAATTATATATATACTTAAATTAAGCTAAACACTTTCAGTCTTTTTTTCACACCCCAGGTTAAATCAGTGTTGAAGAACATAGCCTTTGATTTAAGTTCATGAATTATCAGGACATTATTATTTTTTAATAAAACACTAGTTGATAAATTAAAGATGTCCATTAAACCACCAAATATAAGTAACATGCAAAGTGATAGATGTGTGGCAAGTTGTTAAAGTTTCAATTAACATGTTCAGTTCTTTTAAACATCGATTATCAAAAGTAAGAAAATTTTAAGGACATTCAAGGAAGAACACAACTATAAAATATTTCAGCACTTTTCTCAATAAAATAAGAGTTAAAACTAATTAAATACTTTTTGAATTGTTGCAGAAACCGCTCTCTGTGACCAATTAGCGTATCAGGTGGCAGAGCTGCAAAACAAAGTTTGATTTACCGGATTACTGAAAAATACTATACGACAAATAAAGTTTTAAAAATTACAACTTACCCCTGTATATAAATTATAGAGCCCAGTAAGTCATAATTTATCATATAAAAATAACCGTTCATAAAAACTAATTAATACAGTCTGAAAATGTGGCTACAAAATAATTTTTATTAATTGGATTCAGCACATCGGAATTTTAGTTAAGACCCGCAGACATTCTAACTAATTCGCCCTTAAGGCAAAATATCACCATGCTTGTCTTATTGAGTATCTACGGCTTATTAAAAGTACTTTAACTTTTGTGCTGACCTTTTCTCTGAGAGATCTATACTTTGTGTGCTAGAAAGGAAAAACAAATAAATGGCTAAAAGTTAGGAATTTAGTTTTTAGATTGCCCCATGAGAAATTTTGTTAACAAAGTTGACATTCTGAGGTTACTGGATTACTTTGGAGAAATTGGATAGTGTTTTATAAATAGCATCCATAATTTTTTTTATCTTTTATTTTTGAACTTGCTGGTATGCTTAGGTATTAAAAAAAACCCTCCCTTCATGTTTGTGCTTTTTAACTTGAATCCATGTTAATTATATATTTTATATAAGCTGACAAGCAAAACAATACTTACAAGTGAATTAAAATAATTTCAGCAATATCAATGATAAACAATATCAAGGATGATTCTTTGACACATTCTTCTAGTCATGAAAAACTATCCAATTTCTATGAAGGTAAACAAAAACATTGAGAGATTTGGTTCCAGGAATCCATGTTCCCCTAAGAAAGACGACTAGACTTTTCTTGAACGATAGTATAGTTTAGTTTGAATTATCCTCGAAATAGAGCAATACAAGGGCTATTGGCAACAGGCGTTAGATTTTAGAACCCTAGTCAAGTGACGAGTCGACACCCGAGTAAGCACTCAACGCAATCATTAAGGGCGACATCGTACACAGCGTTAGGACTTTGAAGGATATTTAACATGTACCTCCTCCACACAGGGTATTACTTGTTGGACATTTTTGGACGGCATGGCCGTTTATAGGTCTGCAGTAATTTTGGCGATGCCCGGACCCCAACCTTGGACCTTCCACATGCTAGGCAAATGCCTAACCGACTGGGCTCCCCAGCCCCATCTTGAACTATAGATGGATAGACAACTCACCTGCATGTAGTTTGAAAAGAACCTTCACTGTGTAGTCGTAGAGTTGACTGGAATCCTGTATGCAGGGGATAAGAGGGGCCAAACGGCATTGGCCGCAATTGGTCATTGAATTTGACCGTGACATGTCAAGGGAACCGAACACTGAAAGAAATAAAAACACAATAGTAAAAAATATATAAAATTGTAAACTTTTGGAAATTTTTCTTTATTCTCTAGGTCAGGGGTTCCCAACCTTTTTGTCCCTGACTTTTTGAGAAATTTTGGCGTACCACCAGAACTAAATATTTCAATAAACGTATAATATTCACTCTTCAAGGAATTTCTAAAGAAAATATAGGAATTTATAGGAATAATTAGTAATCGATATATTAATATTTGTGGAGCGAATAATGGCAATAAGCCAATTATTTTAACCATGATTAAAAATTCTGCATAAAATATGTGAGGATCAGATGGTTTAATATCCGAAGTAAAAAAAATATCCCAAAAATTAAAGGAATCCGATTGGGGTTGAGGACTTTCCTTTATTTAAAAAAAAATCAGAGGATCCATAAACAATTACAGAACCGCTAATCTGGACACCCATAATCCAAACACTTTTGAATTTCGACGATGGTCCGAAAAATTTCCGATACTCTTTTTTTTTTAAACTTCATCCTGTCCAAAATCAGAAACCCCAAAATAGACCTCAGTAAAAATAATGAGAAAAAGATTCAAACGTTAAAAAAAAATCTTAACAATCAAGCTGTTCTTGTGATCACAAGATCACACGCTTGATCAAAGGAAATCTGCTGGTTGGTCCAATTGGCTTGAACCGGAGCTACAGTAAGGAGAGGATCATGCAGAGGAAAAAACAGACAGTCATTACGAGGCATTGTGACCCCATCCGTAGATTTGGTGAAAATTACTAGGCGTAAAATAAGTAAATCAGGAAACATTTTTGGATTGCACTGGCAGGTTAGTGATTTTCGAAAACATCTTAGTATAATATAATTATAATTAATTTAAATTTAATTAATTATTTTTTATCTTTGTTATTAGAATTTATAATTTTAGCTTTTTTTAAAATTTAAACTTAGTTTTCAGTGATATAGACTAAGAATGGATAGAAAACAGTATTTTCAGGATTATCAATGTTCTGAAACATTTGAGGTATGGCTCCCCTTTATTTGATTATTTTTTGCCGAAATTTCTCTACCTTTGCACTATATTTCTCTGACTAGATATTTATAAGCTAAGGAGCTTTTAACCCGATTCACAGACACGTAGTTTCCCTAAACTCATTTACAATTTTCCGAATTCCGGAAATATTGGGTAGTTAACCCATAATGGCTGAAGTCCAGGCTCAAGCCTGGATTAAAGGTTCTGTACTGTTTCCGGAAACTCCGTCGATCCTAATGCCTGACAATCCAAATATTCTTCAAACTCTGGAGATCACTTAATCGGGAAAACCTCCGAGAATCATTTAAAAGAAAAATTAGAAAATCACACAAGTGTAGAAAACCTCTGATCCGGCGATTCTATGGATTTTTTTATCCATTAAGGAAAATTTTGATAGATAAATGTTCAATTGATTTCGATTTTAACAAAAAAATACAAAATTCCTTACCAGCCTTTTGCTTTATATCGTCCATAAATACCGCTCATTCTCATGCTCGTATATCACGATTTTTGGTCGATAAATTTAGCACAAAAATAGCGACTGAAAAATTTGACTTTAACACGAGGCCTCAAGATCTCCAAAACATTAAAGCCACCGAGACAATAGTTGTCTCCGTTCACAGTCGATATCAATGAAAACTAAATTTTAATGAAGAACAAGTTTAAAGAATAAATTTTAATAATATAGATAAAAACTACAATTAAAATTTGAAGATGAATTAAGATTAGATTACACTAAGATATCTTCAAATATCGGCCACCGGCATCCCCCATTAGAAGAGGGTCATCTTCACCTGACCAAAAATATGCAGTCCAATAATGCTTTTTGATTTACTAATTTAGCTGCCTAGTAATTTCTACGAAATCCACCAATGATGTCGCATCCCCTTATAATGATTGGCAGATTTTTGTCTCCAGGTGATCGGAAGGGGTCTCGTTTTACTTTTGTAGCTCCGGTTCAGACCAAGTCAAACCAACCATAATATTTTTCTGCTGATCAAGTCCGTGAGTCGTAATGGCATTAACAGTTTGAATGTAAAGATCGTAATGAAGAAAGGGGGAAAAAGCGAAAGTAAGGGTCTAAAATGTAGGAAAAAATAGGAATTATAAGAAATATAGGAACTTTTTCAAATTTATAGGAATTATAGGAAATATAGGAGCGCTGCGAGGCCTGCTTTTAATAGTGTTCAAAGGTTTTTATGAGTAAAATTACTGAAAAGACTTCGTATTTAATGGTTAGATATTTGTTTATTTATGACAGGCTTATAATAAAGTAGAAATAAAAAGATTAAAATGGTATAAATTTACAGTTTTGTTTATTACCTATAGGGATAAAAACATGCAAGCACAAAATAGTACAAACTCAGAAAAATCTGATCCAGAAGTTAATTAAAGATTTCCTCTATAATATCATGTTAATGTTACAAATATGAGCAATATATTTGCGTGCTCACTGCATATGCGTACAAAAGCTTTTTATAGCATCATGTTGCTCACATCACTGACGCGTACCACCCGAAACATTCCTGCGTACCACCAGTGGTACACGTACACCTACCACCGGTTGGGAACCCCTGGGCTAAGGGATAAAGTCAACAAATAAAATTCTACAACAAGTCTCCACTAGTTTAGTCGTTTTTTTTAAACAAATCAGAAATGAATGAAAATATTAAGGGAATTTGGAGCCAACACTTTCTTTTTCATATATAAGTCTAGGGTTTATAGTAAAGAATAACTATATATTTAATAAAAAATTAATTGCAAGTTTTTTTTGTAATAATTAGCTTTGAAATCTTTATCATACTTACATCAGGCATTCTAGTTTACATATAAAATATACATCATTACTTTCAGTGCACCAGTGGCGACTGTTTTTACACAGTTCCCATAAGCAACTCAAGAGCGAGAATCAACTCAAGTTAAAAATAATAAAAGAATGCGAGTTGAGTTGAACTATCCTCAAACTGGAGCTACATAAAGTTATTGACAACAGGCATTGTCATTTATAACCAGTCAAGTGACCAGCTGCCATCCAAGTATGCAGCATCAGGACTTAGGACCATATTTCACATGCTCTCCCTAAACGCTGGGCATTATTCCTACTTATTGGATGTGCAGACCCTTTATGGGTTGGAAATTATTTTGGCAATACCCAGGTGTCTTGCTGAGTGGGCTCCCCATAACGGTATACACAGGGCTGTAGGTCTACTCACTGGCCACTGCACCCTTAAAAGGCACCTTACCCTTATGAACAGGGCCTGCTCCTCCATAAGGCCCCGGCCTAGGGCCCCCAAAATTTAGGTGCCCCTAAATTTCAGGTTCTATTATGCTAAATGAGGTAAATCCCCAAAATATAAGTAAACTAAAAAAAATTCTGATACTCCACTTTGTTTTTCGCTCAATTTTGGCTAAGAAATTGTCCTAACGCGATTGTTTTGATCGATGTTTACAAGGAAACCCACAAATTTTATACATTGGTCTATAGCATCATCATTACTGGAAATTGCACTCAAAATTTTTCGTAAAGGGCCCCCCAAAATAGATTGTGCCGATAGTCGGAGATTTCCTAGAGCAGGCCCTGCTTATGAGGGTCCTCGATGACCCCACTTGCAGGGGCTGTAGAGACAAGGACGAACCGGTCACTCGCATTCTCTGTGATTGCGAAAATTATGCAGTGCACAGATTTGAGCATCTAGGGCAACATTTGCTTGAGCCCTGGGAACTCCAGGATATTCCTATCACATCCTTGCTGAATTTTGCTTCGGCAAAGGGGCTCTTCTTATAGGAGATTTATTTCTTGGGAACAGTACAATAGATCCCTGGTCGCAGTGTATGGCTCTAACAGAGCCCCCCCCCCCCCCCACAAAGTCATAACTGGGATCCCCAACTCCAGCAAGAATGAAAAGTTAGACATTTTGTCTTATTTTTGTTAAACATTTTGGATAAGATATATTTCAAAATTGACATTTTATTGATAATAAAGGACATCTCACCTGCAGCTTGAAGGGCAAGAATTTCATCCATGTAGTCGAAAAATTCACAGCTCATCTGAAAACTAAAATTCAGAAAACAGTGAATCATTATTTTCTTGATAACTTTCAGCAAGGCAACTTAAAGAAATTTTAAATGATTATTAATAGTATCATCATTCATATATATTTCAATTGCAACATTATAAATATAATGAAATTAAATTCCTCTAACAAAAAATAATTATAAAAATACAAAAAGTATAAAACACCCAAGAACTTTCTAAAACTATCATAAAATGTTTTAGAGAAATATTTGGTTAGCACAGTACAAAACTTAAAAGTGTCAATACTTTATTTAAAGGGCACATCAAAAATATAATTCTAACTGAAGACAAAAATATATAGGTAAAACAATTGCACTTGCAAATACTATTGCTGCTTTGTAGGCTGACATTTACTATCTGCAAGTCAGTGATAGAATTTGAAGAGACAAGATCTTTTGGAATGCAGCTTCAAAGATTTTGCACTAGCCATGGAAAGATGGAAAAAATACTAATAAAATGCTTTAAATTCTACTTGAGAGCAAAATTTCATGGTATGCAAATTCATGTTAACGATGTTTCACTGCACATTAAAAGTCATAGAAAATTAAAACAGGAAAACAACAATGCATGCTTTCTATAAAGGGCTAGAAAAAAAATCTAAAACTATCAACTCGATGCTGGTATTTAAAAAAAAAAAACTATTTGCATAGTTTTGTTACCGCTTTTCACAAGGTTTTGCTTAAGTTTTAACTGTAAGAAAAAAATTATATATATACATTCGGATACCATTAAAACATTTTGGAGGATTTTGTGGGTTTACGACACAATGATGGTTAAACTTTTGTAGATTAAAAAAATTCTCACATACATATATTTTAGAGATGTGTGCTTATTTTTAGCTTAAAACTATGAACCCTTTTTACAATTTAAAAATATAATGTTTTTAAGGTTAACCCAGGCTGCAAGAAGGGAAATGTCAAATAGGGCCAGCTCCCCGATGTAACAAAAAAAAAAAACGTTAACGACATTTCACTACACATTCAAAATATCTAAAGAAAATTCCAACACTATCATTTACTTACATTCTACACTTTCATTTACTTTCATTCAACACTATCACATATTTACATTCCAGAACACTATCATTTACTTACAAAACATTGACATCCCTTTCCCCAATATCATCCAGCTCATTATCTGTGACAGACAAGTTGCCTGGGAACCTCGGATTCTGAATGAATAAGGAAACAATTAGGTATTTGATTTGTAAAGTAATGAACTGCAATAGTTCAAAGTAAAAGTCAGCCAGAGCCTACTGATCATTTTAGGGAAACATTTTTGTGTGCATTAGTTTATAGCTTACAGTCCTTCTGATTACAACACAAACTTCAAAAACCGAGCCGTTTTAAAATATTTATGAGCCAAACCCAAAAACTTATTGTGTTATTTAATGAAAAAAAAAAGCTTCATAACCCTTTCAGTCTTAAAGACCATTGGGCATCATCATTTTAGATTTTTTTTTTCTGATTGTCTATAGCCACTTATGATATCAATAAGCACATCATTTGATTCTTCAAACTTTTTTCCTAGTGGAAAATATTTTTAATTAATCCTAATAGATGTCAGCCTCATTATTTTTTTTTAATTATGATCAGAAACATGACGATGCCAAATGGCATTACTGAGTCTAAAAAGGGTTAAACAACTTTGTAATAACTGCTTCTATTCACATAATGACACAAGTTTACAGATAATATGACATAAGTTTACAGATTATATCCATTTAGTATTTACTCTATACACTTATAAATAAATTATTTATAAAATTTAAGTTGTATGTTCTTATTTTTTCCAATCCATTTATTATTACTCCTCTATTGATAAAGAATCACAATACAATTTTCTAAGTAATTTTGATGCAAAATTGCATGTTGTACTCATGGAAAGCGTTTTGTTTATGATGCACATCAACCAAAATGACTGTATAATTTAAAATAAAACATTTAAGTAAACTTACTTTTAAATGAAATTGTAACTTTGAAAGCAGCAATGTACAGTAACAATGGATAAGGCGTCCATACCCATCTTTTAATAGACCCTGCACGGAGAAAAGAATGTTTTTAAAGAACAATAGAAAATTATTTAATACTGGTGTTTGCAATGATAATATCTACAAACACAATTAATGAAATGCTGATTATCCACCTCCCTACCTTGAGGGGTCTAATTTTTTATGACTTAAAAATTAGCTAATGTTTTTAGTGGTAATGTTGAGTAATTATGTTAAATGGTATATTTGACCAAATAAATAATAAATTTAATTTTTATATTTCCAAAAAAATGCAAATTTCAAAGAATTTGCTTTAAAAATAAGTGTTACCCGAAATGTGTTATTTAACGAAATAATTCATTTGTTCCTTAAATATTTAGCAGAGTCATTCATTAGATCTTCTTACCTGTTTTGACATGAGATTTAACCAAAACTATCATTAGTTTAGGAATTACATACTTTAAAAGCCATGTTTATAGAAAAAAAAAAAGGAAAGTGGAAGGGGTGCAATTGCCCTTGCAGCTACCATGTTTGCTACGAAATATTAGTACTATATATACGTTTACGCATGAATGAAAATCATTTGTTTTCTTTCTTAAAAATATTCGTATCTTTATAATAATTTTTTATGCCGAATGCCATTTTGATTGGTCGGATAATTTGCTGCCCCAAAAAATCTCTAGGCTACAGCCTACTTAGCTTATTTAGAAATACGGCCCTGGTGGTGTCCATACCTTCCAGAAGTTCCTCAAATCATGACTCAGCTATTATTGGCCTGTGCAACTCACGCTATCTTGTGGTTTTATTTCAAGGGTACATTTTTATCTGTGCATGTCGTCAAGGCTACAAGTAAATGAGCAGGGTGCGAAATTAGCGCTAGACCTCTAGGCAATGCCGATGTTTTTTCGGAAAGGACAATAAAAGTTTCCAACTTACTAGACCGCCAGTATAGCAAAAATTCTGACCACCAAACTTTTGACTGACAAATTTTGACCCAAATCATCACCCAATTGATGCAAATTAGACTTCACTCTCCAGAAATCAGTCTATTTGATCCAGAGCAAGCCTTTCAATTTTGCAAAAGTGACGTAAAAAAAAAAGGAAAATCAGAAAGCCATATTTACGTAGAGGCGCTTTTGAATCTAATTGCAAGAGTACTTGTGAAGCGATTGTACAAGTGAAAGCAATTGAAACAGTACTTTCACAGAAGAGTCAGACAACTGATTAACTAGTTTTGCCGTAAATATTTGTTAAAAAATTAAATTTTAGATAGTACAATTGACTTTTATTTAATTTTTTTGGTCTAGCAAAATTTTTCAATGGCTAGTACTTTTAAGTTCCTACAAGACCAGTTGTCTAGCGTAAAATATTCTTAATTTCGCACCCTGATGAGGTTGACACGGCATATAATTTTACAGTATTAAGTAGTGGAAATATTGTCTCATTTATATTAAACTTACCCATAACTTTCCTAAATCTTTTAAGCTTGTCTGATATTTCATAGAGTCTCTAATAGCCTGCAAAAGATATTCAACCATTAGTCACAGTTCTTAGCGTAGAATGACTTGACTTTCTTGGTGGGGGGCAAGAACGCCAAGCACTGCGACTTTAAGTCTATTGTACTAAGCCCCAGAAATGACACAAGAGACACACAAAGAAAGAGACGACACAAACACATAGACAAATAACATTTATTGACGGTCACAAACATCCATGCCTGACCGGGATTCGAACCTGACCCCAGCAGCTCCAAAGGCCAGAATCCTAACGAGTGTGCCACCGGGGCGGCACATTATTAGCGTAGAAAGTTACTAAGAGGATCCATTTTTTAAAATAAAAACAGGTTTATTTGCAACTGAGTTTACGGTGTAGTTACTGCTTCCACAAAAAAAATTTAGAGCAGAACATTCTTATCTACTTTTTTGTGTTGTTGACTACAACAAAAAATTACAAATATGAAGAATTATAAAAAAAATAGTGTTTCAGCCAACAATTGTTTTCCTAAAAGGGCTGCTTACTTGGCGGATCAGGCGTTTTGCAGACGCTGTATAATTTTGACACTCAGATCACAATGAATCCCTGAGCTCTCTTTGGATGTTAAAGCATACAGAGATTTAATTTTGCCGAGAGGACCCATATACATAATAGCCAGCGTATAAATATAAAATAAGCGGTATCGCATCGCAAAACGCGACACCAAAATGAAAACTTGCGATAGATATTTAGCTTTGTATCCCATTTAATTGCGATACAATGGATCACCGTATTTTCGGATTGCCGTAGTTTTGCGACTTCCGGATCCCCGAAGTTCGGTGACTTTCGTAATTATTACCTGCAGCCAAATTTGTTCCTTAAAAAGTCATGCTGCAGCCACATTCAGAAAGTTTTTGCAAACGATTCAGAATCAGATTGCTTCAGTTCAGTTATCTAAGTCATAGAGGTTTTTTAATATAATGCAATATATGTTATGTATAATAATTATAATGTAATGTGTGTAAATATTATTTGCAAGAAATAAGGAAACAGGAAGGGAGATATTTCTCAAAAATTAAAATTTCCTCCCGAAACAATTAAAGCGACTGCGTCTGGAAGAGTCCTTAAATTTTTTCAAAAGTGCTATGCATTAATGAAAAACTGCTACACACAAATACTTTGGTGTAGCAGAACTGCTAAACTTAAAAAAAAAAGTATTTTTCCGGCCGATAATAGCAAATGGCTTTTCTATTAAGATAAATCGGTATATAAGAATGTAGCTGCGTAATGAATTGACATAAATTTAATTTTCTTTTTTCCTTCCTCAATGGCACGAGAGCCCCGGGTGGGCCCTGGCCTTCTTAATCAATCTCCTCCAGGCCTGCCTCTGCCTGGCAGTGGTCTTCCAATTTGAGACCTTTATTACTGATAAACCTCTTTCCAAGCAATCGGCCCAACTAAGCTTTGGTCGACCTCTGGGCCTTGATCCGATGGGCTGAGCCAAAAAGATTATATTTGTCGAACGCTCTCTGTTCATTCGCATGATGGGACCAGCCCATTTAATTCTTTGAATTTTTATAAACTTGACAACATCAGGCTCTCTAAAAGCCCGATAGAGTTCTGAGTTTGAACGTCTGTACCAAGTACCATCAACTTGTTTGCCTCCAAAAATGGATCTTAGGATCCGACGTTCGAAGATTCCCAAGGAATTCTCATCTTTCTGTGTTGTTGTCCAAGTTTCTGAGGCATGTGTTAGGATAGGTCTGATTAAGCATTTATAAATTAGCAGTTTAGTATCTATTTTTAGTAGGTTTGATTTTAAATATTTTTTCAATCCTAATAATTTCTTTTCTAATTTAAGAAAAACCTTACATTTATGTGACCTTCTCTCAACACTTTGTGCAGCACATGACAAAACTTCCAAGCAACGATTGGATTTCCTTGCAGAGGCAGTTTCAGTACCACACCCCAAAAGGTCCCAGCTCCTTTGTCTGTAAAAGTACCTATGATGGCAGCTGAACACGTTAAGGAATAACAACCAAATGTATACGTTAAGCTAGAACAAAAACTTTCACACAGGGATCGGGGTACCGTGCTACTTGTAACAGTTCTTTTTTTAAGGTAACGTTGAGTAATGCCGTTAGATTGTTTCAGAAAGTAACTAAGTTACGCGGTTGCCACACTTTATGGTAAAAAAAATCAGGGACTATTTAAAGGACTTTTCAAGGATATATTTTTCCATTTTCAAGGACTGTATAATCGAGCACCCAACATCTAAATTTCATGATAGTTTTACAAATTCATTTAGATAACGAATAAAAGCTCCCTAACTTTCAAATGAACGTTATATATGTTATAAACTAACCATTTAGTTCACTTCAGTTAATCACTTTCTCTGCCTTCTTGGATTATACATTTAAACAATAAATCAAAAAGTAAAATGAACTGATTCACACTGAGAAAGTGTTTTTAATGAATCCAAAATTAACATTTCCACCAGTCTTAGAACACAACATTTGAAGACTTCTATTATGTTTGACGACACAGTTAAAGAAAACACAAACAAGTTATCTATAAGCACAAGAGTAATGTGTAATAATTAAGTAATAAAATAAGATTAAAAAAATAAGTGATGTCATTGGAAGGGAGAAAGGAAAAAAGGCCATTTCAAGATAAATTCGTCAGCCCAAAAAATTAAGGACTTTTCAAGATTGACAATGTTTTTCAAGCACTTTCCAACCTTTGAAAATCAATGTTTACTTTTTAAGCACTTTTCAAGTACAGCACCAACCCTGAAGTAAGCTACTTTTAGAGGTAACGAAATAGGTTTTTAATTCTCACGCTGCTCTTCACGGATATTTTAGGCACAGTTTGGGGTTCAGCTTAATTCCTCACAAATTCATTTAAATTTTAACAACATTACATTTTCCTACTTAACTTTTTCCTGATTTTCCCTATTTCCTTAGTCGTGGTTCTCTTTGAGAAGTGATAATATGGATAATGTAAATTTTTTTACATTGAATTTCTTAAAGCAACAGTGATAAGCAAGTAATTAATGTAAGTATAAGTAGATACTTTTCACATTAAGAGGACTCTCTTGGGAATTTCACATCATGAAAATTGTAAAGTTATTCCAATGGAGAATATTCCCAGTTCAATTATCTCCACAATTTTATTAAAAGGTTATTAGTTTCTTGTATCATTTTAAAGATGGAAAGAGTAGATTTCATAAAACTAATTTGTTTTGTGAAAATCACATATTTATTATTTTTAATAATTTTTTTAATTAGAACTTAATAAGTACTCCATTTTTTACTAACTTCAAAAAATTATTAAAAATACTAAATATGTGATTTTCACAAAACAAATTAGTTTTATGAAATCTACTCCTTTTGTTCGTTACAGTTATACAAAAAACTAGTAATTTTTTTTAAAATTGTAGTGGCAATTGACTTCTGCCAGTGGAAAGAGACTTTGAAAGAGACTTGTAAAAGAAAGAGACTTGTCTTTTGCCAGAGTGTTACCAGTGAATGTTTTACATAGGAATAACATTACGATTTTCAAAATGTGGAATTCCGAAGAGAGTCCTCTTTAAGTAACTGCAACTGTAACAGTTACTTTTTTAATTGAGTAACTGTGACAGTTACTTTTTGAAAGCAACTTTCCAATCCCAGGAAGATTTAGGTTTAGGTTTGAATTATCGTCGCACTAGAGCTACACGAGGGCTATTGGCGACGGGCGTCGTATTTTAAAACCACAGTCAGGTGACGAGCCAACACCTGAATAGGCAGCCAACGCAACCGTTAAGGGCGACATCCTACGCAGCGTTAGGACTACACAGCGTTAGTGAAGGATATTCAATGTGCACACACGGGGTATTATTCGTCGGACATTTTTGGCTGCACAGGCCGTGGGTGCCTATTCAGGTGATGCCTATTCAGGTGGGTGATGCCTAATTCAGGTCATTGGGTGCCTATTCAGGTGACGAGCCAACACCTGAATAGGCACCCAACGCAACCGTTAAGTGCGACATCCTACGCAGCGTTAGGACTACGCAGCGTTAGTGAAGGATATTTAATGTGCACACACTGGGTATTATTCGTCGGACATTTTTGGCTGCACAGGCCGTTTATAGGTCGGCAGCTATTTTGCCGATGCCCGGACCCAAACCTGGGACCTTCCGCATGCTAAGTGAGTGCTTAACCGACTGGGCACCCCAGCCCCCAACCCCGGAAAGAATGTCTATATGAATACAGGCATACTTTAAAATGCAATCTCAAAAAATAAAAACCAAGGATACACCGGACATGCTTTTCTTTCACAGGCGACTCCTGGCAGTTGATCGCTTTAGATATGCTGATGCTCTGAAAGAAAAAAACCCAGCCGATTTGAGCAATATTTACACATTAAAAGTTAATCATATTAATCAATTAAGTTAATCAAGTCTCATTAAAAAAATATACTAAAAATATAATTTATTTAAAAGTTCAAATGCTTAATTCATCATATTTCATACAACTCGGGATATAGCAAGCCTACGTTAAATTTCAAACTGGCAAAAGTCGCCAATGAACATGACAATTCATGGCTCTACCAAGCCGTAAACTTATAAAATAAGGGTAGAAAATTACCGTATGGTAACCCTTGACAAACTTTCCAAAATTGCGCCAAAACTCGGCCGAAAACCCAACCGAAATGAGCAAATAACGGTCAGACAGGGTTTCCTTAAAACATCATTGTTGCGAATTCAAAGGGTTCGAATCATCAGTCGATGTCAGACAGATTCCACAAAAAATTATTTATTGCCAAATCCGAAAAAAATCGCACCAAGGGTTACCATACAGTAAATCTTATCCAAAATAACTTTACAACCAGCACAGTGGCTTAAGGTTTCACGAAATTTTTGCAGTTTCAGTTGTCCTTCTATAAACTACAATAAGTTAACCCTTTCAGTCCCAAAAATTTACTACACTACAGAAACATCCGATATTCACAAAATAAGCTTATTTTAGGTCAAAAATAAGAGTTCCATGAGAAAAAAAATTCATTTAAATTTTTTATATAGTTTTTGAAATGCCAAAATTTTTTAACTGTGGAAAACTACAAAATAAAAAATTTATATCAAGTAAAAACACTTCGAGTTATATATTTTAAGGTATCTGACCATAGTATTAAAAAAATTTCAGTAATTATTTTAACCGAAATAGTTTAAATATGTGGAACTGAAGTGAACTTTTCAAAAATCAGGTAAAAGGCTTGTTTGCCACTTTCTAAATAAAAAAAGTAGTAGTTCTGACTTCTATTGAGATTAATGTAAAATATTGTCGAATAGAACAAAGTGTGAAGAATCGAATGATGTGTGTTTGGATGTCCTCACAGGACATAAACATTTGGAAAAAAAATATTGAAAGTGATGATTCCAAATGGCATCACTGGGACTGAAAGGGTTAATGAGAAACTAATTTTAATTATTAAAACAAGGAATGACATATCGATAGATTTCTGTTCAACATTGTTGAATAAATATCATTAGAATGGAAAGACACCTTAACATTTTCTAAACACACATATAAAAGTTTTAAAATAACATAGGATACTATAAACTGTAAAATTCCTAAAGTCATTAGCAGAAATACTAGTTAAAACAATATTATTATAGTTTTAACTAGCATTTCTGCACTACACTAAAAGTTAGCAATAACTAAAAATAAATAAAGTAATAAACTACGAAATTGACCATCGTCATCTTCGAGGAGTTAGCATTCTAGGAACTAAAAGACTTCTAAAGAAGACAGAAAAAAATATTTTCACGTTCCAATAATGCCATGAGTAACATTCCGGAATGGATAATCGGTTCTGCATGGATACATGTTCGATTAACCGGATGAAAAACTCTGTTATCCGGAGGGGGGGGGGGGTGACAATCTTGAGTTACCTGGGACCTCTCGAAGTTTTCCCTTTCGGCATCTAAACTGTTCGTTTTCCTTTGGGGCAGAACTTTCGAAAGGGGTAAGGCGCACATGGTAGACAGACGAAAAGACTCGGTAGAAGACAGATGGTCCTGATAAACTAAAAACTGAACGTCCCCCTTATTTTAACAACTTGGTTGCCTCGAAATTTCGAAGGGGCATGCGTTTAAAAAGGTGGGCTGAAATCAGTGTTTAATTTTGGACTTTCGAAACTTGTGCGGAAACGTATAAAGGAAATAATTCATTTTATAAACAAACACTTCAAAAATAAGTCACAGCTGTCTTTTTCAGAGACATAACATAGAGTGGACTGCGCATTGGCAAACCTAAAGTGTCCTAAACATCTAACTTACACAGTCACATGACTGTGTCGCGTTTGGCTCGCATCTATGGCGAGTTTACCATTTGGCGAGTTTTTCCACAACGACCTGAACACAGAGGCCGACAATCTAATGTTATGATAAAGAAGCTTGGAAAGGAGCAAGGATGAATCGCTAGTATATTAAGATCCTCTTAAGATTATTTCTTTGATTTTGTGCGTCTATTTAAGATTACTTGAACAATTGAATGTGGACTCTTTATTAAAAATTAATTTAAAAGAACATTAGTAGGTTTATGTAGAGTGTTGCTGCAATATAAGTTGGTAATGACATGGTGAATATTTTCTGCCGTCTCTATAACTTTCGTTCCAACGGTCCGATTTTTTTAAAAAAAATCAAATATATATATATATTCTGAAATATTGCTTCTTCCTTTATTTCACCTGAAATAAATCAACTTTCTAAAACACATCAACATATTACAAATTCAACAAATGCTCTACTTTTCAAATATAAATAACTCAAAAACTACGATTGCAAAAACAGGTTTCGTTTTGACCAAATTGTAAAAAAAATATTCTACTTTTAAGCTGTCAATGTTCAGACCATTAATTTAATTGACTTGGCCCAAAATATTTATTATAATTAGAGTTCTAACAACGTTGATTTAATCATGAATATGATTCTTCAGTATAAAAGAGCTTTTAGAATAAATTCCCTCGATAGAAATTATAGTTTATGACGAATACACAATTACTAAAAGTATGCAGAACTAAATAAATTTTACCCGTGAAAGTGTGACTAATCCTTTTTTATACCCCTCTTTACAATTAGGAATTCACAAGCATTTGACATCTTGCACAAAACGTTACTGAATTAAGAGTACAACATTCACGATTGTTAACATGCTCAGAGATTAAAAGAATGTAATTAAATATTTATTATTTAAGCCAAAAGAGAAAAATTCCAACAATGCTCAAAAAATCGTCTGCAAAAACATTTTAAAAAAAATTCAAGCTGCCGTGATTGGTAGAAACCCACGTGACATGGATATTGATGGTAGTCTCCACTTCGGTTTGTTAGCTGATATTCAGGTCTTGCGACAATTTGGAATAGTTCGTAACGAAACGGTAGCGTTAAGTTGCCATATGTAGCAACCTTTCCCCTCTTGGCGATTTATGATGTTTAGGACATAATGCTAATCTGCAAGGGATAGCGGTTTTTTAGAAAAAACTGGTTTTCCATTTTCCATCGGTTTTTCCCTAAAAAACCGGTTTTCGGTACCGTAGGGCCTCATACAAAAAAACCGGTTTTCAATCAAAACCGGGACCACCAGTTTTTTGAAAACCGGTTTTGGTTTTCCATCCCTAAGCTGCTTTACTATGAATGCGCAGTCCACTCTATGTTATGTCTCTGGTCTTTTTTGGTTTTGGTTGAGTTAGAGTTGGTTGCCAGATATTGGAAAGGAAGTTTACTTTTATTTCCGGGATGCCGTGACGTACGAAAGGATGTTTGGAAAACTACAATGATCTTAAGGGTTAATGGTACGATAGCGGATAGCACAGCATCGGTAAAGTATGCAAGATTTAATTGAAAATAAAATATATTAATTATACTTAATATTTAAAAAGATATTTTTACTGACAAAAGATATTCCATTTAAATCACGAAATGTAATTAGCTGTGTTAAAAACTCTTCATGATGGAGATTAGGAAGTAAAAAAAAAAAAAATATTAATCTCGTAACTCGCTTCCATTCCATTCTAACTGCTGATCCGGTGGCGTAGTGGTTAAGGCATTGGCCTCTGGAGCTGCTGGGTCCGGGCTCGAATACCGTTCAGGCATGGATGTTTGTGTTTGTCGAGTATATGCGGAGTACGTGCTCGTAAAATCTGTTGGCTCCGAAAGTCTTGTGGGCGGTCATTGCACAGTTTCCCATGGGTACAGGTCCCTGGAGAAAATTTCCCTCCCCTTCAGGGACATGTCTAAATTGCGGAGGTGGCGACAGATGGCAACATCTGTCATATGTGTTTGTATGTAACTTGTGTTTTCCTACTTGACGATGGTTTATAAGCGGGTCCTTGCGACCAAGCACGCAAGCCTGAAAATATATGTCTACCAACCAACCAATACATTCTAACCTCGATCCATAGACAAAGAAACTATAGACCAGCAAGTCAGTCTGATGCCTAGGGCACCGATAGTTTCCTTTGGAACTAATACTCTATTGACGATTGATTTGTTGATTGGTTTAATTGAAATTAAAATATGAATAAATATATATTTATTTGATAAAATTAAAACTGATAAAGTTTTATAAATAACAGAAATAATAAGTTTATTCTTGAACGAATTAATTCCACGCTAATCATTTATTTGTTGCTTGGTATATTCAGAATTCCTAAAAATTTCGAATCCTAAAAATTTCGAATATATTAAAAGGAAGTCTGGCAACAGAGAGTAAATTTCGGTTACCAGTTACCATGACGATAAAATTGATAAATACATTTTAGAATAATGTACTTTCTTTTTTTGTCTTCTACAATTATTATTATTTTTTTTTTGCTAATTTTTATTCAAATAGTAAACTTCGAAGAATTTTCAGCAACCAAGAGAATAAATGACAGTAAGTGTATTTCATGAAACAATAAAGCGAATTATTGATGACTGTTTTGAACGATATTACAATGTTCTCATGTTTTTATGAAAATCGTATGTAATTCATCTATTTTAAAGAGATAATTCAGTGTATTGCTTAATTTATATAACAGTTTTGCTATTAATTGTTTCTAAAGTTATAAATCTTTAAAAGATCTTGTTGCTTACATTGCCAATATGGCAAAATATATTTTACAAAAAGAAACAACCCAAGTCCTACTAGCTGCTGTCTTTAAACATTAATTTTATTTTGTAAAGAATCTCTATTTATTCATTTTTTTATCATTTAGAATTGGTTAAAGAAATGATAGGAATTAGTTCTACATGAAGAAATGCTTTTCCGTGCTTTATACTTATAGGATATTGCAGCATCTTCACAGAAACTGATAAATTTACCGGCATAAATCTTAATGACGTGCATAAGATACATAGTGGCGTTCTAAATAACAAAATTTTACGCAATCTAATGTTTTTATTATCTAGCAAAATTGAAATAATAAGTGTGCTGAACAATTGCAGTTTCTCTTATCATTTTTAGTAAAATATTTAAAGTTATGTGTTGCTTGTTTGTAATGTACATATATGTTTGAAGATTGCTTGATATTGATAAGAATAAAAAATAATATTGTAAAGGATTATAATAAAAAAAGAAATATTCTGATATTTATGCATTTAAGTTTTATTCTTGTATTCTGTTCACTATATATAAATAACAATCAATGTTGTAATAAGTAATTTCGCGAGCTATTTATTGTTAAATGCCTTGCATAATTTTAATTTATATTCTCTCACCACATTTAATGTTAATGAAAATTGCCTAACAATATTGAGAAATATTGTCTTTTGAAAAGTGATTTCATTAAAAATAAACAAACTTGGTAAAATTTGCTTCCTACTGCCTGTTCATCCTGATCTTTAACACAGCCAAAAATAGATACTGTCTAATAAATCGAAATATTATTTAATTCATTAAATTGAACAAAGAGATAAATTTAACTACAACTTCAACCATTTTAATTACAATAAAATTATAAACAAAACGCATGGTCACGCTATCGTCAAAAGTAGTTTCTGTTCGTCACTTGACCAAATTTTAGGTTACGAAGTGTAGATGACTGTGTTAAAGCTCCTAAAGGGCTAGAAAAGGCATGCCAACCATTACCATAGTTCCAAAGGAAACTATCGAGGGCGCTAGTTTCTATCTCAATTTCAATATAGACATTCTCCAATACTAATCCAATCAGAGATACACATCTAAAGTACTTAATCTATGCCTCGATCCATAATTCTACTTTTCCTCTCGCAATTAATATTCTTTTTCCGCTTGCTTCATAAAACAATAAATAACACATTTCACAAGGTATCTTTCAAATTTTTTATAGTGTTAAATCTTTAATTTACAACAATGTTATAATTCTCTTTCTATACAGATCCTTTAAATAGTATCTATGTTCAATACATCATATTACAAACGAGATACTCAATGCCATTTTAATATTAATTTTATATTTTATCTCGTTATGAGTCTTGTGGCAATTTTAACACAGTTAATTTTAGTAATATAATATATGGGGGAGGCTGACATTGCAAAAATGCATGCAATATCAAAAGTAAATTAATCATAAACTGCTATGATATATAATGGCTGGCCTTGATATACGGAAATAAAATGCAAAAATGTGGTAAACATTCCACATCATATTTCATGCTAATCAACATGTATCGCTGCCCTACGTTAAATTTTTAAGTTATTCCAAAAAACGCCAAATGTCACAGACTGGCCATTATATCCTAGCTGTACCATCATTCATTCAACTTCTATCCAACAGAAACGAAATATGGATCCAATGGACATTCACAGTGCAGCTGAAGTGGGCGACCTGCATAGGGTGAGGCAGCTCGTGGAAGCGGATGCATCGTCCTTTTACAGCTGTGATGACGATGGGTGTACTCCTCTGCTATTGGCCGCTAGCTGTGGTCATCATGCAGTGGTGGAATTCCTCATCAACTTCATACTCTACCCCGAAAATTGTAAACCCCACGTGTTGCTGGATAAAGATGTGGAGAACGAGGGTGCCATGGGTCTATTTCTTCAACATGATGATCAGAACTACACCCTTCTCCATTTCGCTTCTATGCATGGTTGGGTGGACATCGCACAAACCATCATTGAGAAAGGATCAGAGTCGGATCTGGTGAATGCTGCAACAAGCGATGGTTATACGCCTCTCATCCTGGCTGCAATGTGTGGGAAAGAAGACTTCGCAGCTCTCCTCCTTCGATCCGGGGCCGGCGTCAATCGAAGAGGCAACCGTGGGTTCACTGCCTTGCACTGGGCTGCTCGGAGGGGTAACGTCAGACTGGTCCAGCTATTTCTAAAAGAAGAGGGATTAAATCTCAACCCTCAAGATCGAGACGGCCAGACACCCCTGCACTATGCTTGCTGTTCGGAAGATTATCATTTTTCTTTGGATTGTGAAAGCGTTATAAAGCAGCTGTTGGCAGCCGGTGCCAACGTAAACCTGAATTGCAATTACAGTAAAACTCCTCTAAAAATTTATTTAGGGAAACCAAACCCCAGTCTGGAAGTAATCAATTTATTTGTACAGCATGGTGCCTTTTTTCAGGACCCTGACTGTGGGAAAATATCTGATAATCCCGTTCTCGGAGAGAATGTTTTGAAGAATATGGATCTTTGCACACAATCTGTCATCAACAAGTTCAGCTATCATACATTACCTGCATTGTACAGCAGTCCTTATTTTGCTAGCATGCTTCCATCTAAGGATAGTTTAATGTTAAACGCTTCCCAAAAAGAAGAGGTGAAAAACTTTGTAAGGCATGACATTCAACAAAATACATTCTGCAATGTTGTTCGAGTGCGCCCAACAGCCCTAAGTGCACTCTGTGTTCAATGTCTGGCCGCTTACACTGCCAGTCGTCAGTGAGACTTGTCTGATTGTTACAAATTATTTTATAACTTTAAAATGTAATACACTAATAATACATATATTCAATTAGTAATTAAATTAATAAAGTTAATTTGGAGTAGTACATATAAAAATTTGGAAATTTTTTTAAGGAGCAACAGAAGTAGAAGGCAAATTATTTTTGCAGTTTGCTTGCAGTTTTTTTTTTAAATGTTTTATTGTTTCATTTGTTCTTTGAAACTTGGAATCAATAAGTTAAAAAAATAGCCATATCCAGAAATTTTATTTAGGTTAAGCAGTATTTCGCCTAAAGCGATTTGGCATTGAGTTTTTTAGAATTTGCACAATAACCAGTAATTTAATTAGATCCCTTCTTGACCCAATTCATTAGAGGGTAATTCCCAATTAATTAGAGGAATAAAAATATACTAGAACAAAATTACGTACCAATCCCGATCATCCAACAACAAACAATTTTTAATGTTGGATGATCGGGCTTGGTACACAATTTTATCCTTGTATATTTTTATTCCTCTTTGTTTGGTTCGGAGGCGTCGGGGTCTGTGGGCTGCTGTTTTTGCTTACAGCGGGCAGTCCATTTCAGAAACGCCTCCGGAGATCTTGGCTGGCTAGACCCCCTGATGAGAAGGTCAGTCGGGATCTCCTTTTCTTCACTTTTAATTTCTTTTAGTATTTATATTGATTACTTTGTACAATCAAGCTGCTTTTAGCGCTATTGTCATTGTAATTTTTGTTTTTTATTTCTTTTAATCCTTTGCTTGTTTGTAATTCTATAGTAGGGCAGAGACTGAACCTGGCAACAGCACCATGGACCAATGCTGAGACATATAGGGTGGCATGTGGGGCCTGATGGTAGTGATGGGTCGGTCCGGAATGAACGGGTCCAAAGGAACGGGTCCTCAAATGGAACGACTCGGTCCGGTCCACTGTTTCAAAAGGAACGGGTCCATCGTTCCAACTGCATAATTTAGAAATTTTTGCGAACTTTTTTTTTCTTTAAATTTCAAAAAATTTAGAATTTACAAACACATGAAACTTGGAACTGAAATTGGATTGGAAAACTCTATCTTGCCACTTTAAATATAAATAAACCCTAGGTTTTGAGAGTCTGCCCGATTGTTAAATAATAATATTTGACTGAACAGAACATTGATAGATAATCTTCTTGTTCCAGTCTTGTTCCAGTATAAATGGCAGTACCCTTTCGGTCCGGTCGTCCGGAACGGATAACCGGGCCGGTTCGTTCCAAAATCGGTAAATGTCTGTCTAACTGTCATATAATATATTAATATCTATCTTTTCGGTCCGGAATCCGGACCAAATCGTTAAAGTATTGTATTGGGGAATTCTGTCCGGCTATTATATGTGTATTACTTATGACTGCCCTGTTCATTGGATCACGATAATCTCGCTTCAGTACTTAATATGTATTTTTCGAAAACTCTTTTGGTCCGAAAGGGCGAGGACCGGACCGATTCGTTCAAAAATCCCTGAATGTCGTGTCGGTCCGACTGCTAAATTTATGTTTTACTTTTGACTTGCTTGAACATGAACATTGTTTCCGATCTCTTCACGTAACAGCACATTATTTTATATTTTCAGTGCACTTTTACTGTGTTTGAAATAGTAGTACCAATCGGTCCGGAACGAATGGCCGGACCGGATCGTTCCAAAATCCGAAACTATCGGTCCGACTGCTAGTTTATTTTATATTTTCAGTGCAGTTTTACTGTATTTAAATAAGTAGTACCAATCGGTCCGGAACGAATCACCGGACCGGTTCATTCCAAAATCTGAAACTTTCGGTACGACTGCTAAATTATTTTATATTTTCGTCTATTTTTACAGCTTTTACTGTATTATAAATAAGTTGTAACATTCGGTCCGGGACGGATGACCGGACCGGATCGTTCCAAAATCTGAAACTATCGGTCCGACTGCTAAATTATTTTATATTTTCAGTGCAGTTTTACTGTATTTAAATAAGTAGTACCAATCGGTCCGGAACGAATCACCAGACCGGTTCATTCCAAAATCTAAAATTATCGGTCCGACTGCTAAATTATTTTATATTTTCGGTGCAGTTTTACTGTATTTAAAATAAGTAGTACCATTCGGTCCGGAACGGATGACCGGGCCGGTTCGTTCCAAAATCCGAAACTATCGGTCCGACTGCTAAATCATTTTATATTTTCGGTGCAGTTTCACGTATTTTAAATAAGTAGTACCATTCGGTCCGGAACGAATGACCGGACCGGTTCGCTCCAATATCCGAACATGTCGGTTAGACTGCTACAATAATGTGATATCTTTTCGGTTCTGAGGCCGGACGAAATCGTTCAAAAATCATGAAATGTCAGTCCGACTACTAAATATATGTTTAATGTTTTACATTTGACTTGCTTGGACATTGTTTCCGATTTTCTCGTTCCAGCATATTATTTTATATTTTCGGTGCACTTTTACTGTGTTTTAAATTGTAGTACCAATCGGTCCGGAACGAATGAGGACCTGTTCGTTCCAAAATCTGAAACTTTCGGTCCGACTGCTAAATTATTTTATATTTTCGGTGCAGCTTTTACTGTATTTTAAACAAGTAGTACCATTCGGTCCGGAACGGATGACCGGACCGGTTCGTTCCAAAATCCGAACATGTCGGTTAGACTGCTACAATAATGTGATATCTTTTCGGTTCTGAGGCCGGACGAAATCGTTCAAAAATCATGAAATGTCAGTCCGACTACTAAATATATGTTTAATGTTTTACATTTGACTTGCTTGGACATTGTTTCCGATTTTCTCGCTCCAGCATATTATTTTATATTTTCGGTGCACTTTTACTGTGTTTTAAATAGTAGTACCAATCGGTCCGGAACGAATGACCGGACCGGTTCATTCCAAAATTTGAAATTATCGGTCCGACTGCTAAATTATTTTTTTCGGTTCTGAGGACGGACGAAATCGTTCAAAAATCATGAAATGTCTGTCCGACTACTAAATATATGTTTAATGTTTTACATTTGACTTGTTTGGACATAATTGTTTCCGATTTTCTCGCTCCAGCATATTATTTTATATTTTCGGTGCACTTTTACTTTACTTTCAATAGTAGTACCCATTTGGTCCGGAACGGAAGACCGGACCTTCTCGTTCCAGAATCTGTGAATGTCGGTCCGACTGCTAAATTTATGTTTTACTTTTGACTTGCTTGAACATGAACATTGTTTCTGATCTTCGCGTTATAGCATATTATTTAAGTTTTCGATGCAGTTTTACTGTATTTTAAATAAGTAGTGCCATTCGGTCCGGAACGGATGACTGGACCGGTTTGTTCCGAAATCCGAGACTGTCGGTCCGACTGCTGAATTTATGTTTTACTTTTTACTTGATTGAACTTTGTTTCCGATCTTCTCGTTCCAGCACAATATTTAATGTTTTCGATGCACATTTACTATATTTTAAATGGTAGTACCCTTTTGGTTTGAAATTGTGACCGAACCGACTGATGGTTCCAAAATCCGTGAGTTTCGATCAGATTGTCATATTGATGTCTTTTCGCGCTGGAAAAATTATTCAAAAATCAGGGAATGTCGGTCCGACTATTAAATGTGGAGGCTAGAGCCCAGTCGGTAAGGCCCATGCCTAACTTAGCGAAAGTTCCCAGGATCAGATCCGTGCTTTTCCAAAATAACTGCCAACCCGTAAAAGGTCTGTAAAGCCCATCAGTTTGACGAATAACACCCAATAATTGCTCCAAAGTCCCGGTGAATCCCAAAGTACGATGTCGCTCGTAAAAGTTGCATTATGTGCCTACTCAAGCATCATCTCGTCACTTGACTGTGAGTCTAAATTATAACTCCCTCGTAAAGCTCTAAAGCGATGATAATTTAAATCAACCTTATTTTGTAATTTGAATATGGTTTTTAAATAGTAGTACCCTTTCGGTCCGGAACGGTTCATTCTAAAATCCAGGAATGTCGGTATCCGGTCCTGTCCGACTGCAATTCTCTAGTTTTTTTTAAACCCCTATTTCAAATAATCTCTAGTCGTTTTTCAAATCTTTTAAACAAATAATAATATAATAGTCTCGAGCATACTACCGCCTGTTCTTTCCGATCAATTAACATTCCATTTTAACTTTTTCCCTATACCTAATTGTTCTTAATTCACACGAAAGCAATGTCTTTTACTTACAGTGTTTTTGAATTTTTTCATAACAAAAATTAAGAAGCTTCAAAACATAATTCTAAATAACTATTACGCAAGCAGAGAATTACAATTTCAACATTTAAATGACTTCTACTAATACTATACGCATAACATTGAACCTCGGAAGCATACGAGAAGAGTTAAGCTACAATCCAAATACTTTTCCCTTCGTTCGGTCGGCTAGAGCGGATGCGAGTACATGTACAATTCCCCTAAAAAGACAAGGATTTCCAAGAAATCCTCCCCCAACCCACTCAATAACAACATCAGCAAAAAGAACACTCACATAGTCACATTTCACTCTCTCAAGGGGTATTCTCGACACCCCCATTCTCTCCCCCCCCCCCTCCCATATCAAATTACAAACGGTCAGGATTTCGTTCGCGTGTCGTCAAAACCACCTTCGAAAAAAAGGGGGGAGGAATTTGGGGGGGAGGGGGGAGGGTGTCGGTCCGGAATGAACGTGTCCGGAGGAACGGGTCCACAGAAGGACCGGAACGACTGTAACGGGTCCTCAAAAGGAACTGGACCGCCCATCACTACCTGATGGCCGAGTGGTTTGGATCACAGGCCATAACAGTAGCAGTCCGTGTGCTGGCTTGATTCCCACATTTGCCCTGGGTGTACCTCCTTTCTCAGTATCAAAATTATAAATTAACTAGCACTTTTGCCACTCTATTTGGGCTCCGTATTGAGCCATGGCTGCCGACGGCAGCTCAGTACGCTCCTCTACCCTACAATAGAACTCTTTTTTCCTCACTGGATGGATTGGCTGACGTATGCAGGATATTAGAGAAACAGACCTCAATGCTAGCGTCAGTGTCCAAGAAGTATTGCATGTCCAACTCATAAGCCCAAGTTTGTGGGTATCCTGTCTGTTCATGTGATTACTGAATCCTACATAGAGGTGAAGCAGATCTGATTGCGGCAGGTACAAATGGGGCACCCTGTTCTTACCCTGGCTGCAAAAAAAAAGGAGAAAGACATCCTCATCTTTGTTGGAGCAGACATCAATCAAAGTACAGCAAAAAATATGCGACAGACAAGCTGTCTTCCCCCACTCTTCTCTCTTTCTCCTCCCCGCAACTGCCCATTTGTGGACGTGCCTATTTCAGAATAAGACCTAGGGGGGTGCTAGGCATATGTCTCGGTAAGGTGGTCAGCCTCACGCGGGTTTAGTTCCCAAGCATACTTGGTCTGTGTTCCCCCACTACACTTCCTTTCTATAATCCTCACAATTACAATGCAAGTATTGAACGACCTCTCTTTCCCCAACCTCCTTGTGTTGTTTTCAGGAAACGTCGTGAGCTTCGCTGTTGTGAGATTAATCGCAATTAATTTTGATCAAACACTGAGCTTCCCTCTTTTTTTAAAAAAAAGAATATTCTAAAGAAACATAATGCAAACTACAATTCTAATCTTCCAGAATGGAACTTGTGTATATAATACTGCTGAGCTGAACACAACACAGATATAATAAATATTGACATTCGAGTTATGTTTATAATAGCATTTTTTTATTGAGAAGTAAAATACAAATTAAAATTGAAGGAATTTAGTCACTGATGCCAGCTTCAGAAATTTTAAATGTGATACTGCCAGATAGATCCTGAAATGATATTCAAATAAAAGATTTAAAAACATTTTTTTAAATCAATGGAAGTTAAATTAAATTTATTGGCCACTAAAGTCCCCAAATTATTTTAACATAATTCTTTTGCATTTCTTTTTTAAAAAAAACTGAAAAATATATATTTTGCTTTTGACCCAGTAAATTTTCTAATTTCTATAATGCAATTTAAATAAAAACAATTGTTTAACCAGAATTTGAACAATCCTTATTTTGGTTATTAATAAATAGACAATTTTTTTAATGAAACCCATTTTTTAAATAAAAAAAAATTGATTTTTATTTAGTTTAAACATTTATTTGGCGCATATAGTCCAATACGACAAATTAAAATATATATCAATGCAATTGAACTGTGTGATAATATATAAAATGACTTACACTTCGACAGCTTTTCACCGTCCTTATTTTATGTACAGGGCTATTCGACTTCTCGATGCTTAGGGAAACTGAAGGAACATACTTCCAGGGCATTCCCAAAGCTGGTTTGATGTGGGGGCCTTTAGCTTGCACAGTATTATTGCAAACCTGAAATTAAAACCAAGCATTTTGTCTGAATGGTCTACAAGCAATTTGCTGGATTTTATAGGCAGAAAAAAAACATTCAGTAAAACAGTGGGTCAGCTAAAACAAAATTAAAGTACAAATGCTGTGACAGATGGACATCTTGAAAATATATGTTTTAAGCGGGAGTGGGCGCGCTCAATCGCAGGTTTCCAAAGCAAAGTGCATCAGTGTTAATCCAATGGAGAAAAAAATATTTTCTCCATCCCATATTTCTCTCGCTGTATTGAATATTTTTACAAACAGATATTTTTTATGTGATAAATGTAGCTGACTTACAGGTCCCGACAATCCCACTTTTTTGAAATTGGTTCTAATATTTTTTTTTTAAATTTTCAATAAATAATTGAACAAAAATTGTTCGAAGCAATTTTAAAAAGTGGGATTGTTAGTTATTGACATTTATTATTTTTAAAAAATCCATTTGTAAAAATATTCAATACAGCCAGAGAAATGTGGCAGAGAAAATAGTTTTTACCCCATTGGATTAACATTGAGGCACTTGAATTTGAGGACTAGGGTCCCAATGGGCTTATTCCCCTTTAATGTACAAATGTTTGAAATATAGGCTTGTTTTAAGAATATATGTGTAGAATTTTGCTGGAGTATAGAGACCTGTAAGTTATCGACATTGATTATTTAAAAAAAAAATTCACTCGTGAAAATATGCAATACAGCCGAAGAAAATAATTTGTTCCCATTGGATTAACACAGAAGGGCTTGAGTTTGGAGACCAGTGTATAGAATTTTGCTGGAGTCTCAGGAGGTTTAAACACTCAACCAAGCTTCCCCAGTATTCATTAGGAACATTTTCCCCTCTAATGGGGCTGCAATATTGGCGGTCAAGACTTTGCAGACTCGGCATATTCCCCAGAACTGAGAGCCATTTTTGTGGCACCATCTAGGCGACTCTTGCTGCCAATTTTGTCACCCAGATTACACTGAATCCGAGCTCTCTGTGGATGTAAAAGTATGCCAGTAAAAATAGGCCCTCTAGGGATCTTTTGCATGCCACATAATCATGACATGCGTGCCCATGATTTTCCCATCCAGAAAATTTGACGACCCAGCCAGGGCTCGAACCCATGATGTTGGCCTTACGAGGTGGACAGATTTAACCTCACAGCCACTGAGCCACCATTAGGCACATTATGCCAACTTGGTTACTATGACCTCATTTATAACGTAATAAATATTCGGTTCCTTAAATTGCCCACAGACCTTAATGTTTTCATATTTTGCAAATGACAGCACATATTAATTAACTCTTTGGTTGTGTCGCTTAAAATATGTGTTTATATGGTACCCTAAAATGCCTTCTTAAAGAAAAAGATTCGAAAAGAAATGCACGATCACTGTTAAAATTTTATTTTATCTACCAAATGATGAAGTGGCCAAATATGACATCTATTTCCCACCTTAAGAAAAATATCGACCGGAGTAGGAGAAATAAAACAACTAATTGAACATTGGGTTAAAAGTCGCACACATTTAATCGATATAATTTTATAATTTGAATTTAAAAAATAAGTACAAAATAAATATATTACATGATTTACTACACTCAATATTTCGCCTTCTTTATAACATCACAGAATCTTGATTGTTATAAGGTGTGATTCAATTAGTTTGTCAATTACAGTAACCCCTGCTATATCGCCCCTCGTTATAACCCGCATTCTGATATATCGCGCCTTGTATCATGTCTCCCAATTTTTGTGAATGTAATTAGTATAATATTTATCAAGTCGCTAGTTATATCGCGCATTCAGTTATAATGCGGTTTTTCTGCTTGTCTCTCCGGAAGCGCGATATAACGAGGGGTTGCTGTAGTTTTGTTGTAAAAATAAGATAAAAATGTCATAATTCAATATGGTTTTCCTTTAAGTAAAAAAATTTAAGAAAATAAAAGAAATGTCATCTTTCATATCGTTCTTTAAGTTCCCACATGTGCTATCTAACTTTGCATAACAGATCAGATTCATTGTAAGGTAACCCTTGGCGAACTTACCAAAATAGTGCCACAAGTCCTTATTCTGGCGACTTTTGACGTCACGCTCTCTATACTGCGCTGATAAATAATGGTCAGATAGGGTTGTCGGAAAACGTTATCGTTGCGAAGTCAAAGATTTCGAATCAGTCAAAGTCAGACAGGTTGCCGCAAAAATTATTTATCACCAAATCCGAAAAAATCGCGCCATGGGTTACCCTACAGTGAATCTGATCCATTCCGTAAAGTTAGATAGCACATGTGGGAACTTAAATGGCAATATCTTAACTAACAACTGGGTCACACAGCAGTAATTCTTACCAAAACGGATAACTTGTGGTCCGAGCAAAGGCTGTTGAGCTGCTGGGAGAGGTTGTTTATGAGGCCGACCGCGTCCAAGAATCTGCTGCCGAAACAGGGGGCCAGGAGGGGGGTGACAGAGTCCAGGACCAGCAGTCTCAAGTGACGAGAAAAGCGGCTCTCCTAAAGGGGGAAAAGGGACACTCCTCACTATTTCAATACAGTAAACTCACGATCATCCGCGGGTGGATTATCCGCAGGCCACGATCCTCCCTTTTTTCCCCCTTCAAAAATATTTTAACTAAACGCAGTAGTGGATTTAGGTTTAAGGACGCCCTAGGCCGGAGACAATATGGCGCCCTTTTTCTTCTGTAATATATATATATATATACAGTGAAAACTTTACGACCGACCACCTCCATTAAACGACCACCTCGACTTACGACCTATTTTTCAAGGCACCGATTTTCCCCCTATGTGTTCAATGTTAAAAATCACTCTGGGAGAGACCAGGTTTCACTCCTCAAACGGCCGGTTTCAAATCCCATTTCATGAAAAAATATCGTTTCTACCATGAATTTTTTTAGATTTAAAAAAATAAATTAGAAAAGAGGTAATTGGGAAAAATAAAAAAGTCAGAAATGTATTCTTACTTTTTTACGTTTAATTAGTTCACACTAGTTTGTTAGAATAAGTTAGTACAGTATTTTTTTCATACTACAGTGTGTTCAAAAGTAAGTTAGTACAATTTTGCGTACATTATTGGCAAATTAATAAATAAACGTAATGATAGATTTTCGTAATTTTGTAATAGCTAATAATACGATGTAAAATGACCTTTAAACGTTCTAGCTAATTCACTTTTTGTACTCTACGAGCGACCAACCTCCATTTACGACCTATTTATAAGGGAACGGGCGGATGGTCGCTCTTAGAGGTTTCACTGTATATATATATATGTATATATATCAATGAGCAAGAGGGAAAAGTGGAGTGAGGTGCGCAATCCACTTAACAGGGAGGAAAACGAAACACGGAGGAAAATATCACTGCAGACAAAGCAAACTGGACGGGCAGACCAATAAGCTAGAGGATGTAGGATAAATAGTCCCTCTTCTTTTAGAGAACGGGGCGAAGGGTGAGAGTAGGTCGCTCAGGTTTCGGCTTGCTGATACATCACTCCAGTTTTACCTCTAGGGGTTAGTTCTACCTCTATGTACCTCTCTCTATATATATATTTTAGGGTGGACGCACAACGGGCGCGCTAGTTTCAATGTAGAAATTATCCAACAAGAGTTTCAAACTTAGGGTGGTCTTAGTCTATGGGTCAGTCGACGCCCGTCTTTAAAGTGTTAAAACACAATTTAAACTATTTCACAATTTCTATTTAAACGATTCCACTTTAAATAATTAGGGGAAGGTGGGTTACCTTGGACCTATTTTGACTTTTCAATTTTTAATTTCTTAATTACTTGCAAAAAGTTAATAGATATATTTTTACTAAATACTTTATGTTGTTATACACAACATATATTTATTTTAACATGTTATTTAAATGAATTCAACTACTACAAAAATAAATACAGAAAATTGTAATTAGGACCAAGGTACACCACCGGTGGTGTACCTTGGTCCAACCAGTAGTGTACCTTGGACCAATTATTAACAGGTAGAGAGACTCAATTTACAGTCCGAAAACCAGTATTTATTAGCCACATAAAATTCAAAAATACATTTTACAGCCTACTCTTATTTCTAGCCAAGATTGTGGTAATTGGTTATGTTAGGTCAATTGGCTTAGTAAGGGGTTTTATTGCCTTAGTTTTTTTAGTGCCATTTTGGCATTTTCAGCTGCAATGCAATCTTTCTCAGGTGTATCCATTAAAATGCAGCATAAAATTAAACTGTTATTTCATGCCATAGAAAAACATTTGGCTATCTTTTTATCTTAAATTTTAAAAAACAACTCAAATATTCCCCCCCTATGTTTATACAACTAGGCCTAAACGTAAAAAGGATGTTCTGCTTCGATATTTATTATAAAAAATATCTTTTTAGATGAGCATGCAATAATTATTTTCTATATTATATAAATATGGTTTAAATTTTATCGGCTTCCATAAATCTAAATAACTAACTACAAAAAAAAAATCTTTATCACACCAAATAAAAATTTCTTACAAATTTCCATTCTTCTAGATTTTACAAATCATGGTTGCATATTAAGAGCTTAAAATACTTAATTTTTCAAAGGAAAAAATTTACTTGAATTTTAAAATGGGTTTTCAACAATCTGAAGCACTTAGACCTATAGTAGTGTACCTTGGACCAGTCCAAGGTACACCACTTGTATTAGGTTCGAGGTACACCACTTGGATATTAAAAACAAAATAGTTAATCACCAAGTTAAGGTTAGACTTAACTTAATTTCAAGCACACTGTTTTATAGCTAAAACTTTGCTTTATATTGCATAACCATCGTTTCTGAATAAACACTACAAGTTTGAGTAAAAAATACACTAAAGAATCTGACAAAAATTTACTTTTGAACTGTGAATTTAGTTTTTCGAAACCTCTTTAATAAATTGACCTTTTAAACAAACAGATAGAACTTCACTGAGATCCCTGGTAGTAAAGGTAAAAATTAGCAAATTTGGTTAATAGCCAGTGGCCGGTAGCCTCAATTTTTTTAATGGCCACCTTATTTTATTTAATGGCCACTTACCAGCGGATTTTTTTATATATAAAAATTAAATAATTTGGTTTATTATCATTAAAATCAGTTTAATTGCATGAATTACAAATATTATCAATAAAAATAAACTTTTATTATCCAATGTGTCGTTGTGAGTCAGTTCGAATCATTAAAGGAAATTAAGGTTACTTTGAAATATAGACATGGTACAAGCTGAAGGAAAAAAAAAGCTGACAATTTTTCCTTATCGAAATTACGATAGCAAAAATATTTCAATTTGCGAACGATGGATTTTTGTAACAATAAAACAAATAGTTAACTTTTATAACCAAAATAAGATGTTAACAACAAGATAATTGTCTTAACTATATGATTCCTAATTAGATAAAATATAAGAACAAGTTAAATAATAAGTTAAAAAATAATTAAACTTACTATATATTTAATAAGCAACAATTAAATTTATTCCAATGAAACTTATTCTGAATGTTAACTTCAAATTAAACTGTTTGCTCCAAATTAAAATAAAATGTATTTTTTTATGCAATATAAATTTCCTGGATTAAATAATATTCTTCACGCATGTTTAGTTGAAATCTGGAAAAATCGTGAAATTAAGTCGATACTACTATCGCGAAACTCCGGAGATCCCACTATCCAAAACTCTGACGTTCCTATTATCACGAAACTCCGACGTTCCTACTATCCCGAAACTACGGCCATAAACTACGGTACCATAACATCGCGAAGCTAAGTCGATCCTACTATCCTGAAACTCCGCCGATCGTAACATCGCGAAACTTCGGCGATCGTAACATAGCGAAACTTCGGCGATCGTAACGCAGCGAAACTCCGGTGATCGTAGCTCAGCGAAACTTCGGCGATCGTAACGTAGCGAAACTCCGGCGGTCGTAACATCGAGCTACGAAGTCAATCCTACTATCCTGAAACTCCGGCGATCGATACATCACGAAACTCCGGCGATCAAAATATCGCGAAACTCCGGCGATCAAAACATCGCAAAACTCCGGCGATCAAAACATCGCGAAACTCCGGCGATCAAAACATCGCGAAACTCCGGCGATCAAAACATCGCGAAACTCCGGCGATCAAAACATCGCGAATCTCCGTCGATCCTACTATCCTGAAACTCTTCGGCGATCGTAACTCCGATCACGATCTGTTTCGCGATCGTAACATCGTGAAACTCCAGCGATAGTAACATTTTCAACATAAATTTGACTGAAAGACAAGATAGCGCAGTGGGAGAGTGGCGATTGAAGTGGCGACCTATGGCAAATTTTTTAATCGCCTATATTGACATTTAAATCGCCACGTGGCGAGTGGCGACCGCTAATTTTTACCTTTACCTGGTAGCAAATACTTTAACTGCATGTGGTGTTGTTTCAATATCTAAGCTAATCGAGCTAGAATAAGCATAGGTTCGAGGTACACATACGTCCAAGGTACACCACTTACCCCTACTATTTTTTTTGTTTAATAATATGGTCAGATATCTTAAAATATACAACTCTAAGTGTTTTTAGGTAACATATACTTTTTTATTTTGTTGTTTTCCACAGTTAGAAAAAAGTTTGGCATTATTTCAAAAACAATATAAAAAATTAAAATGATTTTTTTTCTTACAGAACTAGTATTTTTGATCTAAAATAAGCTAGTTTTGTGAATATCAGATGTTTCTGCAGTGTAGTAAATTTTTGGGACTGAAAGGGTTAATAAATAGTATATATAAAATGTATTACCTGTTTAATCAGTTCAGAATCTAATGACTCAATGGAGTCAAATAAATCATAAATATCATAGATCTGCATTATTTTTACATTTTGTAGTTTCTTAGTGAAATCCTAAAAGTACACAAGATAATTATTTAGCAGGACTTCTGAAATTTCTATCAAACATATTAAGAAGCCATTTTTAAAAATATTTTATATTATAACATTTTATATTTCATAACAGCATAGTAGTAAGTTTGACAGTGAGTATATGATAATACAGTTCATTTTGCACACAATACAATAATTTTGTGTTGTGGAGTCCAACAATCACCTAACAAGGAAAAAATTTCTTAAATCATTGGTTTAACAAATCAAATATTTAAAATTAGGTTTAATTTTATTAATTTTTGACGCTATAGTGAAGATACCAAACCCCACATTGAAGTGAATAAAACCAAAATTTGGAGAAAAATCCAGTGCATTACAAGATTAGGACAATTTGAGGTCATGCTCACACAAACAGATTTGATTTGAAGAAAATATTAGAAATGAAAATAAGATTTTAAAAATTTATTAATAACTCATTTTTAAATTAAATTTTCAGCACAAAATTGCATAAAACAGACATATGCATAGATTATTTGAACCCTTATCTCTTTCTTCAGTAGAATTTTTTGTAGTAGCGCAAACCGAAAACAACTGATAATTACGCATGAAAACCTATGCAGATTATTTGGTACATTTTTTTTTCGTTAGTGTGAATTATGAGCACAGTATAAATTAAATGGATAAAAATATCCAATCCCAAATCAAGCAATTACAATAAGTAATTTAAGTAAGACACAAAAAATAAGTTAGATTTTCAAAATAAATGCATTTCATAGTGGAAAATTAGAATACCTGCTTATCATTTGATTTTTGCAACATTAGCAGCAGCCGCTTTCCTGTAAAATTTCCACTCGTGTCCAAGTACAGCACAGTGCTATTGCTTTCAAAGATCAGATTGGAAATTACACTAAGGCAAAACTGAAAACAAGAACTATATTTATATAGTCGCTATTGTGTTCACAAGGTTTAAAATTTAATTCTAAATACAAATTAATACAGTATTGTAAAGTTACATCGAAAAAAAAAAACTATTCAATAGAGTGGTATCAAAGGAATGTTTTAATCAGTTACAATTATCATATGAAAAAAAAAAGAAAAAAACCCATTTGTATATTATTTAATCCAACCAGAATATTTTGGCTATAAAAATTATTTTCAACATAGGATTAACACATAGGTACTTCCGTTTGAAGACTCGACTCTTACACTCCTTCATGCTTCTTGTAATATTGAGAACTTGTTGAAAGCATGGTTTAAAACTTCGACAAAACCAGGAAAGCTAAGAACACTTATAATTTTTAGGGATCGACCGATGGCGAATTTCAGCCGGTTCTGCTGATGCCGATTGTTGGCGGATTAATCAAAAGTTACATTGGCCCATTTTTCCAGCCTTCCATCCGCAGATGGAAAAACCAAAGTACAAATTCTGTGAATCCACATGCCGAATCCATAATAAAAAAAGAAACAACGCGATCCTTCTGATTTCTAGATTTTTTAGAATTGTATGTGTTCTATTAAGTCTTTTCTTTAAAAAAATAAATACAATTAAAATTTGAAGGTACATAACAATAACGACCAAAGCGATATTTTGAAGGGGGAAAAATCGGAATCGCAGAACTCCGGGGATCCGAAAGTCGCGAAACTATGGCGATCCAACAGTCGCAAAACTATGACGATTCAAAAGTCGCATCGAGTTTCGTCTATTTGGAAGCAGAGACTCCTCAATCGGGCAGCAGCTTTGCTGCAATTCCACAGGGTTTCTGCTAGGGGAGGATTTTTTAAAAAAAAAAAAACATTGGCTTACATGGGTTGTTCAATGTTTTTTTAGGCCGATGGCCGATTTTTTCACTAAATTACCATCCCCCGCCGATGGCAAGGCCAATGGTAAAATTTTCAAACAATCGCATCGGTCTATCCCTAATCATTTTTTAAAATAAATGCTTCAAATATACATTCATATAAAATTTATAACCATGTATTAAAACAGTATCACTTGTCCAATGAGTTATTAAATGAAATGTAAATGCAATCTTTAAAATTTTCTATTTGAATAAAGCTGATTTTTTGCAAATAAAATATTTAAGTTAAGAAAAAAATTATGCATATTGTTACAACAAACAAAAAATAAAATAAGTAAGCATTAGAAATAGGTGGCTCATTAAGGGCCTTTTGAAGTCCTAAAAAACACTGATTAAGGAATTTTTGTAAAGCTAAAGTCACCTGAAATAGTCAGTCAGGCATCGTAAGCCCAAGATCGCGGTTTTGAACCCTGACTGAGAAAATCTGGGGCACGCATGTTACATGATTATGCGGCATGTAAAAGATTAGAGGGTCCATTTGGCTTGGGTTCTCCCGGCAAAATTAAATCTCTGCATATTTTAACATCCACAGAGAGCTCAGATTCATTGTAATCTAAGCACCAAAATTGATAGCGAGAGTCGCCTAGATGGAGCCACAAGAAAATGGCTCTCAGTTCAGCAGAATATGCCAAATCAACCAAAGGCATGACTGCAAATATTGCAGACCCATTAAAAAAACTGTGTTATATATGAAATAGAAGGCTTTTTTAGAGGCCATTTTTTAAGAAAAGCTTAAAAAAGACTTTTTGTAAAGTTCAAGTCACCTGAGTTTTTCCGGATCCCGGGGGGCCGTGAATTTCTGTGATTTCCCCAGTATATACGCCACCTTTCAGGAATCGATTCAGACTGCGACAAACAAATTTTAAGTGAATGAATAGTTTTCAATAAAAAAAAACTTTACATAGTAGCAGCATACATAATAACTAGGTTAACTTGAGTTTGCTTAACTAGAAATTTCACTTAATCCATTCCATTCTCGAAGAAAACCTTACTCCTACGTTATTTTTGGGGCAAGGCCATAATTTGCCTTGCAAGGCCAAAACAAAGAATTTTGTTAAGTACATATCTTAAGGCATGATTTTTACAACAGCCTGTACTCAGGTTTCCGATTTAAGACAGAGTTTAGTTTAAAACAGAGGGTCGTCTTATGGCAAGATGAGTTTATACGCAAGTATAAATGATAATAAATTTTCCATGCTAGATTATTCTACAGTGCAACTGCTAAAATAACTTAACATAATATAAAAAAAGACATATCTATGAATGAATTATTAAAAGTTTGTTGATACAAAGGCAAAACCTTATTCTAGGGATGTATAGTAGAAAAAACTACTAATTGCAAGTTTTAACTGTACTGATCAAACTATCCTTGAACACAAAAACCGGTTCACTGGTTTAACAGGGTGTCTACCAGATTTGAGACATCTAATTTCTTGACTTTTTCTTAACCTTTTTAGAAAATTTCTTGACCTTTTTCCGAAACTATTACAACCGTTTAAATGATTAATCCATTAAGGAAAAATTTCAAAGACAGACCATAAAATACTTGATGCAATACATAGCAAATTCAATGGGTATTGCATCATACACTTATTAGGAAAATTTTTTTTAACACTTTTCAAGGACTTTCCAAGAAAAATTAAGGAATAGAAAATACTAACAATATAAAATCTGGGGAAAATTTGTCTTTTTTGTCAATTTTTTTAAATTTTTATGACCTTTGCTCTAATTTCATGACTTTTTGGGGACGGACTTGACTGTTTTTTAATTTCTTGACTTTTCCTGGCCAGTAGACACCCTGTTTAACTACACAATTTAGAACACCCGGTGTTTTTGTACCTTCATGCAGGGCCAGATTTAAATATTTGCCGCCTGTAGGCTATATTCATGGTTTGCACTGAGAGTTGTTGGTGAGAGGGCGCTACGGTTTGCGTTTTACCGGAAAAGATCCACCTCTACTTCCGGTTTGCTGTGTTTGTTTGCATTTTCCAGCGGCCATATGTACTTTCGTTTTCTTTAAATCAGCATAAGTTAAAAATAAAAGTAGAATAGACACTTGTTGCTGTGTTCCTCAATGCTCAATGAGAGTAGGAACCAATATCCTTTTATTAATTAAAGTGTATAAATTCCCCAAAGCTTTAGAGCGACGTGGATATTCAAACGATTCGCCGTTACCAACGGTCTCCAACTTTAAGTAATGCGATTTGTTCCAAACACTTCATTGAAGTTAAATGTATTTTATTTATACAATATTGTAAAAAAATGAATAATCCATTTTCGATTTCCTAGTGAATCATTATTTAAAACTAATTTTTGACTGTAAAACAAGGAAGCCACATTTTGATCTGGGTGCCCAAATATTCACAGAAATTGACAGTGTGACACATCAAAAGATCCGTCTCTGCTAGAAAAGGAATACCACAACAGTTTTGGCAAAATATCTCCCCAGTCAGGTTTGGGTGGGTCCTTGTAAGATTTAACACAGGACATGAATAAAAACCAAAATTTCAGCTGGATGCTTAAAAACTAACTCAAATTGATTGTGTTTGGTATCAAAAGAAAGGTTTCAGGCTCTAGAAATAGAAAACATCCAAAGTTTTGGCGCCACATGTCCCCAGAATGTTTTGGGAACAAATGTGTCACTTGACCCGGCCTCGTCAAAGGACGGGGCTTTTCGCAGGGAAACAGGCTTGGGTTTTAAAATAGGCATGTACAGGTGCCAAATCTTGTATTAAAAGTTAGCTCTTGTCTAGGTGGTGGTGTACAGCTCAAAAAACATGACTTTGAAACAACAAATAGGGTCTCAGGGGATGGAGTGTAGTTTTTCATGGAACGAGGCCTTGCCGAGCACCGAAAGCCACATTTTGATCTGTGTGCCTAAATAATCACAGAAGTTGACAGTGTGACACATCAAAAGATTCGTCTGTGCCTAGAGAGCATTAATACCACAACAGTTTGGGCAAAATATGTCCCCAGTGAGGTTTGGGTCCCCTTGTGAGATTTAACACAGGCCTTGAAGAAAAACCAAAATTTCAGCTGGAAGCTTAAATACTAACTCAAATTGATTGTGTTTGGTATCAAAAGAAAGGTTTTAATGTCTAGAAATAGAAAAAGTCAAAAGGTTTGGCGCCACATGTCCCCAGAATGTTTTGGGAGCAAATGTGTCATTTTACATGGCCTCGTCGAAGGACCGGTTTTTTCGCATGAAACTGGCTTGGGTTTTAAAATAGGCATGTACATCTGCCAAATCTTGTATTAAAAGTTAGCTCTTGTCTGGGTGGTGGTGTACAGCTCAAAAACAAGACTTTGAAACAACAAATAGGGTCTCAGGGGTTGGAGTGTGGTTTTTACATGGAACGAGGCCTTGTCGAGCACCGAAAGCCACATTTTGATCTGTGTGCCTAAATACTCACAGAAGTTGACAGTGTGACACATCAAAAGATTCGTCTGTGCCTAGAGAACATTAATACCACAACAGTTTGGGCAAAATATGTCCCCAGTGAGGTTTGGGTACCCTTGTGAGATTTAACACAGGCCATGAATAAAAACCAAAATTTCAGCTGGATGCTTAAATACTAACTCAAATTGATTGTGTTTGGTATCAAAAGAAAGGTTTCAGGCTCTAGAAATAGAAAACATCCAAAGTTTTAGCGCCACATGTCCCCAGAATGTGTCATTTGATCCGGCCTCGTCAAAGGACCAGCTTTTCGCAGGGAAACAGGCTTGGGTTTTAAAATAGGCATGTACATGTGCCAAATCTTGTAATAAAAGTTAGCTCTTGTCTAGGTGGTGGTGTACAGCTTAAAATACATGACTTTGAAACAACAAATAGGGTCTCAGGGGTTGGATTGTGGTTTTTTCATGGACCGTCTGTCACCTTCGAAAAGATTTTGTGTATTTCTTGTAGTCGACAACAAAGTTTGCAACCACTATAAGCTTTTAAAAGTGAGCAATGCTTTGTCATAAATGGTATTAAATCAAAGCTAGTTTTGTAATATGTTAAGATAGTACTGTTTATCTGAAATTGATATTTTTATTATTACCTATACCTTTTTTACTGGTGATTCCAAATGAAATCATTGAGAATAACAAGGTTAATAGAATGAATATTACTAGTCACTTGTTTAATAAACAAAAAGGAGTGGCAAGTGGTTTCTACAAGGTACAAATATATGTCTCCAAAAGTTAAATCGGGCCTCTCGTATCATCCGAAAAAACACTATCCCTCACACCAATTTCTAAAGGATCAGGTAGATCAATGAATCCGATTTTTAGCTTTTCGGTATACCTGATCGATGTCAAAAAGTCCAACTTTTTAAAAGTAGTCGCTAGACATTTTCACAAATTTTATACGAAAACATAAAAAGACCGAAACTAAAATATATAAATAAACAAACTCCTCTCGTGCATTCGCTACAGCAGAAACGGAAGTATGAAACCGGAAGTGACTGGGACCGGGAATTTTCGGGCCAATCATAAACGGGCAGGTTTGTTTCCAAACATCAAACCATGAATATAACGATCGATTTGCCATCAGATATAGATGTGGGGTTTTTTTTCACTTTTTTTCTTGCCACATATTTGAATCATCTATGTACACTCTAAATCGAAATAATAGGTGAATTTTTTATATTGTTCTACTATTTGTGCTTCAACTAAATTGCAGTCGCCGCTACCATTTTCACTACTAAATATTAGTACTATCAATACGTTTACGGTTTACACATTAATGTAAATTGTGTGTTTCTTTCTTAATAATAATTTTTTTATGTCGATTGCCGCTTTAATTGCTCGTAAAATTCGCCGCCCCAAATAATTTGCCGCTCTAGGCTACAGCCTCTTTAGCCTATTTAGAAACCCGGCCCTGCCTGCATGGTTTTGTCTTTGGCAATGGTTTTGGCTTCTTATGCAAGGAAATAATACCTCTTGGAACCAGTATCAAGTATTGAAATGGTCTCCAGCAAATCATTGAACAGACTTGAAGCGCTCTGTGTGAAGCCGGAGAACTGGACAGTAAGTGAGCGGTGAATGATCAACACATCCTAAAATTTTAAAGCAAGATAAGTTAGAGGGGGAGAAAAGGAATCAAAACATACATTTTTTAAACTAAATAAGAAACAAACTATTTTTTTGAAAAAAAAGGGTGGATTGCTGATTTATTCTGAAAACATCATGCACACACAGTACTCCACATACTAAATCACACAGCACTCCAAATACTAAATCACACAGTACTCTACAGCACTCCACATACTAAATTATGACACTTTGTAAGAAGTTGGAATTACAGATTTTCAATGAGCGGAATGAATTAAGACAATTAAGAATTTCAATGAATTACATGAGACCATGTTTATAGTAAACTATTCTGAATCCAAAGTCACCTGTGAGAGAGAGAACTTATAATTCATATGGATTGATTTAAATCTAGATTTAAATCGCACGATATTTTTAAAAAAATCATTGATTTTAATAATTTTTGTTTCCGTCCTGAACTGGGGTTCTGCCTTCCTGCCATCATGAAACCAAAACTTCTAATTTATTCTATATGTGGAATCCAGGGCTAGAAAAATCTAAAAATTTTTACATGCCCTGTCGGGCACGTTAGTATTAGAAATACATGCCCGAATAAAACTTTTACATGCCGAAGCGCAGGCCGAGCGGGAAAAGAAAGCTGTACCCAGGCATAACTTTGGCAAAAATAAAGCTGAAACTAAAATGCGTAATTGGACGCATAAATTTTTTTTAAAGCAGTATACTTAATTCACGAAATAATTTGTTACATTTGTAGGTTGGATAATAGATTCTCTGACTTTTCCAGGTTTTCCCAACTAATTTGCAGAAAATGCCAGGTTTTATCAATGTATTGTTAATTAAAAATATATCAAACTATTATACCTTAAGAAACCTTGCCAAAGTAACAAGGAATTCGAAAATTGTAGAAAGTGGTGAAATTTCCCGGAGCCCACCAGAATTTTATTGATGAATTTCTATTTGATTCTATGACAACATTGTGAAGTAACTAATTTTGACTTAAGATTAAAATTATCGATTTTCAAGAAGCAAAGAATTTATCTGTTGGGGATTTATTAAAATGCAAAATGTTTATATAAATTTTTGAAAAGTTATTTTTTTATGAAATGTTTACATGTCCAGTCGGGCATGTTAGGCGAAAAAATACATGCCCGATTGGAATTTTTACATGCCCCGGGCATGTTGGGCAATATAATTTTCGAGCCCTGGTGGAATCATAAGTTTTAATTTAAGATCAAGATTTGGTTATAATTACGATTAGTATTTATTTTAAGATAAATCTAGGTTCCAAGTCTAGCATTTTTTGACATTTATTTTATATCTAAAGTATGTCTACTACTATTACAGTTTTTAAAACTGAATTTGAATTTAAATAGTTCATATCATAAAATTAAAAATATAATCCATTTATTAGTTTTTATAGTTTTTAAAAGTATACATTTGAAATATTCTTATTTTAGGTGTAAATTAATTTTTCAAGTGATAAGTAAAGAGTCCTTAATCAAATTCCCAAGAATACGCAAGTTAGTTAGAATGCAAAATATTAAAAAAAAATAAAAGAAATCTGATTTACACCAAAATAATCCAATTTAAATGAAAATAAATCCGATCTTTTCGATAAAAAAAAATCATGATTTTTTTCCCACCCTGAATTTATACATGATCGACATAATACATAACATATTCAGCTAATTCAGAAAGCAATATAGAGTGTCATAATCAATGCTTTCATATTAAAAAAATATTTAAGACAAAATACTAGTGGTTTTTTTTTATACTCTATTATGAAAGTATTGCAATAAATTTGAAATTGATATACTATCTTATGGATCCAAGAAAAAAAGGCATTTGTTCTATGTTAGTATGATAACAATAATTTTTTTTTACAGTTTCACATATATAGTAGCCTCAATATTTCGTTTGATTGAAATTCTTATTTACCTTGAATGGAGTTTTTAATTTTTTTGCTAAGATTTCTGGATCTTGAGTTATAAAATCTGTGACAGTTTTTATTCCAACTGACTTGCACTGATTAAGAACTGGCTGGGTGAATTGGGGACAAATTCCTTCAAACAGACGAGGCATTACCTATAGAAAAATTAAATAAAGAATAAACACACAAAGAGAAATTTTTGTAATAAACAAGAAACAACAATGCAGGAAATGAACATTAACGACTTAGAACATAGACTTAGGTACCTAAGTGGACTTTTCCGATATAACGGTTGCCGAAATTACAAATAACTTATTACTAGCAGTTGCCTGTATAAAAGCTGGGAATTATTGAATTAAGGCAGGTTTCTGCATCATATCTCTACTGAATTTTCAAATAAAAAGCATATAGTTGCTCTTTTTTTTTTCAAAACTTGCAACAGGCACAGATTTAGTAACATGGAGTTAATATACCACTAAAGCATACAACTAAAGGCCTTGTAACATTTAACCATGATCAAGTGATGAGGCAGACACTCAAGTTCACACATAATGCAAACTTCTAGCGACATTGAAAGCCTATAAAGGACTCGATCTTCTTTTAGAGCCTAGGGGTAGACTAACCAGAGAATGAACGTTTAAGATTGCGGAATGTTGCGTTTGCCAGTGAATAAACACAAGGACATAATGACCAGAACAACCAACCATGTCAGATAGCTTCCTACTAGAAGGGAGGAAGTCAGTGGATTGCCAATCCATCTAGTGGAATGATTTTCAATCCTTATTTTTTAATTGTATTTACCAAAGGTTCATTCACTGGGGCCTGTTCACTCACTGGTCAGTCTACCCTATCTTCACATTTTAGGAGCCCCTAAATTTCAATTTCTTTTATGATGCACTAAAATTGCAGTAAATCTTTTAAAAATTTGAGGTCCTACAATGTTTTTAGCTTGCCTTTGATATTGACCTGCTAATACGATTGATTTGAATAGTGTTACAAGGTATCTGATAAATTAGTAGAAAAATTGTGATATACAGCAACCCCTCATTATATCGCGATTCCCCGAGACAAGCAAAAAACGGGATATAACCGAATGTGCGATATAGCAAACGACTTAATAAATATAATACTTTCGATGAATTCATGCTCAAAACAAAGATTTTAAACTAAAGCACAGTATGAAGTTTAAAGATAAAACTAAATCTCTAAAAAAAGAAACGAACATTTAGAAAGGACTTATATTATTGATTACTTGATCATTACACATTATTGCATAGGTAATACTATGATATTTCACTCATTTCCTAGTAAAAAATTCATCTAAAGTTGGCTGCCACAATTTTTCTCGTAAACTCTACTTTCCGGCAAATATCATTGAATGAAAGTTTATTAACTGCATCTCCCCAATATTAGATTAATTTATCCACCGATATTAGAATCGATTTTAAAGAAAGTACACATTGATAAAATTTAAAAAAAACAGGATAAAATTGGGAGACATGCCATAAGGCGCGATATATCCAAATGCACGATGTAATGAGGCGCAATATAGCAAGGGTTTACTTTATCAGCTCACTGGCACAATAATTGCAAATGGTCATAAAAAAAGAGTCCCTAAAATTTGTTGTGGATAAAAATATTTTTTTGCATGAGATTCTAAAAATTATATATCCAAACCAAGTGTGTAAATTTAACATAAAAACTTAGTTTAAAAAATTTACATGAGCTTACGGCTTTACAAAATAAACAAAATTCCCCTCCCTTTTAATTGGGGTTACTAGGTTAGTCCTAGTTGCTGGCACATGGAGCTTTCGAGCTTGGTGACATAGAGAAAATTATGTTTTCCTAAATGGTGTCGTTGGTTGCATTTTTTATTTTTTTAGTTACCCTGAACAGGTCTCGATTAGCTTCTGGATATGTGCAACATTAGGCTAACAATCCATTTTTGGTAGAAATTTACTGTATGGTAACCATTGGCGAACTTTCCGAAATCGCGCCAAAAGACCGTATTCTGGCGACTTTCCCTAACAGTAACCCAACCAAAATGAGCAAAATAACGGTCAGATAGGGTTGCCGGAATGCATCATCGTTACAAAGTCGAATTAGTCGAAGTCAGACAGGTTGTCACATAAAACTATTTATCGCCAAATCTGAAAAATCGTGCCAATAGTTACCGTACAGTAAAGGTGATCCCCATTGTTTATTAGTGAGCATGGTTGCCAGCAAAAGTTTTTTTAATGCTCGCTAAAAACTTGAAATTTGTCACTGGCCAGTGAATAGGATTTTACCTTAGCAACATTTACACTTTTAGACTTAGCGAAAAATCTATCAAATGACAGTTTATATAGAGAAGTACGTACATACAGTAATAGAGCCATAGGGCTTCAATTGCAGTTGATACACTTACCATATATCAATAAAAAAGTATAAACTGAAGCTACAAATGTTCGATAAAAGTAAAGTATATAGTTTATGACTTTCAATAGCATACACTTGAAAAGTTTTTCAACGAATGTTAAAACTGCAATAAGACAGACTACTATGAAAAGTAAATGAACCTCAGAACAACAAAATATCTTTCACCAGAAAATATTATACAAAGTTTTTGGTGTCTTTTCGGAAAGAGGGGGGGGTCTAAGACCTGGTCGTCGAATCGACAAGGACAGAGATCTCGATGACTCTGAGTCCCCTCTCGATGGGGTCCGTGATCAGAAGTCCTCTCGGGAGCCAAACCGTCTCGTTCTGGTCTTCCAGGTAGGCTGCAATTCTTTTCAGACACTTCTGGTAGTGCGTCTCGATGCACAGGTAGATGACGTACGAGGTGAGACAGGCCAGGCAGCTCTCGCAAAAGGTGGTCGGGCTGGTCTTTTCGGCCTCTGCGTAAATCCTGTTCAGGGTGTTTATCGTCTGCTCGAACAGGTGCCTGTCTATCAGGCCGTCCAGCTCAGCGGGGAATTTCGTTTGGAATTTCACATTTGTGCCCTCGGAGTAGTCTCTCTGAATGAAGATCTTCTGCACTTTTTCCCTGTTTTCGGCAGAAGGCCTATTCACGGAGGCAGCCATTTGTTGTTTTGCTTCTGTTATCTGTGATTCTGTTTCTGTGCTGCCAGCTCTCACCACCCAATTGCCAGATCCTTACACACTACTGCCATAATAATAAAAAAAAAGACATTGATATAATGAGAATAGAGTTGCACTATGGCAAACCTAGTGAAGAATTTTATACTCAAACCACGTGGGTTTGGCGCAAATATTGGCGAGTTTTTCAAAAACCAAAATTATTGTCTATTACCACTCAAAGTAGGACTGGAAGTGGCTTCTTCAACGCAAGTGTAATCAGCACTCGACTGATAATAGCATGGACAGGGAGTCCAAGTGGCTTATTGGTTGAGATCGCTGACCATCATGCTAACGATATGCGCACTGTACCATGTGCGGGCTCAATTTTTGCTTTTGCCCTGAGTGTACATTCTCTCCCTGTGTGTGTCAATAAAAATTCCGTATAAGCACACAAGCCGGAAATAGTTTGTGGCAACCCATGATGGATGACCCAAGTTTGAGTGCCAGTTTGGCGATATTATCACTTAAATTATCGATACGAGAAGTTAAACTCAGGTAATTTCCATTCCCCTTTAATGGGTGATATACCCATAGAGATAGTTTTTTTTTCTTAACTTCACCTCACATTATTTGGGTTGGTTTATTGATTGTTGTGGTTCTTTTCTCGGATTTCGGCGATTAAAATATTAAAAAGAAATTTTCTATTAAAAGTTAGAAATACTTTCAAATACTTTGGAATTTCTGATAAAATCAGTATCTTTCATATATACAAAATTAATTAACAAATTTTAATGAATTATATTTTTGTTTAATTTTAATTGAAAGATTTTCTCTCCTTTTCCAGTTTTTACCGAAAATTCTAAAAAAAAAAGTTTAATAATAAAAAACTATTGCCAGGCCCATCTTAAGAAAAAATATTTTCAAAAAGATGATTAAATATGTTATATAATTAATTTTGTAAAATAATGAAAAATTATTAAAATCTATATAAATAAAAGCATGGTCAAAGATTTATAAGCATTCTAACCTTCTAAAACAAAACAATTGCTCCCAATACAACTTGTTTTATGCATTTTTTTTATTGGTTTAGATAAAAATACAAACATGTCATGAAAATTCATTTTGTCAATTTCATATTTTGATTAACCATATTATTAGTGTTTATTTCAACTCGGGGGTGCTCTCTACAACCAAATAAAGGGTAAGACCTGTTGCAAGTGTTAATAAATTTATCGCATATCTTGAATTGTTATTTGTGTTTGCATATTAGTTAATAGTTATACAACATATAATGCAACAAAAGAAACAGCTTTGTGATAAATTTATTTTTAGAAATATTTTACAACTTACCTTGAGACTATAATAAATATATACGATTTAGATTTTCTGCTTTGATACTGTGCATAATCAACATTACAAACTTGAAAAGTACTCTATATAATTGCCACCAAATTATCTCTCATAATTTTAAACAAGGTACTTTCTAATATCTTCATAGAAGCGTGCCACTGCAACAAGTTTCTTATAATTTCGGTGGTTAACATTTTTAAAGATAACAGGAAAGGTACTGCAAAAAAAAATAGATATTAAGGAAATTTAATTGATGGAGAATAAATTGGTTTTTTACACCTTTTTAAAAAAAACTTTCTAAACCGAATCTTCACAAACGCGCACATTGTATATTTGTAATATGCTGCTGCCATTATACCACTTTGGCAGGCTCGCATAATGGTACTACATAATACAGCAATTGCATGTAAATCATTGTATAATCCCACAAATATGCAGGCACACACCCACGGGGGGAGTTTAAGGGGCAGTAGACCCCCCCTTCAACAAAAAAAAATTACCTTATGTTTTTAAATCCACCAATAGTGGACACATTGCATACTGAATACTGGTTTGCAGGGGTTACATTTCACTGCAACATAAATAGCTGCATTTCTATGAATAAGAAATGTGCTAAAAAAATAAATCGTATTTCATACATTCCAAACTCCGCAAAGGAACATTTCTCGCGCTCAAAACTTGCATTCAAAGAACTAAAATAAACTTTAAAAAAAAGGTATTTTGAGGCATTACTTGAAGTTTTCCGTTGGTTTTCCCAGGGATCCCCCCCCCCCCCCCCCCATAATTATTTTCTGAGTGCACCGCTGCAAATGTGTACAACTTTTTAAAAGTAATCTCCAGTAATGCATGCATTAATGGAGTCATAAAATGTCAGTTTAACATGTATTCATAATGTTTCATCATAAAAATGCATTTGTATTTGAATCATTATTTAAAATTTAATAAAAACATAATTATGCTTAGACTTGCATTTTAATTTGGTTCAACTGTATTTTTAGTTGCACTGAAGGGGGAATGGACTTAGTGAACCGGAGGTCCCCAAACTCAAGTGCCTCAGTGTTAATCCAATGGTGAAAAAAACTATTTTCTCTGCCACATTTCTCCGGCTGTGTTGAATATTTTACAAATAGTTTTTTTAAGTGTAGATAACCTAGGTCTCTAAAATCCCACATTTTAAAATTGCTTCGAATACTTTTTGTGAAATTATTTGTTCAACCTTTTAAAACAATTTTGAACCAATCAATGTCAAAAAGGGGGATTGTCGGGATCTGTAAGTCAGCTACATTTATCACATAGAAAAATCTGTTTGCAAAAATATTCAATGCAGCCGGAGAAATGTGGCAGACAATTTTTTTTTTGCCATTGGATTAACACTGATGCACTTAGCTTTGGAGACCCACTGTCCAGTGCGCACATTCCCCCTTAAGTACAACACATCTTTTTAAAAAGCAAATGATTATTGCACTCTACAACCAATATAATCTTTATAGAATTCAAATACCTATAGGTTTTAATTTTCTTCTTTTCGAGGATAATATTCCTAAAAAGAACATCTTAATGAATGCTCATTTGAGTCAAGAGTCACCCATCAAAATGAAGCCATTGGGAAGTATCCTTGATTATAAGTTTGACGATTACATGTCCTGATGATAATCACCTTGGCTGAAGTAGGCAAAAGAAATGCAAGAACAATTCATCATGGAGCACATCCGAAGCTACAAAGGGAATGTTGAAAAATAAAATCTGTCAGCAGTCATGTGTTAGCAATCAACTACAAAATATCAGAATCAAATTTACTGTACGGTCAACCTTAGCGCGATTTTTTAACATTTGGCGATACACAATTGTTATTAAAATTATTATTGTTTTTTTTCATTATGAACGATTCAGTGATATTTTTTTTCATTTTCTCGCCAGTCAATTTTTTCAAAATGTCCTTTTCTTTAAATCGTGGTTGTCAAAAAATCGCCAAAATACCGACTTTTGGAGAGATTTTGAAAATTTGGCCAAGGGTGATACCGTACACTAAATTTTTACCAAAAATTGTATCGAAATTCAGAAGTCAAAACCCAACTAAATAACTCTGAACTCTGCATTTTATTTAGTTTGTATAATTAAAATATTTTTTATTAGATGTTGCTATTTCAGCTGAGTTTTCACTTTTCAGAAAATGAAATTCATGTTTTATTATTAAAAATGACAATACATTTGTTTACAAAAAAATACTAAGATACTCACAAAGTGCAAATAATATCGAATTCAGCTTTAAACTATTAATTTGACTTTAGGATTCTTGAAAAATACTTTGAGAAATTGTACATTTTCAGTCTAAAAATTTAAAGATTAATATTCTTTTACCAAACAAAACTATCAAAATAACATAGGTAATAAACTATAATTTAACAACGAATACAAAACCGGTCAAGAAGAAACCGGAAAACGCTATCTGCGATCCAATAATCCGTGATGTTAGTGTAACCACTACTGGCGTCGTTTTAGACTCAGCTTTGAAAAAAAAATGTATTTCATTTTATTAATGAAGAAAACGATATTTTAACTTTTAATTATTAAATAACTTTAATTTTTGAAAAAATAACAAAATTTCTAATAGAATATAGTCTTAAATGATATTTTCATCTTTGCTTTTTAATAGTTGTTCTGCCAAAAATGTTACAAACTAACAAATATGGTAGCACTTCTCGCCAAGTCCTTATTCATCTAGGTACCTAACCTTTGCTTTCTAATCGGTCTTCTGTTCTTACGTCGTTGAAAATGATTAACAATGTCGCAGCGTCCTAATTTTTCTAACTTATTACTTATCACCAAGCTTTAATTTTTTTTATTGATAGGATATCGTTATAATAAAAATAATTAATATTTAACACCCCCCCCCCCATTTCATAAAATAATCAGTCAATGTTAAATATTGCAGCGGACTCTAGCGGCAGAATATTTAAGCACTGGGTGCTTGTATATTTCAATGAAAAAAAAATTGAACTCTTACTTTCTTTAAAATAAATAAATATGATAAAACTATTAAGATCTCTATGGATAAAACACGAAGTATAACAACAAACAAAACAAAACAAGATTGAGAAGAAAATGAAAAATGTGATTACATTAAGTCAATTAATTATTTAAAAATGGATGCGCAAATTTCTAAGTCATTGGTTGCTGATTATGATTCCTCTAGTGATGAAGAAGATGAAGATATTGGTTCTAAATCCAGGTGAGGGGTTCAGAACAGAGATTTTTTTTTTGCTTTTAGAATTTAGTAAACTTTTAAAACTTCTTTTAATCAAGTTTTTATGGGTTGTGAACTAAAAATATTTATTCTCTTTAAATTAACAAGTACTTTCTTTATAAAACTAGCATTAAAAATAAAAAACTATAAATAATTGTGTAAAATCTTTTTTTACCAGGTACTTTTGAGTGTGCGTTTAAAATAAACCCCACTTCAAAAATACCTTTCACTAAATGTATAATCTTTTCACCACCTTTAAAAGGGTTTAATGTCCCAATTAGGATTTAACTAAATGGAGAACTACTGAATTTGTGGCCATTTTGTTGGATGCCACGATTTCTATTTTCAACTGATGTTCAGAAAATGTGAATATTTTTTTTGTATCGTATAGGTACTTCCAATTTCTTTAGCCCTAAAAAAAATTCTTAGGCAGCTGACAATTTTTCCCATTGAGCTGGAAGAACTATTGGAATGAAGTGTCAAGCAAGCCGAAAACCAACTCCCTTTTGAGCGAACAGGGCAGAAAATGATTATTTTCCCTGCACTTGATTGCAATGCTTGTATGAGACCCCTCTATCACATTGACTTGAGCTTCAAAATGAATTTTAACACTTTTAGTTTGAAAGAAATTAACTTCCTTTAGCTTTAAATTCCAACTTTTTTAAGAAATAACCATGTGGATCACTAACTAAGAACCAGCGAAGACGAAACCACTAACGAAATAGTCAAGTTTTTCATTATCGAACAGGCTCGCTTGCTGCCCTGTTCAGTGAATCACACACCTCACTCCACTTTTCTTCTAGCTCAATGATTTGTCCATGCACGATTTTCTTGAAAACCTTATTAAACCTACAGGCACTAGGATCTGATGTACTAAATTTAAAGTCTGAAGCTCTTTTAGTTTGAGCTGTAGATTGGCTTCAGACAGATGTGGACAAATGTTTAAAAAAACACCTTTTTAGAATCAGCATCTTCCAAACATCGTCATTTTGGATTTTCCACCCCATCCCAATATTTTTTATTAACTTGCATTGCATATTAACTAAATGCGATTGTAAAAATCAAAATATTTATAAGAAAAGTTATGTTTAATAGTTGTGGAACAAAACCGCAACGCCATCTACAAGGTTACTTTCCTCTATCCTGTCCACGAGTTTAACTTCACCCATGGGCTTTGAGAAGAAGCCCTATAATGTGGAAGCAGTTTGCTAGAAAATGCTATATTGACTACAAGAAGTTTTTATTGCAGTTTTCTGCCTCCCATCCAAAATATTCTGCACAATTGCTTCACAAAAACTTCAAGAAGGCTGCAGTTTTTCTGCCATCCAGCCAAAATATTCTGCAAAATTGCTTTACAAAAACTTCAAAAAAACTGAAGGGATTTGAAACACTAGGTCTGCAGATAAAAACTGCAGTTTTCTTCTAGCAAAAGAAAACTGCAAAAAAAATCCTTCAGTTTTATTCAGCAGGCTTCAAATCCCATAAGTTTTTTTTTTAAAGCAATTCTGCTGAATTTTTTGGCTGGGTTAATTAAATAAGTAACAAAACACACTGATTTTACCCTCATTATCACCCTCTTTTCAATACTAAAAAATGTCTTTCTATTGCAGCGACAACCAAGTAACCCCACTAGCTTCCGCCTTAGAAATGCTGGACCACAAACCTGGCAACATCCCAACCTCAGTATTCACAAACCCTTACAAAAACGCCGAAAACTACGAACAGTCGATCCTGGAGAAGCACGTCAAAATGACGACCATAAAGAACGAGCCCGAGGCCAAGAAGAAAATCTGCTACAAATTCAGGAGGGGCAAATGCAGGCTCGGAGACAAGTGCCAGTATCTGCATGTGAACAATCATGTCGTTGATAATTCAGACGCCAAGCTGAGCGATGGGGAAGATAATAATGAAGCCGGGAAGAAGCACGAGAAATCAAAAAAGCGATGTGGACTCAAAGATGATCTGGTTCCTCCTAAGAAGTACATGAAGACGTTTAATAGGTGTAAATAGTGTTGTTTTTATTTGTATATAATAAATGTTTGTTGTCTGTAAATGTGGAGTCTTTTTTTTTACAATTTATTTCAGCATCATAAATTTATTATCTTTATTTACCCAAAAATAAGAGAATGTTTCAGATGATGTAGCGCTCTTGTTTTTCTTTTTCTCGGTACCATTTTATTGGTTGCTTCGGTTTCACTCTCAAAATGATTGATATCGATGAAAAGAAACTTTACTTTCTAGTCTATGCAAGATCGTTTTAAACAAATGTTTTGAACAACCAACAGCACACACAGCAAGAAGTTGGTATTTAAAAAAAACTTTTCAAGTAAATATTCTTAGAAAACTCATTTTCACATACAAAAGTAATTCCTCAAACCATTGGGAGCTGCTGCCATTTACAATGTGAAATATCCAAATTAAATAGATAAAAATAAACTTTTAAATAAAGGTACTCCAAGTTTAAAAATCCTATGAACAGTAATTTAAGCTTGCTTTTTTCGTGCTTTACACCCGACTAAATGCACAATTGTTTTGAAGGAACTTTATTTTTTGTATTTATCAAATGAAAAAAAATACAACATACTTTATCAACATAGCATCTGATAAAATAAAATCCAATTTTTCCTTTATAAAAATACTTTTCTGAATAACTAGGTCACAACAAGACATTCATCCTTACCCTTCAAATCATTTTACAACTTTCTCGGTTCCCAGCCATAACCTCATGCGACCTGGCGTCCCCATTTGGGGACATTTTTAAAAACTTCCCCACAAGCAATTTGTGTGTTAATCAGTTCCGAAATTGACCTGGTGCAATAGAAGATCCAAACATCAGGTTTCAGTCTTTGGTTACATGTATCAGTCATTTATTTCTACAAAAAAATGAACTTGAACTCCGGTGAATAAGATATTAGAATTCGAAAAAAAAAATTCCAAAAAGTTTCTTCAGTAGTTAATTTTAGAGGTATTTTGCATTTAAAACAATGTTGAAATAATCTGTTAACTGCACATAAGTGATGTGACCTCTCTTTTTGAATTTAAACCACAAAAACTATGTATTTTTAGAGGTTAAGACGTGTCTCTCAGTAACTATCAAACATAATTTTAAAACAAATTTTATTTGCGAAAATACTTTTTAGCATATATTTGTATGAAAAGTATGATTAGACTAAAAATATATTCATAAGATATTGCTTGTGGGTTTTGAAGAGGTTAAAAGAAGTCTAATGGACTAAAAACATTTTATTAATTTTATTCTACGAAATACAACACAAATCACACATTCAGTTCAGCGATTGCCTTTTCTTCTTCTGCGATCCACTCCAGCGCTTGCTTCTTCTCCTCTAAAAAAGCTTCTTGCTGTGCTCTTAGCTCTTCGTGGTAAGCAGCTTTTTTATTTTCAATCTAAAAACAGAAAAAAGCAACACAATGTAATTAGACAGGGTGGTAACCTGGAAATCAGGGAATTCTCGGGGAACATTTTAATTCAGGAAATATCAGGGAATTCTCATGGAATTGTTCAAATTTTGTAAAATATCAGGGAATTTTTTCCACTTTGGATTACTGAAACATGGTTTGAAACTTTGGATTACTTAACAATTCGTTCTTGTGATCACCGCTAACAGACACTTTGTGGTGCACGAGCAGCCAAGATTTATCTCCCTTGATCCTGGATGGCAGCACGGCGCGTTGCTAGGGCAATGTAACTTTGCTTCTCAATAACAAACTTGCTGACCGTCGTGTTCCATGAATTTCAGAAGCTGCTGAACTAGTATTTTAGGTTTATCATTTAAGTTTGATGTTTATTCTATAAGCAACTAAATAATCCTTATTTTGTAAAAAGTTGTAAATATTAAAAGCCTTTCCTCTTGACACTTTCTCTCCATCATTTCGGCCACCCATTCATCTTAACAACTTGATCAAAAAAATGTTTATATATTCTGGTTGATCCGAATTGCCTGAAGGACCAATCTCTCTCATGAATCACTCTGATCACATGATTCTTCTAAACTTATTCAGATTTTCGGAACTGTAGAAATTTTCTACAGTTCCGAAAATCTAAATAAGTTAAGAGGAACCATGTGATCGAAGTGATTCATGAGAGAGATTGATTCTTCTTCCAAGATTGGTCAAGACTAGAACAGTTAGGTAAGCTAACCCATAATACAAAGTCTTAAATTCCTGCAAAGTCTGGATTAAATTTTCTGTACTGCTTTGAATTGTGTGCATTGTATGTTTTTTAGGTAATTGTAAAATCAGGAAATTTTTTGTGAAAGTATCAGGGAAATTATGGAAATATCAGGGAACTTTTTTTCTAGATTTTGTAACCACCCAGTTAGACATCATTGGTGCACATTTATATTAATTAAAAAAAATTACAAGCATTTTTCATTAAACAAAATGAAAAGGAATTGAGTTTTGTGATACATTGACATTTTCACTGTTCAAGGGGCCAAATCTTCATTTTATTTGAAATGAGTTGCCATTGTAAACGAGGTCATTATAACTGGGTTTAACTGTATATATAATCAAAAATAGCAGTATTCTTATAATAGATAGATTGTGAAAAACAAGTATATGATGTTTTTTTCTTGTTGGCTTTAGTCAACAACATTTAAGGTAGGCGAATACCCAAAATTCTAAAATTTTTACTATAACTTCAATCTTTTCCAAATTTGGCATAGTGATTTCAAATATAATGAACAATACTATTTAGGCAATTTTTTATTTAAATGTAATTTATTTTAAACGGTGATTTTCAACTAAAAAAAAAGAGGTTTAAGCTAACAAGTCTACCACATTGAATTATCCTCCTATAAACATTAATTATGTGTTAAATTCTTCGTTTTGAACTGATACATGCAATGACCCTCTAGAGTTACATACAAATTACAAGAAAAGAAGTTATTAAGAAAAATGTTACGAATTAACTATATAAAAAAAGATTTTTTTTCGATTAACTTGCACTTGGACATTAAAAAAAAAAACTAGTATATTTACGCCAGATGGTTAGAGTTTTATAGCACAGATATATATTGAAATAACATCTGTAAAAAATCTCAGGTAAATTAATGTAAAACTTTTCATACTAGAAGTGTTAGCGTAAACCCCTTCTTTTAGTTGAAAAAACACCGTTAAAAAATATATTAATTATATTTAAATAAAAAAAATTGCCTAAAAAGCATTGTTCATTATCTTTGAAATCCTTATGCCAAATTTTTTTAAAAGATTAAACTAATAGTAAAAATTTTAGAATTTGGGGTATTTGCCCACCTTAAATTCTGTGCCCCGACCTTTCATTTTCTTTGCGAGTGTCAACCCTGAAATATCCCCTATGCCAGGGGTTCCCAACCGGTGGTACACGCGTAACACTGGTGGTACCTGATAGTTCCAGGAAAGATTATTTTAAAGAGAAATCTTTTATTAACTTCTGGATCTTATGTAAATCTGAGTACCATTTGATCTTCCGTTAAGCTGCACTATTTTTGATGCCATTTGTTATGAGTTACTTATGTGAGACACAGAGCATGGGTGCGAGAATGGATTTTCTGAACGCTTGTGCATTAAAAATGAACATAGAAGCATAATAAGTACCATACTCCCAATGTTGATATATTTTTCACAAGCAAAAAGTAACAAGTTTCGTTTATTAAAATATTTAGGTCGGTGGTAAGCCAAAATTTCTCAAAATGTCAAGTGGTACGCGGGTGCGAAAGGTTGGGAACCCCTGCCCTACGCTAACACACAAAACTTACCTTATTCTCGCAGTACTCTTTGGTGAGCCTCCTCAGGTCGGTCTCCCGGCTGTACTTCTCCCTCGGGAAGTCCAGCGGCTGCGGCTTGTGGTACAGCTTCAGCTCATCCAGCAGCCACAGGAACCGCTCTTCGTCCAGGTTGCGCAAGTGCTTGAGGAGCTGGTTCCGCTTCTGGACCATGCAGGGGAAGGCGATGCGGCTGATTTGGGCGTCCTGTCAATGTTGGCAAACAAGTTGGTTTGTTACAGAATCTGTCACTTACACCGCTACCACACAACATTTTTACGCTCAACAAGAAACACACTAACGCCTCAAAAAGAAATTCGCCAAACAGGGGCTTTGGCTAGTTCTAATTCAAACTTTTATAAGCAAAAACTAATAATTTTCTTTAATCTTATTTTGCAGATTTGATCATTAATCTTTATCGTTTGCTAATTTTTTTGAACTTAGAAGAATAGTGATGAATTTTTTTTAATAAATATCTTTTTGCAGTCACAAGTTTACATTTCGAAAAATAAATTATTAAAATTGTTGCTTTAAAAAAAAGAGCGAAAATTTGCATATTTTTTATGCAAATTTCGAATTTTTTATGCATCTTTCTTCCCAAAAATATAACGAACCATTAAAATAACTTTATTGTGCTATTACAACAATCCAAATCGAACTCTATCACAAAATAAATATTTTTTTTAAAGAATTTTATTTTTATTTTAAATAAAGTTTCTCATACGTTTGATGTCATGGCAACAGTGAAAATATTGAATAAAAATGGAATTCGCATGTTATTTCAATGTACATTAAATTTTTAGTTATTTAAATTTTAAATAAACTTCTAATTTACATTTTTAATGAAATTTGGAATGTAGCCTTGAAAGATTTTTTGCTTCAAAAATGACGTATCCCACTTGCTTGTGAGACTTGCGGTTCGTTCTGTGAAAGTGGGTGAGGGACAGACAGACAGAACGATTATAAAACCTTCCACTTTTTACGTTATAAACGTAGTGTGGAAGCTAAAATTAAGTCTTTCTCTCATGCAAAATCGTTCTTCATAGCGGTGAGGTCATTGCGCTACGTCGTATATCGGTGACGTCACGGCTTGTTGCTGCGGGATGCCGCGTTTATTTATTTACGCTCTTTCACCGGAGCTTCATCCCGCGTCATGGATACGCATGTGGAATGCGAATTTTCGATTACCGCGGCTGCAGTGCTATTCTTTAGCGGTGTATTTGGCTCATTCTATTTTGTTCGTTTTTGTAAGCTTTGAACCTGATTGTGACTTGAGTTTGAAGCGCCGGTGAACTATTGACAACATGGCGAAAACGCCCACTGTTTAGATAACTTTATTATTTGATCTTTACTGTAAAATATTTGTTTATTTTTAATTAAAATAATTACTTCAAATAAGTTTGTTTCCTGTTTCGTCACTTCATTCATCAAGTTCATTTTATCAGTTTATTCAGCAGTCAAGAGATATGCTTGTTACACTGAACGGAACTGAAACTCTGGAAGGAGCCTCGAAACAATTGCCAATAGGCTCAGTGAAGCCCTGTAAGAGCAACCCAACTTTTGCCGCCAATCCTATTCTTCACCTGTTAAAATAGCCATTTTCAACCAACTTTTTCAATAATTTTTTAAACATTAAATTGATATGTTATTGCTTTAGGAGGTCCTTTACATAATGAAGTTTCGGAAACATGTACTTTTAAAAAAATAGAATTGCAGGAACAATCTTTAAAACTTAAACTCCTTGGAGTACTATTATTTGGCGAGCGATTGACGACATCCAATGTAAACTATCAAGTAAAGTGTCATTTGTGATCAGCGAATTCATGCCAAATGTGGCAAATATTCTAGTTAAAGCTGTCGCCAAGTGACCCAAAAATAGGCTTCACTAGCTTATCATGGGATGTTCCTTCCAGAGTTCCAGTTAAGTACAGTGGCTTGTTAGCCACCCAAGGTTAGTGTAATTTACAAAAATAAAGCATGGACGCCAACCTTCAAACGAACCACCGGTTTCTCCAAATGAAGATAATTCAGTTCATAAACAAATACAAGCGTTTATTTCTTGCGACTACACATTAACCCTTTCAGAGCCAAAAATTTACTACACTACAGAAACATCGGATATTCACAAAATAAGCTTATTTAAGGTCACAAATAAGAATTCAAAAAATTCATTAAAAATTTTTTTATGGTTTTTGAAATGATGCCAACATTTTTAACAGTGGAAAACAACAAATATATATTACCTAAGAACACTTCGAGTTATATATTTTAAGGTATCTGACCATATTAGTATAAAGAAATTTAGTAATTATTTTAACTGAAATAGTTTAAATTGTGTTTTAAATACGTGGAACTGAAGTGAACTTTTCAAATATCAGGTGAAACACTTGTCAGCTATTTTCTAAATAAAAAAAATAGTAGTTCTGACTTCTATTGAGATCAATGTAAAATATTGTCTAATAGAACAAAGTGTGAAGAATCGAATGATGTGTGTTTGGATGCCATAACGGGACATAAACATTTGAAAAAAAATATATATTGAAAGTGATGATTCCAAATGGCATCAGTGGGACTGAAAGGGTTGACAAGTCAGCAAAAACTCTAAACTTTACAAAATTCCAACTTATTTTTACACAAGAACAAAATAGTAACATCGTTGTCATGTTCCATTTATATGGGAGAAGTTGTACAGTGTTTCAGGCGAATATCAAAAATAATTGATAGATAAAAATAATAATCATTACAATTTATTAAGCTAATTCTTTTACGAACAGCAACGGTTAGGTTAATTTGAATTATCGTTGCTTTGGAATTACACGAGGATTATTGGTGACGGGCGTCGTAATTTACAACCCGTGAATAAAGTTAATATTTACAACCGAGTGAATAAAGTGGTTTATTGAATGTGAAGTACTTTTTTTTAAATTCAATTCTCGCACTTGGAAATGAGAACTATTTACCCTTTTTTCTAGTACAACATTTCTATGCTGCATGCTTAATAAGTGGTCGACTATAATATTTGCCTGATGTTATTTTTTTTTATAGCAGAGAGTACATAAATTAATAAAATAACATGTCAAAACAGGATTTGAGTTGCAACAGAAAAAAAGTCTTACATGTCTTGCAGACTTCTGGTGATGTGTAAAAAGTGCTCTGATTTTTATAGTCAGCAAAGCAACTGAAAAATTCATTGAATTATCTTAATTTGAACATAATCAATAACCATAACATAATGACATTAATTTAAATCGTTACAAGTCATGGATTAATCATCCTCACAAATTATAAATTATACTGGGACATGTCTTATGCTAAAATTGTAGTTATATGTAGTACGGAAAACACACTAACATTCATATTACATATTTCAACTAAAATTTTTCACACTTCCTTTGTTTTCGTTACAATTGAAAGGTAAAGACAATTTTTTTTTGTTAAGATATGAGAGTTTTTAACAACTATTTGAAATCCAACAAGAAAATATATATATTTCGAAATGATTTGCATGAGATTAGGTGTGGGAGAGGGGATAAAAATTCCAAAACAGCCTCACCTTATTTATAAACACATCTTAAGCATTCACAGTCGTATTTGAAGTTACTTTATTAACTTTTATTATTAATCATTATATGCTTTCACAAGTTTTATATATTACCTGAAAAATTATGGTAGAATTTTCCATTTGCCATTAAACATTGTTTAAGAAACTTTACAAACTGAATAAAGCTCTGAACTTAACAACAAAAGAGTAAACATAATAAATATGTAAAAAAAAATACTTTTGACTTCAGGCGAATCAAAATCATTCGGGTGTCGCTGGATCCTCTTCAGCAGCTGTCTTTTACAAACTTCATTAAGATCTTTCTGAAATACACAACGCATGCAGAATAATAATAATTTATTGATACAATGAAAAAGTTTTACAAAATTAAAAAAAAACACCTTAATGGGCTGCTAAGGCCCTTACAGAGGATGGGATATACTAAACAAAAACAAAAATTGTGCAAGCAGAGAACAAAAGAAAATAAAAATAAGTTATACAGTACATAAATACACAAAGAGGAAAATTTGGACAACCAGCCATCGAAAAGAAAAAATGTACAAATTTCAGCAGTGACTTAAATCTGCGATACTAATATTCATTACAAAGATTTTTAAATTTTTCTTAAAGACTCTTAGACTGGTTGAATTCTAGCTATGAACTGGTAATAAATTAAAGAATTAAGGAGCAAAATATTGGAAGTTTTTTCTGAAAATTTATTTATAGGGTCTTGGAATTTTAAATATATTATTGGGTCTATGTGCTGAAATATTTGACATTTTAGTAAAAATATCCGAATGTTCATAAACAATAATGCATAATTTATAAAAAAAAGATATGTCTCAAGGGTAAAATAAAAAGCTGTTGTGTTTTAAATGTTAAGAAATTTTTCTAAGCCTACTGATAATGATAGCAAGGAAAGAAAGATTCAATAAATAGGCATTCATTTGAAAAGCTGAGTGGAAAAACATGCTATGACATTTTTTTAATTACATTTTTGTGTGAATGAACTTATTACTCCATCCTTTATAAACATAACAATTTCATCCTTCCATTCATTTTTAAGTTAGCTACATACTGTTACTGTTCACAAGTACTGTTTTTAACAGACAATCTAATTAAAAACTAAAAACTTTAAAGAACATGTTCACACTTTCAACCATATCTTCTACTAAGGTACTTATTTCTGAAACCTTTCCGCTTCAAAACCAAGAGGGATTTAGTTTTCACTTTAGTAAAGTTTTAAGACGCTCAAACTCAGAACTCTATCGGGCTTTTAGAGAGCCTGATGTTGTCAAGTATGTAAAAATCCAAAGAATTAAATGGGCTGGTCACATCATTCGAATGAACAGAGAGCGTTCGACAAACAGTCTTTTTGGCTTAGCCCATCGTATCAAGAGGCCCAGAGGTCGACCAAAGCTAAGATGGGCGACTGCGTGGAAAGAGACTTATCAGTCTTAAAAGTCTAAAACTGGAAGACCACTACTAGGAGAGGCAGGCCTGGAAGAAATTGATTGAGAAGGCCAGGGGCCACCCCGGGCTGTCGTTCCATTGAAGAAGAAGAAAGTTTTAATGACAAAAATCATTGTCTTTTAATAACCTCAAGAATCCATGAAAATGTAGATATTTTGAAACATGCGAGACCTTTAAATTTAAAATCCTGTATTTTGTATTAAGAACATGTGAAAAAGATAATGAAATCATTAAATTTTATTAAAAAAACACTTGATAAATAAAAGAAAAGAGGTTTGATTTTCAGCTACTTTTTTCAAAATATTTCTTCTTTGAACTATTTTACTAAGAAAACTAAATGTAATCAAGTGTTTTGGGTATTCAAAAACAAAAAAACAGAACATACCAAAAGAAGTATATACGTTTGCGAAGTATGTTGTTGAAATAACTAAAAAAAAGTTTAAAAAGACATTTTAAACATACCGTGGTTCCTGATGCAAGTGAAAAATAGTGTTTTACTTCTGGGCTTGCACTAAAAAAAAAGTTCATGCTTCTTATAAATTAAGATAATACAGAACTGAACTCACTAAATTAAAATAATTTACATAAAAAAACAGACCATATGACCATTAAAAAGAACTAACTTTACATTATTGTTAGTTTCCTACAAAGGAACAAATAAGGTCCAGTCTTTTGACAAATGGACAACTTCCCAATTTAGAATTTTTAATTTTAAAATAAATTTTTTTTATCGACTTTATAATATTTTATTTAATTTTATAATTAAAATTGTATTAAATATTGTAATTAAAGTTTTATTGAATATTAAAATTTGAATTTCATTCAGTAATCTTAGAGAACCATGCAATGCAGGATTGTAATAAAAAATAATTTATTGATCAATGAACCAGAAATTTTAATTTGAATCTTATGCAGTAAGAACAAGTTGCACCTCAGAGAACTATAAAACAAACAATATTATTTATTATTTTTTTGGCAAACAGCTTTGAGAAAGGGTCTTTTCAACTCATAATAATTTGGTAAACTTCTTTATTGTAAATGGAAACCTACTTTTTGAGTTCATCTGACAGCTCAAAATCTGGCTTAGGCAGAGACATGTCGGTTGTGTTTTCAAAAACGGTGTCGCCTAAAATAAAAATAGATGCCACATTAGTGTTATTCCATGGATCGTTTAAGTTTTATAAGTCTCATTTATTCAAGAATATTTCACACAGAAATCAGAATACCAAAAATATGGAGGCCACAGCTCTGCATATGCCATCTTTTATGGCGTTCGATCACATTGTCACATAGGAGAAGAAGTGATGTGTGCCTCCCTTTAGCGGCGAACCTCATCACACACTTTTTGGTGCGCCACACAGGCATAGAAAAATAGTTCGCTTGCCAAATGGAACCACATTTAGTTTACTAAAAATGCAAATTTTAATACTTAATGTAAGCATCAATTTCACTAGAATGCCAAGTTCAAGGAAACGTGACTAAATATTTTGTTTAGGAAAATAATCTGAATTCAGTGACCGGTCTGCTCCTTATAGATTAAAAGTTATATCCATTTTCTAAATAATTCTATCAAAACATTCATTATTACAATACATAAAAATTTGGTTTATTTAAGTTACTTCAATAAAACTGTCAGTGACATAAAAGCATCCAAGCAGTATGCTTGTTTATACAATATCACAAATAGATAGCAGGGAATAAGGACCTCCCCTCCCCCATTCAACTTGGCAATCCGAAAATCGCTAAAATCTGGAGATCCGAAAGTTGAGAAAGTACGGAGATCCAAAAGTCGAGAAATTACGGAGATCCGAAAGTCGATCAAGTTGCAGCAATTTGGCCGCAGCATAGCGGCCATGCTGCTAGGTTTCTGCTGCCGGGCTACCTGGCGAAATTTGTAAAAAAAGAGCTAAAAGTCAAACAGATTATATTGAAATCATTGAGTCATAATATTCATTGCTTTGGTTAAATCCAAAACCTATGAAATTTGATCAGGCACTAAAATTTATACGGGAGATAAGATGCAATATCACAAATAAGGAAAAGAAGCAAGTAATTTATACTCTAAGAGAAAACGGACTGAATTGCTAGGCTTAAAAATTTATTATCTACTAATTACAATATCAGAACAGCTATGATATAACAGCCGGTCTTGAGTTGGCGATTTGTTTTGCCAAGTAACTGAAAAGGCTAAATGCTAAATGTCGTAATTGGTTTTCCTCAGGTTTCATATAACTCGATAGTTATAGCACACCTACATAAATTTTTAAGTCTGCCATAAGTAGGAAGTGAATACACCAGTGTTCATGTCAATTCCACAATTTCGACAAATGGACAATCTGAAACTGCGTTTGAACCTCTATAAGACCTGATAACTTTCTAAGAACCTACAATACAGCTGTAAATATACAGGGTGAGGCAAATTAAAGTGGCCCCGACGTGGAGATAAGAATACGACAGAAATGTTGCCAAATCAAAAAGCAATACAAAAACAGTTTGCTAACTGAAGCTATTGATAGCTTCAATATTAAGCCCAACTAAACGCTTGGTGACTTATTTACTGGAAACTACGCTATCCTAGAGAATCTGACCTTCTTGTTTTTGTCTTCTAAATTGATTGAAAGACACAAAATTTTAGGATTTTAGTCTAGGTTTAGTTAGGACTTTGAAGGATATTTAACGTGCACTCCCTTACACGGGGTATTATTCGTCGGACATTTTTGACTGCAAGGGCCGTTACGTTAATCGGTTGGCAGTTATTTTCGCGATGCCCGGACACGAACCTGGGACCTTTCGCATGCTAGGCGAGTGCCTAACCGACTGGGCTCCCCAGCCCCCATATGCAATAAGGATATAATATTTACCACTCTCTTTTAAGACATTGAACTTCGGACGTGATTTCCATTCAAAAGGTAGCCAATCGACGACTGGTTCTTTGTCTTTGTAATTGGGTGGTCTTGGAGTTTCTTCAAAAATGCGATACAGTCTACATAGTGAAGCTGTTTTAGAAAAAGTTCGAGAAGAAACTGCCTGATTCCATTGCTTTGCACATAAAAATATATTACTTCTAATTGCGAAAAAAATATTCATTGTGGTATAATTTTAAATTAATATTCACGAAATACAGACGAAAATCATTGAAAACCAAGAAAAACAATACTTTTCTACGGTATGGTATGGTAGGTACATATATATTCCTGCTTGTGAGCTGTGAGCTTGTTCAGAGAACCACTTCACTTATAAGCTTTTGTCAAGTGGAACGGACATAGAAAGAGTTTTTACAAGCACAAGAGACACGCAAAGAAAGGACAACCTAAACGAATAGACAAATAGTGACATTTATTCACAGTCACAAACATCCATGCATGACAGAGATTCGAGCCCGTTCTCACCCGCGCCAAAGGTTAGCATTCTAACAACTGCCCCACCGAGACAACAAATACTTTTCTAGTTTCTTCAGCACAGTTCTTTTTTGGAATATTGGTTTACTGGTTACCAATAGGTTTGTAAAACAAATATGGAATTTTCTATAAACTTTGCCAGAATATTAAAAAAAAATATTTTTAAAATCCAATAAAGATTAAATTATGGTAAACAAAACAATATGGAAAAAATTTGATATTTCATATTTTGTTTTTAATTTTTTTTCATATTTTGATATTCAATATTTTTCCCCCCGCGAAGGACAAGCCACTCCCCCAAAAATACTCAAGCAGAAGAAACACTTGGTGAAATCTACTTTCACTTTCATATTTTTACCTTCACCCAAATCATCTAAATATTAATTAAATATTATGTAATTTACACCCAAAATCTCTTTAACGTTTCTTTTTCCGTAGTTTCGAGGTAGTGCAATTATGAGGTAGATAATATCGAGTCACTGTTTGTGATTCCCCAAACATGTTTAGTAGATTTTGTGTAGTGTGTAGCCATTTGCACAATCCACACTCTCACCATTGATATACTCCTGTTTTGCTTGACGTTTTAGTTTCATTTTCATAATGTCAGATAACAATTTGCGTTACGAGCTCCACGAAGCGGTTTTTAAGAACGATCTCAAGAAAGTCGCCGCCAGTCTCCGGACGCACGATGTCGGGCAGAAAGACGCGCACGGTGAGTCGTTATTTTTATTTTCTTATCGAAAACGATAAAAAAATAAACCTTAAAAGCCAAATATAAGTTTTTATAATTAAAAAATTACATAAATAAGTTAATAAGAAATATGTGAGGTAGTAGGTTTTGAGTTTGTTGACAGATTACAATATCTATTTGAAGTTATATGTTTACAAATTAAGGAATGTAATGAACAATAAAGAAGCTGTCAATGTATAGTATACAATTATATAAATAAAATAATTTTGTATTTATTAAGCTTTATAAATAATCAGTTCTATCACTGTATATGTTATTTGAAAACAAAACTAGTTACCACTGTGTTCACTGCATGAATTAGAGCTAAAAAATAGTCATTTGCCAAATTTTCTCATTAGCCAAATGTTGGTGAAACTGATTAGTCTACTAACACATTACATGACCATCTATAAATATTAAAACTAAAAATGAGAAAAATACTAGAATCCAAAAATGGGACGGTGTAAAATCTGCAACTAAAAAAATATTTGTGATTAAAAAAAAAGAAATAATTGGGAAAAATTTGTTGTGCAGTCACCCTTGGCGACTTTTTAACAACCACAATTTAAAGAAAAGAGCTTATTGAAAAAGTTGACTGAGCGAGAAAATGGATTAAAAATCTTCCAAATCGTAAATAGAGAAAAAATATTTATCGCCAAATGTGAAATATAGCTCCAAGGGTGACCGTACAGTACGAGTTAAGGTAGATAATTAGAAATGTGTTTAATGACGTACATATAAATAGGACACCACAAAGAAGAAAAAAATGTTTGGTATAATTTTGGCAGGAGTTGTAGAAAGAAAATTCTAGAAAACGATTATTCATTCATGAATTTTCCTTCGTTAATTTTCCTGATTTTGCAGAAACTTGTAATGCCTATCACCAATGGCCTTTGTGTAGCTCAACGCTCTAGTGTGACGTTAATTCAACTCTATTACCTAACCTGTATGGTAACAGTGAAATTTAGTTAAAGGTTAAAAGCCGATTTGTTCTTTTGGCTATATGTTGTCAAAATGGAAGACAGGGGTTGTTGGCTGATTTACATCATCAGTTGTAGATAATAACTTCACGAAAACGACTATTCATTCATTAATTCATAGCCTTCATTAATTTTCCTGAGTTTGCAGAAATTGTAGAAATCAAAGTGCTTACATATTTGCATTTTTTAAACATAGATTTAACTGAACATAGATTAACTGAATAAAATGCAAAAAATACTTGAACACATTTTTCATTATTGATGAGGGGACAACATAAACAATAAAATGATGAAATTTAAATGAACACCAGTATAATAAATGGATTTTGATTAATTAAAATAGATACTAGTTAGAATAGATGACAGTCAGTTATATGCTTATAATTGATAATTATTTTTAATTAATTTCAATAGGATAATTATCTCCATTTATTAAAAAGGTTGAAAATAGTACTGCGCCCCCCCTCCCCCACAGACACACCGCCATGCCTAAGAGATTTTTTTTATATATAAATAAAAGTAAAATAAACAGAGTTACAAATGATTGCCTTATTTTAAGTGCATCAAAACAAAAGTAGCTCAACCATAACTTAAAGATGTTGCAATTTGAAGACTAATCCTTGTGTCGTTTTAACACTCCATTCCCATTAAACTGCTTCAGGAGGGCTGTTGATCCTTAATGCTCTGCCGACCACTGGGGCTATTAAATCTTTGATGTGCTTAAATGACTTTGAAGTTGTGCTTTTTACACATTTTTTTATTAAGTTGTTTATGGGTTTTTTTTTTTTGGAATTTTGGTTGTGAAATTTTTTTAATTTGGTGATTACCTATGTACTCTTATCCATTAACTTTATGTGAACCAACTGGTTATTTGTATTAGTTTCATCCCCCCCCCCCCTCCTTTGGTCAATATGTTTTTTAGGTGGGAAACTAATTTAAAATTTGGCAACATTTGGCATCACGTAGCAAATAAAATTTAAACAGTGAAAACAATTTTTTTCTTTAATTAAGAATAATTTTTTATATGCTATATAAGCATTTTTTTATGTGTTATAACCAAGGTCTTAATTAAAAAATGCTGTTATAAGCAATATACAGTCGAACCCCGCTGTAGTGAATCTGAGATATGATATAGTGAACCCTCGCTTATAATGAACTCGAGTTCTTGCTGAACTCCTATTTAACCAATGTTATTTTATATGGATATAGTGAACTATTTAGAAAATATGAGTTCGCTTATAGTGAACTTAATTAAATTTCCTTCCCTCAATATTTTTTTTCAGTTCTTCATATTTTAAGTTATACTATAAGTGGCAGCAAGATAGCAATCTTTAACAAGGTGTCATATTTCAACCTGTACTTCCCATTTTATTGGACAATACTAGACCCCTTTCAATGTAAACATTCCTTTTTTCCCTCTCTGCTTTCCAGGAACCACCCTTCTTTTCGAAACATTATTCATATCCCCCACCCCACTCGTACACAGTTCCCTGGAAGGCTTGTCTGGTCAAACAGCAATACCACTCCTGTTGCAACTAGCCACCCCCCTCCCCCCTCCGGAGTAGAATGAAGCTATCTGTTACTCTCATATTTCTTTACGGATGATTTTAGACGCATTTTGAATTGAAGAAGACCGCCTGAAAAATGGTGGCTCTTCTGTAAAGAGAAAAACCTAAAAATGCCAGTTTCTTTTCTACAATGCAGGCGTGTTTCGTGAAAATTTAAATAATAGTTACTATTTAACCAAATGTATTGCATTCTTTTTGAATAATTATTTTGGAAAAATGTCAAAAATTAATTAATATTTTTAAAATTGATTAAATAATTAATTTTTAATTCAATTATTTCTTCAATTAATTGCAGATATGTAAAATCATTATTATTCTTGTAAAAGATTTATATCGTAGAAAACTGTATTCCAAAAAAATTGGATATAGTGAACCATGGGACATAGTGAACCATGGGACATAGTGAACCAATTGTTGGTTCCGTAGAGGATTCACTAGTGCGCCGATAATTAAAACCTAAGTTAACCTTGCACAGAAGCCACGACCATAGGCGGAGCTATAAAATGCACAAAGCAATCAGTTTAAGAGAAAATTTCAGCCATTTCATTTATTCTTTATCTGATTGCTCCTTGGTTTCATAGCTCCACCCATGGCTTCTGTGCAAGGAAACTATGAGTTTAACTAATTATGAAATAGTTGTTGTTGTAACCAAGTTTAAATGTATTACTGTTTTGTAGGTAATACTCCTCTTCACCTAGCTGTGATGAAAGGCCACAAAGGTGCGTAGATTATTTGTAATTTTTTTTTAGAGCGTGGCTTCAGGGTTGTCAAAAACCTGGGTTGTTTTCATGAAAGCCCCAACCATCTTGTTTTTTTTTTTCATTGTTCTAGGTATTTTTCGGCGTTTTGGATGAGTTTTGTTATTGAAGGTAATGTGGTTTATTTAGGGATCATTTATTATTTTTTTTATTAAATTACTAATTATTTAAAAAAAATAACAGAAAATGAAGGACCTGGATTAAGGAAACCTGAAATAAGGAAGAGGGATAATCCAGAACCTTGTAATTTGAATTGTAATTGTTGCTAGAACTAAGTATTTTTTTGTATGTGTAAAATTATATAACACAGAATATTATAACTCTAGAAATTTAAATTCGAATTTGGAAAAAATTTTGAGTTATAAAAATAAATTTTAATTCGTAAATGTATTTTAAAAATTGCTTGCACACAAATGTAAAAGTTTATTAACAATTCTAAAATATTAAAAATGATATTAAATACACATTTTTTTTGTTTGTATAAAAACTTTTTACTTTTTTTTTAATTTTCAGTAAGGGCAATTTTTAGTTCAATTGCCTAGTTGGGCTTCTTCAAGTGTTTTTTTTTTAACCTGCCCGTAGTCATAGGCTTTCGGGTCGTTTAAAATCATAGTAACCCTGGGTGGCCAAGATCAGTGATCCAATTGTAAACTTGGATCATATCACAAAAACTAATTTTTATTGCTGTAATTGCAATTATGCATGTAAGCAAATGACAATAGGAGAATATATAGAGAAATATAAAAAAAATTGATAACTTCCCACTCCCAAATCTATTACTTCCTTGAAGGTTATTCTGGAACCAGCCATCACAATTTTGTAATTTGTTTAACAGTAGTATTTTCCCTTTTTAATTCAATTTTGAATCATAATTTGCTTGGATTACTAATTTGAGTGTGGCATTTGTTTGGAATTTTTTATATGAAAATGTTAAGAAAGTCACCACGAGTACACATATCTTTAGAATTGGTTTAGAAATAGCCTTATAAATATTAATAAAATAAAATATCTATTATATTTTATAAATATATATTATATACTTTTTTCTACACTGCCTGAATATATGTTTAATAAACTGCTTTGCCCCTTTGATCTTATAAAAACAAATGGTTTAAGCATGGAAAAGTTTTTCCCAGCATATTAGACAAATTTATTGCTATTATGTGTTTGTAAAACTACTATCCACTTTGTTTAGAATGTGTTCAACTTCTTCTTGCCCATAATGCACCTGTGAAAGTAAAGAATAAACTTGGGTGGAGCCCCCTTGCAGAAGCTATAAGCTACGGAGATCGACAAACGAGTAAATATTATTTAACTTTATACAATCTTTATTTATGATAAAATATTATCATTATAATTTGGTATTATAAATTATGTACCATCTAGTAATTTTAATATCAACAAATTTAGTAGTTTGCAGATAATTATTCAGTGAGATCTCAGACATTTGTTTTTTAAACAATGTTATGTTCTATTTTTAACAGTTTCCATTTAGAAAATTAGAGATATTTTTAAAAAATTAAACAAATGAAAATTTAGATAGCTGAAAGAATGTTAATTTATTATTTCAGCTTTATTTAAGCTAAAATGGTATATTAAGAATGTTTATTATATTTATTTTCTTTTTCATGATAATGGATTTAAATTAAGCAAATGAAATGTAATATACCATAGACTGGACCGAAACTCCATATTAGGGGTATAGAAAAGCTATATGCTCTATTTAGGGACTAAATATTAGTGGTATAAAAAGGATAGTTTATTGAAGAGCAACTGAATGACATTGACAAGTGCATGTAGGATATCTACTAGCATCAAATACAACCAACTAATTTCCTCGGCTCAACAGCCCAATACTGGGCCAAGGCCTGGTGTGTCCATTTCAACTTTCCTGACCTAGGGCTCTGGGGTGCTATGCATATGTCCCGGTAAGGTGGTCAGCCTCACGCGGAACCCCCAGTGTTTAGTTCAACCATGCTTGGCACCCATTTATTAACTCACTCAAGGGATGAAAGGATGGGTCAATCTTGTCCAATTTGTGTTTCTCTCCGGACCTGTGGCGGGGCAATTCGAAGCACTACCACTAAGCCCCTGGGCCTCATCAATTACAACTAATAGCTTTTTTTTAAATAATGTGTCTGAAATCTTTTCAGTCCTGTCGCTGATTCGCAAGATGAAGCTCCAGTCCCGGGAGTCGATGGAGGTCCGGAGACCAGACCTGACCCTGGCTCTGAGCCAAATCGGAGATTTCTACATGGAATTGAAGTGGGATTTTCAAAGTTGGGGTGAGTAGATTTTAACCGAAAACAAAACTATATAATTCCCCAATGTTTTACCAATGAAGAAATTGGATAGATTATCATGTTTATTATCCATAATTTTTTACCCGTAGTTTTCGCATTGGTAGGTATGAATATTGACAAGTCCATGTTTATACTCTTTTTAATTTGTCTCTTGGATAAGAATGTTTCATTTAAGCAATGCTTAAATTATCCAGTTTTAACCTACCGACACAAATTGGATAGTTTTTCAATTCTACCATCTACAATTTTTAGCTAATTTTTCAGAACTTGTTGTATTACTTATTAGTTGTATATTTTTAATGCACTTTATGTAAACTTTGAAAGTAGACCATATTACTAATATTGTAAAAGAACAATATAAGACTAATTTTTAACTTCAAATACCTTGCAAAATTGATAAAATTAAGATGTTTCTACAAATATTTTTAGCGTAGTGGTCTCGCATTCATTCAGTATTGTCTGTTGATGTCAAAAAATATATATTATGCATTAAAGCAGTAAATATGTGTAAATAGTTTTTTTTTAAATGTATTTTTGCAATGATTACTCATTTTTGTTTCAGTCCCATTGGTATCTAGGATGTTGCCTTCAGACATTTGTCGCATTCATAAAAAGGGATCAAATATCAGGTTATTGCTTATATATTTGATATTTAGTTAGAATTATTTAATTCATAATGCATCATGTGCTTTTCTAATTTTAGCAGCCCTTATTACAAGGGTTAGTTATGATTAACTTTTCAGAAAAAATTAAGCACAATGAATACATGTGACCCACTAAAGTGAAATGTTTGAAGTTTAAGCCACATGGCCAAATGTTTAACCAGTAGTAATTTAAAAGAAAAAAATTTCTGTTAAATTACAACTTGTTTTATTTTAAATTATCATAATTCTAAAATATATTTTGTATTACGTTGTTTACGATGTTCAAAGTAACTTACTTTAAATTCAGCAGAACTACAACGTTGGGCTAAAAAAAATTGAGCAGTAGTTTTATTTGATATTTAACAACTATTTTTTTGTACCTGATATAAAATATATGCACAGATAACCTTACAGATATAAATTTTTTACCTTTTTAATAAATAAATAAACACTTGCCATAACCAGCCATACTTGCTACTTGCTAATTTTGTGTTTTTGAGTGACAACATAAAAGAAATAACACTTTTATACAAGATAAAAAAAACTTTAAAAATATATTTAAAACCATATAGTTTAAAGAGGAAAAAATATGGTTTTAAACCCCAAAAAATGTATACAGAGAAAAAAAAAAAGAATTTTTTCTAAATTATGGCAAAAAAAAATTTCTTTTTTGTACTATCCTAAAAAAATATTTGTTTCTTTTCTTCCAGACTAGATACCACTCTGGTGGATTTCAGCGACATGAAATGGGAGAGGGGGGACATCAGCTTCTTGTTCATGGGCGATGCGAAACCATCCCAGTCTCTGGTCGTTCTGGACAACAAACTGAAGGTCTTCCAAAAGATGCGATATGAGGTAGAAAAAACCTAAACTGATTCTTTATTTGGTTGGGTCTATAGAGGCAACTACGAATAGATAGTTCTAATATCCCTTTCAGTCACAGTGATGCCATTTGGTATCATCACTTTCAATATTTTTTTCAAAATGGTTTTGTCCCGCTATGACATCCAAACACACATCATTCGATTCTTCACACTTTGTTCTATCAGACAAAATATTACTTTAATCTCAATAGAAGTTAGAACTACCATTTTTTTTTTTTTTTTTGATTTAGAAAATAATCAACAAGCGTTTCACCTGATTTTTGAAAGGTTCACTTCAGTTCCACATATTTAATACATAATTTAAACTATTTCGGTTAAAATAATTACTAAAAATGTGTTAATAATATGGTCAGATACCTTAAAATATAAAACTCGAAGTGTTTTTAGGTAGAGGTAATATATATATATTTTTATTTTGTTGTTTTCCACAGTTAAAGAATTTTGGCATTGTTTCAAAAACCATATACAAAAATTTAAATGGATTTTTTTTCCTTATGGAATTCGTATATTTGACCTAAAATAAGCTTATTTTGTGAATATCAGATGTTTCTGTGGTGTAGTAAATTTTTGGGACTGAAAGAGTTAACTAATTAAGTTACACAAGATTTTTTTAACGAACCTAATGTCAACATTTTAACTTTAAGTCAACGGGAACGAAGGTGTCAATGATGTTTACACCTTCAATTATTATTGTCTTTAATTGATAACATGTCTCTAAACCTCTAAAAAAAATAGTTATAAAAATGTGTGTATTGCAAAAATTTGCGACGGAACGAGCATTTTACCCCTTAAAATAAGTTTTGTAGCTAGTGTGATCTCAATGCAATCCAAACAACCAGATAGTGTTAGATCATTTCCTTTTTTATTGGGGGCTGGGTAGCCCAGTCGGTTAGGCATTCGCCTAGCATGCAATAAGGTCCCAGGTTCGGGTTCGGGCATCGCCAAAACAACTGCCGACGTATAAATGGCCCGTGCAGCCAAAAATGTCCAACGAATAATACCTTATGCATTGTGCAAGGAAGTGCAGGTTAAATATCCTTCAAAGTCCTAACGCTGCGTATAATTACGCCCTTAACGGTTACGTTGGGTGCCTACTCAGATGTCAGCTCATCACTCGTCTGTGGTTCTAAAAATACGACGCCTGTTGCCAATACCCCTCGTTTAGCTCTAGAGTGACAATAATTCAAACTAACCCTTTCTGTCCCAGTGATGCCATTTGGCATCATCATGTTTCTGATCATAATTTATAAAAATAATAAGGCTGACATCTATTGGGATTGATGAAAAGTATTTTCTGATAGAAAAAAGTTTGAAGAATTGAGTGATGTGCTTTTTGATATCATAAATGGCTATTGAAGATCAGAAAATAAGTTCTAAAATGATGATGAGAACTGAAAGTTTTAAACTAAACTTATTTTCAATAGAAAATTTTACAATAAAATAAGAAACCAATTTAAAAAAAAGAGAATTATAGAAGCTTGTTAGTTGGTAGAAATTTATTTTTCTCCGTCGGATTGACACGCATAGTTTGGATACCTGTGTCCACTTAATTTCTCCGGCTGCATTGAACATTTTTACAAGCGTTTTTTTTTATGTGATAAACGTAGGGGACTCACAGGTCCTGACAATCCCACTTTTTGAAATTGCTTCGAAATTTTAAAAAAATTTTAATAAATAATTTCACAAAAAGTATTCAAAGCAATTTCAAAAAGTGGGATTATAGAGACCTCTAAGTTATCTACATTTATTAGTAAATATGAAACGTTTGTAAAAATATTCAATACAGCAAGTGAAATGAGGCAGGGAAAATAGTTTTTTCCTCATTGGATGAATACTGATGTACTTGAGTTTGGAGACCCCGGTTTCGCCCATTCCCACTTTAGTTCAATACAACCGGAGATGATTGTTAAACCTTTCAGTCCCAGTGATGCCATTTGGCATTATCAGTTTCAATATTTTTTTCCGAATGTTTATGTAACGTTATGACATCCAAACACGCATCATTCAATTCTTCACACTTTGTTCTATTAGACAGTATTTTACATTAATCTCAACAGAGTCAGAACAACTATTTTTTTTATTTCGAAAATAGCCAACAAGCGTTTCACCCGATTTTTGATAAGTTCACTTCAGTTCCACATATTTAAAACACAATTTAAACTATTTCGGTTAAAATAATTACTAAATTTTTTTTAATAAAATGGTCAGATATCTTAAAATATATAACTCAAAGTGTTTTTAGGTAATATATATTTTTTTTATTTTGTTGTTTTCCACAGTTAAAAATTTTTGGCATTGTTTCAAAAACCATATAAAAAATTTTAATGGATTTTTTTTCTTATGGGAATCTTATTTTTGACCTAAAATAAGCTTATTTTGTGCATATCAGATGTTTCTGTGGTGTGGTAAATTTTTGGGACTGAAAGGCTGAAAAATAAAACGTTTGTAAAAATATTCACAACAGCCGGTGAAATGTGGCAGGGAAAATAGTTTTTTCCTCATTAGATTAATACTGATGTACTTGAGTTTGGAGACCCCGGTCCAGCGGGCTCATTCCCAGTTTATTTCAATCCAACCGGAGATGATTGTTAAACTGAATACGTTGAAAGGAAATTTTAAGCCTTTCAGTCCCTGTGATGCCATTTGGCATCATCATGTTTCTGATCATAATTTTTTTTAAAAAATTATAATAGGGCTGACATCTATTGGAATTTATAAAAAATATTTTCCAATCGAAAAAAGTTTGAAGAATTGAATCGTGTGCTTTTTGATATCATAAATGGCAATAGACAATCAGAAAAAATTCTAAAATGATGATGCCAAATTGTCATTGGGACTGAAAGGGTTAATTCAATCCAACTGGAGGTGATTGTTGAACTATTTCTTTCCAGGAGACGGAGGGGGAAGTGGAGGATGAGGTCGACCTCCTGATGAGCAGCGACGTGGTGGCGGCCCAGATCTCCACCAAGTCCATCACCTTCCAGCGGGCCCAGTGCGGATGGCTCTTCAGGGAGGACAAGACGGTGTGTGGCTCTTTTTTTTTTTTTTAACCCTATTTTGATGTCAGGCAGTTAGTAATTCAGGGTGTCTACTGGTCAAGAAATAGTCAGGAAATAAAAAAAACAGCCATGAAAGTCCCAACTAAAAAGTAATGAAATTTGAGCAAAGGTTACGAAAATTAAAAATATCGAATTTTATATTGTTAGTATTTTCTTCCTTCCTCAGTCGCACGACAGCCCCGGGTGGGCCCTGGCCTTCTCAATCAACCTCCTCCAGGCCTGCCTCTGCCTGGCAGTGGTCTTCCAATTTGAGACCTTTAACACTGATAAGTCTCTTTCCACGCAGTCGGCCCATCTCAGCTTTGGTCGACTTCTGAGCCTTGATCCGATGGGCTGAGCCAAAAAGATTATATTTGTCGAACGCTCTCTGTTCATTCGCATGATGGGACCAGCCCATTTACTTCTCTGAATTTTTATAAACTAGACAACATCAAGGTTCTCTAAAAGCCCGATAGAGTTCTGAGTTTTTGTTAGTATTCTCTAGTCCTTAATTTTTCTGGGAAAGTCCTTGAAATGTGTTAGATTTTTTTTCCCTAATAAGTGTATGATGCAATAGCAGCTTCAGTTTGCTCTGTATTGCATCAAGTATTATTTTATGGTTTGTCGTTGTAATTTTTTCTTTAACGGATTGTAAACTGTCATTTAAACCGTTGCAAAAGTTCAAGAAATGTGGTCAGGAAAAAGTCAAGAAATTAAATTTGACAAATCTGGTAGACACCCTGTAATTGTATAATACTTATTGTAAACCGTCTATATTATTTCTAGGAAACGATTGGCCACTTCTTAGCTGATGTATATTCTGTTAATGGATTGTACTTAGAATCAAGAAAAAGGTAGTTATGTCATTTAACACAATATTTTAACGTAAAAGTTCTTGGCAGCTCTTGTGTTGCTTCAGTCCAACCTCGAATAAAGCATTTAAGGTGCTACAAGCTGAATGAACCTTGTTAATATCAACTTACGATTGAAAAAAAAAAACTTTTATCAAATATTCAAGTAGTTCCGCACTGAATGAACCTTGTTTTTGATATTCAGTTGAGCCTCCATAGTGTGAACTTGGTTAATATGAGATTTTGGGTAAAGTTAACCACAAGGATTTCCCAGTCTGTTAAGATTTTAACCAATCATAATAAACAGAGAATCAATTCTATATTTACAATTCTATTTTTACAAGTAATTTTGATATTTTTGTGTTTAACCCTTTCAGTCCCAATGATGCCATTTGCCATCATCATGTTTCTGATTATAATTTTTAAAAAATTTGGCTGACATCTATTGGGATTAATAAAAAAATATTTTCTACTAGAAAAAAAGTTTGAAGACTGGAATGTGCTTTTGATATCATAAAGTCATTGGGAATGTGAGGTTTTGAGCTGTAGAAATACCCATTTTTGTGTGTGCTATGAATCAACAAACAAGGTGTCAGCTTTTTGTGATAAATAGCCCATTCTAACTTTTATTTTACTGCAAACTGTCCTATAAATTTACTTTTGAAAGACCCTCTTGGTATGTCTTTTTTTAACTTAAGTCAGCTGCTTTAAGTCAGCTGCTTCAGTATCTGTATTTTTCAAAAGCTTGATCATTTTTCAGCGGTTCCCAACCTTTTCTGGACCATCACCTCGTTCTTTAGGTTGATTAACATCCACTGTCCCCTTTTAATTTTCATGTTGTGTCTAATCATAATTTTGTTAAAGTGTAACCATAAAACAGTTTTATAACACTTACTACCCTTTATAAAAACAACCAAAGGAGCTTTATCTGGTGACTTTTAAATAAAATAGAAGGAGCTTAAAATACACATTTTTAAAGAACAAAAGTGAAATAATTAACTGTGATAGTTTTACTAGTTTCTAGAAAATTTAGGAGAGTTCAAAGTAAAAATTGGCTGGTTTGGTTAGGTTCTGAGAATGGTTTTACTGTACAAAGGTACAACATTATCTTAATTTTCCCCCACCTCCTTCTTATTGCCCCTCAAGTTTTTTTTTTGCCCCCTTGATAACACAAATCGCCCACTTGGAGGCGAACGCCCCCAGGTTTGGAACGACTGTTCATTACTTAAAAACCTGTAAAAGCAATCTGTGAAGTGAATATTACGACTGTCAATGTATGTGTGCCTCTGGAACGAAGAAGATATTTACATTAAACTAGTGCTTGTTTAATCTCACTTTATTTCCGCTGTCTCCGTAGTTATAAAAAATCTGTTTATCTTCTTAGGCGTGAGCATCTGACAGATGAAGATTTACACAAGAACAAAGCAATATTTGAGAGCTTGACAAAAAGTGGAAATTTTCTTCTAGATAATGCCGAGGTAATTTTCAATTTATTTATTTTTCTTTTATGATTGACTAGCAGTATGGTCCCGCCTTACTGGGAATCCGTTAACTTCGCATTGCTTCCTTTTAGAGGCATGTTTACTTTTGAAAATACACTCAAAATCGAAACAAAATTAAATTCATGTTGGCGCATGCACACTTAAAAAGCAAACACTAATAGAGGATGAAGCAGCCTTCGGGCGAGCGCATATCTCAACCAAACTCAATCAATCAAACTAATAGAGGATGGTGTCAAGCCCCCGTTTCGGCCCGGTCCATGTATTTTCAAGCCCTGTTATGGTCCCGCAATCCCACGTGGATGATGTTTTTTTTAAAACTAATTATATTAATTTAAAATCACAATCAAATATGAAAAAACTAAGCCTCAGGTGCACACGTAGGTATTAAAAGGAATCTATATTAAAAGTTTCGAATTTTTTAGAGCAGTCTAAATAGGTCCTTTGCGATCCACAGACATACACACAGACAGACTCTTTCTTTTATTATTATAGATATTTAAATATGATGTACATATATAGAGAAAGAATACATTGCAGGTTTATAAAATGTGTAAAGAGCTTAAATGTAGGACAATATTGTTTTTTCTTGAAACAAACCTTCATTTTCCTCATGGCATTTTGATGTCCTTTAACTATTGACACTGGTTTGGCTCAAATCTGAATTATAAAACAAGTACCTAGTTTTAAAAATTGTCAAATTAAAAATTAATTTATGCAGCACCCCAAATTCAAAAGCTATGCATTTTAAGCGTTTAAAATGAGATTAAATTCATTTAATAGTATATAGTCTCAATTTTATTTATGCGTTGCACAGAATGCCCTGTGCAAACTTTATGTATACAAAATTGAATAATTGCATGATTTTGTGAGACTTTAAATGTTTTAAATCAATGTAAATGTTTTTCCTCCCATAAGATAAAATTAAAATTTATAATTTTGAACAAATAAAGAACCCTGTTGTAAAGAAATCAATATATAATGAGTTAAATATGACAATTATTTTACAGTTACAATTTAGTTTCCTTTCATTATTTTTAGCCATTACAGGGTGGTAACAGAGCCTAGAAAACCTGGAAATCAGGGAATTCTTAGGGAACTTTTTTTTAATTCTGTAAATATCAGGGAATTCTCATGAAAATTTTCAAATTTTGCTAGATATCAGGGAATTTTTTCCATTTTTAATCATGTGGGTCCTCTAAACTTATTCAGATTTTAGGAAATGTGGGGAATTAGATTGTCGAACCCATAATCTGGAAAGTCTTAATTCCTGGTATGACTGGATTAAATTTTCTGTACTATACTGAATTGTGTATATTGCATGTTTTCTAAGTAATTGTAAAATCCGGGAATTTTTTTGTGAAAGTATCAGTTAAATCATGGAAATATCAGGGAACTTTTTTTCTAGGCTTTTGTAACCACCCTGCTATACCCACACACAATGTCAAGCTAATTTTGGAATGTTCTGTTCTTTTTTTCTTTGAAATAATAAATGTATTTTTTTCTTTTTTGCGAATCCAAAAGATACCCATAGTAAGTGAAATTTTTTGCTTCAAAACTATTTTTATATACATATTATGTGAATTTTAACCTTTCAAAGATTTTTTTCAAACTCACTGAAATAATTTTACTTATAAATTTGTTTATTTAGAGATTGAAGCTAAATCTGTGTTTCCGAATTGTTTTATCCAGTAGTGTTTACATAGAAATAAATATGTTTGACTGCAGTGCGAAATTTCATCGTTTGATAACCCCTTGTGTAGATCCAGTGCGAGGATTGATATTTTAACAAAAATATATTAACAGAGCAGTTAAGGGTAAATGGGTCTCCAAACTAAAGTGCCCCTGGGTTAATCCAATCTGAAAAAGTATTAATTTTCTTCTTTCTTTCCACATCTCTCCAACTGAATTGAATATTTTTACAAATGCTTTTTTATTTATATCTATATGATAAATGAGGGGCTGGGGAGCCCAGTCAGTTAAGCACTCGCTTAGCATGCTGAAGGTCCCATGTTCGGGTCCGGGCATCGCCAAAAATAACTGCCGACCTATAAACGGCCCGTGCAGCCAAAAATGTCCGACGAATAATACCCCGTGTAAGGGAGTGCACGTTAAATATCCTTCAAAATCCTAACGCTGCGTACGATGTCGCCCTTAACGGTTGCGTTGGGTGCCTATTCAGGTGTTGGCTCGTCACCTGACTGTGGTTCTAAAATACGACGCCCGTCGCCAATAGCCCTCGTGCAGCTCTAGTGCAACGATAATTCAAACCTCACCAAACCATATCATAAATGTAGCCAACTTACAGGGCTCCATAATACAGGGTTCGCATGCCTCCTAAAATTCTTGAAAAACTCCTGAATTTCATTTTTATTTTTTAATTGCCCTTATAACTTCTGAAATTTGTATCATCTCCTGATATTCCCCCCTCTCTTTGAAGAATTGACGACGTGAATCATTTTTCTCCGTTCTCAGTTGTTTCCTCTCGTACTTTGTCAGAATGTCTACCTGTCTGAAAGTCATGAAATTTAAACAAAGGTCACAGAAATTTAAAAAAATCGCCCAAAAAAATGTGATTTTTCCATAAAAGGGGGTTGGCTTTTATGCCGAAGCCTCAAATTTTCCACAACTTTTACACCCCTTGTTTCCTTGATTCTCGGTCAAAGTTATTAGACCAATACAATAATAAACACACATTCAAATTTATTTCAGGATGCCTCCTAAAAAACTCCTAAATTTCACCATCATAGATAGAGTACGAACCCTGATAATAGCATTTTTCGACATTTTGAATTAACATAAGGCACTTTGGTGTGGAAGACTTGCTCTTGTGCACTTTAAAAGCATCCTATGCTTGTATCCGCAACAAAAGTTAATTTGTATATAATTTTAATAGAGGAATCTCAGCTTTGTTGCTCAGTTATCAGAAGTTAAGAGTTCGCCTTTTAGCCCATTGTGTTTAGCAATATGTACATGAGAAATAGATATTGTTTATCAAGTCCCAGTGGTTAGTCGTTAGTTTTCTTTAAGAATTGCAATTAGTAGCTTTTAATTAGTGGAAAATAAAACTAGAGTTTCAGTTATCAAAACTATTAAAACTAAAAATGCAAAAAGATGCCTAGAATGTTATCACAAATTCTAGCAAAAGTAAGTGTTTTCATTTTTTATAATCCAAAAATGTGATTAATTTTTTTAGGAAAATAAATTAATACTACGATTTGTGTATTAGAGTAGCAAAAAATCTGTAGCCCAGTTGATAATTAATATAATATGATTTTTTTGTAACTTGGATTATTTTAATTTATCTGCTGAATTGTAGTTTTATTTGTTTACTGTGGAGGACTAAATATCTGCACCACCAAAAATCTATGGATGAAGGTCTTGCACTGTTTAAAAGATTGTGTGGATTTTAAATTAGGCACACACACAAAAATATTCAATGAACCTAAAAAAAAATTTGGACTTAATTAATCAAATAATATCTATAATTCTTTCCCTTTTTTTGATTTTTGAGCTTTTGTGTAAACAAAATAGTTGTTTATGCAACTAGTGTGAACGGTAATACTTTTAAAAACGAGTGGATTTTATTTCACTCGCTCGTGAAAAAATGGCACATGTTTTAAAAAGTTTACTTTTCACATGTGTTGCATACACTATTTTTTGTAATTACGTGAAAAAAATAATTGGTTCAAAATAATTCATGCCCATAATATTTTTAATAAAGCAGATCTAAAAATCTCTGGATATTATGAATATTAAGAAATAGTAGAAATTTTAGTTGAAATGTTGGCATCTTATCAAAGGAGTGAAGAAAAGTACTTTTTTTCATTGCTTTTGGGTGAAAAAAAGTATTTTTTTTACTTTCAAAAAGTCTAAATTTTTGCATTTGTCTGATATTGAAATTATAATGTAAAAGTTGGATTTTTTTTATGCAATTATAAAAATAATTGATGACTTAACTATTTTTTTTTATCTGAAAAACATGTGCAGACTTTAATTGGGCCAATTTCTGGTCCTGTTCTGTATTTTTTTTAAATGTTATCTTTCACTGTGAATTGAATTTATTCATTATTTTCCAGCTTCAGAGGCGCAAGTCCCTGCCTCCCCCCAAAGTGAAGCCCATCCCGTGGGAGGAGTACGTCAACTCGAATGACAACAACATTCACATCGGGAGACCCATGGTGTGCAAGCAGACCCGCAAACACTTCAAGGCAACTTTAGCAATGGTAAGGACAAAACCAGAAGACATTTCTTGAAATTTCATTCATTATAGTTAAACTAAAAAAAAATTATGTTATCAATCATATATTAAAACTTCAAAATATACCTAAAAACCACAGGGAAATGTCTTAAGCACATGTTTGCGATATCTTGGTAACATATTTGTGCTGGGGGCTGGGGATCCCTGTCGGTTAGGCATTTGCCTTGCATGGGGAAGATACCAGGTTCGGGCCCGGGCATCAACAAAATTACTGCCGACCCATAAACGACCTATAAACGGAAAACCTATTGGCTTCTTTACGTCCACTAAGTATATATATTAGTTTAGGCTGCATTACCGATCTGAGCAACTAAAAAGTGTGCATGTCTAAAAAATGAAATTCAAAATGCCTACTTTGTTCCCGCCGAAAAATTTTGATGCAGCAACATTTCACTTTGTAAACAGCTAACGAAACAGGGACAAATCAATGACTTTAGTTCTCTCCCAGAAAATTTTACTGACGGATGTCTGGATTTCGTTTCAGCAGTTGATGTTGCTGCTATTACTTTAAAATGTGCTTTTCAAGAAAATAATTCGGTAAAGGAGACGTTTTTTGTTGTTGTAAATGTGGATGTAAAGACCTTTGCAAACTGTATTTTCCTTTTCATTTGCAAAAATAGTGATTATAGCTTAAACAATTCTCAGTGATAAATTGACACATATTGTCATTGTATTAATCTGATTTTGCATATGCCTTTAAAATTAAAACACCTTTTTTTCCCTTCTTAGTCCGAAGATTTTCCTTTGTCCGTTGAGTCGTAAGTAAAACTGTTTGTTATTTATTTTGGTTGTAATACTTTATTCCAATCAAATTTCTAAAAGTTAATTTTAGTCAACATTTTTCAATGTTCTTTATTGATAAATTATTTTTCTTAAAGTATATTGTTAACCATTTCAGTCCCAGTGATGCCATTTGGCATCATTATGTTTTTGATCATAATTTTAAAAAATAAAAGGACTCGCGTCTATTGGGATTAATAAAAAATAGTTTTGAATGGAAAAAAGTTTGTGTAATCGAATAATGTGCTTTTTGATATCATAAATGGCTATAGACGATCAGAAAAACTTTCTAAAATGATTGTGTTGAGACTGAAAGGGTTAATTTGTGTAATTAGGGTACTATTCGGCTTATATATTTATCAACAAATACTGTTTTCCAGTGTTTTAGTACCTAAAACAAGAATCTATATAATTTAGTAAATATTTATTTATGAATGATATAGAATTTCTTATATTATAGTTACTTTACTTTTGAATTGATAAATTTAGTGTTCAGGGCGCTATTGAATCCATTTGAGTTAGATTTCATAAAATCATTACCACTTTCTATTTTAAAAGAATGTGTTTAAGCAATTTTGGATATGTTCGATTATTTTGGAATTTTTTTTAACTATTATTTATAATCACTTTTAGTAATTTAAATAAATTACCTATTTTTCCCTTTTAGACTTCTTAATGTTCTAGAAGTTATTGCACCTTTCAAGCACTTTAAAAAGCTTCGAGATTTCGTTCAAATGAAACTGCCAGTTGGATTCCCCATAAAAATAGGTAAAAAATATATATTTGCTTGTTATTTTATTTTGTCAGTATTTATGTAGCATCTTCTTAAAATAAAAAATATCCCTTTATCAAGACACAGTTTATGGTTACACAAAAAGTTTTTTGTTCCTGGTATTCCAGTCCTTCAAAAGTCCACAGAATTTCGATGAGCGGAATTTTTTGACCTATCACACTTGCCTATATCATTTGTATTTGGGCTATAAAAGTTGCAGATAGACAGACTGAACGATTATAATACTTTCCACTTTTTACGGTATAAAAATAGTCCGGAAGGTAATAATGATCTGATTCCCTCCTTTTTCCAGAGGGGCTGGGGAGCCCAGTTGGTTAGGCACTCTCCTAGCATGCGAAGGTCCCAGGTTCGGGTCCATGCATCTCCAAAAAAGAACTGACAACCTATAAATGGCCCGTGCAGCCAAAAATGTCTGACAAATAATACGCCGTGTAAGGGAGTGCACGTTAAATATCCTTCAAAGTCCTAACGCTGTGTTTGATGTCACCCTTAACGGTTGCGTTGGGTGCCTTTTCAGGAGTCGGCTTGTCACTTGACTGTGGTTCTAAAATACGACGCCCGTCGCCAATAGCCCTTATGTTGCTCTAGTGCAATGATAACAGGGTGGTAACAGAACCTGGAAATCAGGGAAGTCTCGGTTAACTTTTTAATTCTGGAATTATCAGGAAATTCTCATGGAAATTTTCAAATTTTAAAAATATCGGGGAATTTTTTCCATTTAGGATTACTTAAACAGCAGTGTTAGGTTCTTGTTATCACTACTAATGGACACTTGATGAAAAGAAATACATTCTGGTTGATATGATTTGCCTGAAGGACTGATCTTCAGAGAAGGATCAATCTCCCTCATGAATCATGCTATAACATGATTCTCTGATCACATCATCCCTCTAGACTCTGATTTTTGGAAATCTTGAAAAGTTAGACTCTAACCCATAATCCGGAAAGTCTTAAATTCCGCCATGTCTGGATTCAATTTTCTGTACTGCATTGAATACTGCGTGTATTGCATGTTTTCTAGGTATAGTAAAATCAGGGAATTTTTTGTGAAAGTATCAGAGAAATCATGGAAATATCAGGGAACTTTTTGCCTAGAACAGAGGTTCCCAACCGGTGGTACGCGGGGAAATTTCTGGTGGTACGCGTGAGTAATGTGAGCAACACCATGCTGTATCAATAGCCTCCGTAGGCATGAGCTATTTCTTTTTTTCTTTTAACATAGAAGGTACCCTTTGATCTCCCGACAATCTCCGATATTTTTGATGATGAGTTCCATTACTCGTAATATTGATATTTTAATCACAGGCAAATAACAACAGGATTCGCACTACAGACTAGAAAAGTACATTTTGTATGACGATTAATTTTTTGATGTGTCTGTACTATTTTTTTATCTGTATGTTTTGCTGTTGTTTTTTATCTGTTTGTATTTATCTGTATGTCTGTTGTTGTGTTTGTAAACGTATGGGTAACTTAGTAAAACAGTAAATTAATACGATTTTTTATTTCTCCTTTATTATAAGCATGTTATAAGTAAACAAATATCTATAATTAAAAATGAAGTTTTCTCGGAAATTTAAGTCAAAAAGCATTTGGACACTTTTAGAAGAGTAAATATTATGTACCTTTATGACATTATTTAAGTCTGGTGGTACACCAAAATTTCTTAAAAAGTCAAGTGGTACGCAGGTTCAAAATGGTTGAGAACCCCTGGTCTAGAATTTTGTAAGCACCCTCATCAGATTCCCTCACTTTTTTCCAGATATCCCCATCCTCGCCACAGTGAAGTCCTCACGCTGAGTATGATGTCGCGCTTAACGGTTGTGTTGGGTGCCTTTTCAGGTGATGGCTCGTCACTTGACTGTGGTTCTAAAATATGACCCCCGTCGCCAATAGTGCTTGAGTAGCTCTAGTGCGATGATAATTCAAACCTAACCTAACCAACTTTTCTGCCAATTGATTTATGATTTGCTCTAATTGCTGGGAATTTGAATTTCCTTTTGGATTCCTTGGAAACTTTAAAAAAAAACTGTTTAAAGGACTTAAAGTGTTTTTAAAGTTATAAAACTTAAGTTAGTATGGTCTTTTCAGATGTTGGCTCATCACTTGACTGTGGTTCTAAAATACGACGCCCGTCGCCTATAGCCCTTGTGTAGCTCTAGTGCGAAGATAATTCAAACCCAACCTATCCTTCAAAGTCCTAACTTATACGCAGCATACGATGTCACCCTTAACGTTTGTGTTGGGTGCCTTTTCAGGTGTCGGCTCGTCACTACGAGCCGACAGGTGTCGTATTTTTGAACCTCAGTCAAGTGTGACTGAGGTTCTAAAATACGACACCTGTCGCCAATAACCCTTGTGTAGCTCTGGTGTGACGATAACAGGGTGGTAACAGAACCTGGAAATCGGGGAATTCTCAGTTAACTTTTTAATTCTAGAAATATCAGGGAATTCTCATGGAATTTTTCAAATTTTGAAAAATATCAGGGAATTTTTTCCATTTTTGGATTAAAACATTTTTGGATTTCTAACCTCCCTTTCTTCCAGATATCCCCATCCTCCCCACAGTGACCGCCTGCATCACATTCCAGGATTTCCAGTTCAACGTCGGGATCCCGGACTCTGACTTCGAAATCCCCCCGGACTACCAGGAGGACCCCACCCGCTTCCCGGACTTATGATTGACGCACCCCTTCCTGCCGGTCCCCTTGTCCGTTGAATTCGCGCTGTCGATTGGCTGATTGTTGGACGGCGCGGTAATAGCTTTTTTCTTCGTGTTCCCCCTTCCGCCTTCTGTTGTGTAGCTTGAGGGACAGATGCAGCATCAACCAGAATTATTAAAAAATATTTTTTTTTACTTAGGGTTTTGTTTATAAGAAGAAACCTCTCCGGATTTCTTTTTGATTTTAATCCCTTTTTGGGGGGGTTTTAAAAAACAGGTTTCAAAAGAGAAAGTATGTTATTATTATTATTATTATTATTATTATTACAGATCAATACAATCTTCCAAATTTAATTTATTCACTCTTTATTATGGTATCTAACTATTAAGGTTAAAACATATATTTTAACATAACAAAATATATATAGTGGAGAAATGGTTATTCATTTGGGAAAAAGGGATAAGTATCTATTCTAAATCTTATGAACCATAGTATTAACACTTGAAAAATGTCTGCAGTGCAACCTATAACAACTACATTTTTGGCCAAAAATGTCATGCATTTTTAGTTATTTTTCATTTAAACCGTCAGAATTGTAATAGGAAAAAGCTAATGTTTTAAAAAGTTGAACATTGTACAATAACCCGTTTTTCCCAATTAACTTTTCCCACAAAACTTTTTATTGTATAAAAACTTGCACTGTTTTTATGATGGGAAAAAAAACTAATTTTATTGAAATTTTTGAAAAAAAATAGTTCTTATCGGTAACAAAGGCACTGAAATTGATTTTTAAACCTTAGCCTAATTTAGCTATTGTATTAAAAAAAATTAGATTTTCGAATTTTTTGTAAAAATATGGTAATTTTGGTTACACATAAAGCTTATTCATTCATCTGTTTATTGCAAATTATGAAATAAATGTTTCCACATCTTAGCAATAACCTTTTCATTAGAAATTTCTAAATATAAAATATTTCTATGCTGCATCTGTCCCAAACCCTTTCCCAAAGCAAGGCTCAATCATATCTCAATTACCATTTAAAAGGGTTGACGGCTAAAAATGATCAAGCTGTTCCTTTTTGGCTACCGACCAACATTTCTTCAAAAGGATTCTCAAAGAGTTTTTACCCATGAAATCGGATTTTTGCATTGGAGGTACACGCAGGGTTGCTACTGTCCTTGAAAAGTGCTTGAAAAATAATTGATCTTTAAGGTCTTTAAAAACATTATCCGCCTTGAAAAGTCCTTAATTTTGAGGCCTGGCGAGTTTATCTTGAAGTGTTGCAAATGTTAATTTTGGCTTCATTAAAAACACCAATGTAAATCAGTTGCTATTTTATTTTTTGATTTATTGTTTGTATAATCCAAGAAGACATAGCAAGTGATTTTAAGTTGATTTTTTAATAACTAAATAATTATTTTATTACACATATTTAAGTTCATTTGAAAATTAGAGAGCTCTTAGTAGTTTTCTAAATGAATTTTTAAAAACTATCGGGAAATTTAGGTGTTGCATGTTCGAATATATAGTCCTTGATTATTTTTTACCAAAAAGTGTGGCAACCCTGAACAGAATGCAGTGCTCCAAACAAGCCTATCCATTCACACCTCCGCTGCAAAAATCAAAGACTATGGAAAATCAATTTGCACCAGAGTCACCCAATATCGACTTGTACTAGTACTTACAGAGTTGCGGAGACTAGGCATTTTGCGAGTCAGCAAAATCTTTTTTTCATCGCTCAATGCGATTTAAAGCCCTCTCATCTGAGCCAATACATATAATCTTGTTTATTTGCACTAGGGCGCAAACCTGCCACTTGACTGTGGTTCGAAATTGCGACTCCCGTCGGCAATCGTGTATCTCTAGTGTGGCGATAATTCAACCTAACCAAACTTGTGTTATTCGCCCAGACCAGAACAAGGATCTTGGCCATAATGCCAAAGTTGTCGCAACTCTGTCTACATAATACAGCCGATATATCTGGTGACTCTATTCTTTGTAGTCATCTCGTGTGACTTTTGGTCACTACCTGAACTTGTATTTTTGAAAAAAAACGGGTACGTGTGGGGGGGAATGTGTAAATAACCAAAAGGTTTTTTTTTAAAAAGTATATTTTGGGCAATAGCAATAGCTTTCCCTTTTGCAGCTGTCGCGATTTTTTACGGCAGCTGCAGTAAGGGAGTCTCAACTGCCATCATACACTCTAGTCTATGGGATTAGCTGAAAAGACTTTTAATAATCCTATGCGAAATATCCAAATCATTCAAATTAATAATCCTGTTAGTTTTTATGATTTTAGGTTTGTTATGCATCTCTACCAGATTTCTCATTAATTGTGTCTGGCTGGGTTTTAACCCTTTCAGTCTCAGTGATGCCATTTGGAATCATCACTTTCAATATTTTTTTGCCCAAATGTTTATGTCCCACTCCAAACACAGATCATTCGATTCTTCACACTTTGTTCTATTAGACAATATTTTACATTAATATCAATAGAAGTCAGAACTACTATTTTTTTTATTTAGAAAATAGCAAACAAGCGTTTCACCTGATTTTTGAAAAGTTCACTTCTTTTCCACATATTTAAAGCACAATTTAAACTATTTTGGTTCATTAAACTAAAATCGATTAGTTTTGTGTTGATTTGGACATTTGGTACGGTGTTTATTATCTATGAAATAAACTGCTGGAGTCTTATCTTTTTAAAAATTATCACTCCAGAGTATTATTTTATGCAGTTTTTTTATACAGAGTTTTTTATGTTATATATATTTTTTATTTTGTTGTTTTCCACAGTTAAAAAAATTTGGCATTATTTCAAAAACCATATGAAACAAATTAAAATGATTTTTTTTCTTATGGAACTCTTATTTTTGACCTAAAATACTCTTATTTTGTGAATATCAGATGTTTCTGTAGTGTAGTAAATTTTTAGGACTGAAAGGGTTCAAAAGAAGTTACTTCTATTCTTTTACACTAATCCCATAGACTGCTTTGCCTACTGTGGATGGTATCTGAATGCTGCTCAGCACATTGTGATTTCTTCTACCTGTATTTACTTAATACAATTAATTTGGGAACACTGGGTTTAAATTTTTTTGGAGGCTCCTTAAAAAAAAACTAATTTTATGCGGAATCTTAGAAACATAACTTTTTCCCTTCGGAATTACATTTATTCCTGGACATCTAAAAGAGATTAATTTTTGGGTCATTGTTTAAACGGTCCCTTAACTATGTATTTGTTTCTGAACACTTTCTAGATTTGTGTTTTGGGGTTCTAAAAACAAAAATCGTCTTTCCATTTGTTCATCCCTCATTGATAATACTTAATATAAAATTTTAATCAATTTGTCTATTGAATTTTGAATCTGCATAATAATATGAAATCCATTAAAAAAATCTAAAAACCAGCTGCTAATGTGGCCACTTAAATGATGTCCATTATTTAAGCCTTAAATAATGTGGCACTTAAATAACATATACTTAGTTAAAGTTGTCAGAGCAATCCCTTAATTTTGTCTTAAATTTTTGAGCAAGGACTAACATTTAGAATTAACATTGTCACATTTTTTGTCAACATAGGTTATATAAAAATAATTAATAAATCTGTTTCTGTAAGCCAAACTAACAGCATTAATTCAAAATATGTTGTTGATGCAGACCTAATTAATAAATTAATAATAAGTGATATTATTAAGCCTCTAATGAGTACTTACAAATTTATGTAAAAGATTCGAGCAGGGACTTTGGACAGAGTACAGATGCCATCCCTGTTAATGGCTAATCACACACACACCAAAAAGCTTTTCTGAATCCACTCATGATATTCAACTCTCAATGGTTGCCACTTTTTCTGAAACATCGAAACTAAAAATTCCTGTAAGGACTCTTAAAGTAATCAGAAATACGTGGACACTTGGTAAATTAGTGCTTGGAAATTGTATTTTAAACTGACCTGTTGATTTCAGCAATTTGGGTCCTTTAAAATCTTTTTTTTTTTTTGTTTACGAGATGTGTTTTAACAGTTATCACCAAAAAATTGACATTTGTCAACTTCCCTGGAAGCAAAATCGGTTAGTTTTGTGTTGATTTGGTGTTTATTATCTATAAAATAAACTGCTGGGGTCTTATCCTTTTAAAAATTATCACTCCAGAGTATTATTTTATTTTAAGTTTATCGTATTAAACAAATTTATGAACTTTTATCTACCTCATTTTCTTTGGTGTGTATATACATTTCGGAATTCAATTTCTTTATTTTTTTTCATAAAGGAATGCTTTCTGGTGGCTTTTATATGAAGACAGATTTCAATATATATATATATATATATATATATATATATATATATATATGGTCATTTGGTATCTTTTAAAAAATGCACAAATACCACAAAAAATTATATCTATAGTAAAATATCTTAATCTTTTTCCGACCGAGCTATCACGATCGTGAAAATGTTCAAGCTCTTCAAAAATATTGATACCGAAGCCGATTGATACCGACCATCTGACCGCCGGTCTTAAAGGGTTAAAAGTTAATCTTAAACCGATCCTGAAATGTTGAGAAAGTGGCAACCCTATTCATCTGATTTTACTGTTTGTACTTTCTGCTAGAAGTCAAGTCATATCCTCCCTGTACTCTTCTGCACTTGTTGAAGTTATTTTTAGAATTGTTGAGTCTGTCCTTTCCTTGATTGTTAAAGAATGTTAAATCGTACTATTTTAATCGTGCAATTAGTGTATATAGTTAATTGTTTGAAACATGTTTAAAGACTTTTATTATTAGCAATATTGACTGTACTATGTTTTGATATGTGATCTACTTGGGCTTTTATATGTCTTTGATGACATTGCTACTTTGAGGCTTGTACTTTTAACCTAATTTAAGTTAAAATATTTTACCTATTTTTAGTATACTGCTATGAGTATCATTCCAAGACTTCACCAAAATAGCAACAAATCCAAAATAGAAATAATAAACCTTTAATTTTTTCAGTACATAATTTTCACCACTTCAATTAAAAATGTACCATTAAATATACTTCAAATAAATTTCGCACTAATATGATTTGTTTTAAAAACTATGTTAATTTGGAAATATTATTTACGAACAGTAAATATTTTTATTTTCAATTAACAGGCATCATGTATTTAAGAAACCACTAATTGTACAATTTTGAATCATAATACAATTGCAGCTGGACCCCTTTTGAGACTGTGGCCTTATGCTTAAACAATTTGTTAAAAAAAAGAATGTAAATCCTAACCAATTATTTTAACTTTTAATTATATGGATTGTAACATCTAAATCTGCTATCAAAGATGCCTCTTGAATCAATATTTTCAAAATTATTTTCTTAATGGTATTTTACGTGTCCACCTCGTATTCCCAAGTTTGCGGGTTCAAGCCTCGGGTGAGTCGTCAGATTTTCTGGATGAGAATATCTGAGGCACGCATGTCATATGATTATATAAAATGTAAAGGATCCCTTGAGTACACAATTAGCTTGGGTTTTCTTGGCATACTTTTACATCCACAAATTGCTCAGTTTCATTTTAATCTAGCATCAAAATTGGTAGTGAGAGTCGGCTATATGGTGCCACAAAAGATGGCTCTCAGTTCTGGGGAATATGCCGAGTCTGCAAAGGCTTAGCCGTCAATAAAGCAGTCCTGTTGGGGGAAAAGTTTCTTAATGGTTCTTGTTAATTTTTGCGACTTGAACTTGTATGAAACCTTTCAAAATGTTGGCATTATAAGAAATGAAAGGCTAATAGTAAATCACATATTAGAACAATGCTGCTATGTAAAGCATAAAAAATGGTATACATACTCTCAGATTAATGATGTCATTGATACAAACTTTTTTTCTACACGGTGGCTTAAATAAAAGTGGCCTGTCATGGAGATAATAATTACATAGAATTGTTGCCAAGTCAAAAACCAATGCAATAACAGGTTTGCTAAAGTGAAGCTAACGACAGGACTCTCTTGGAGACCCACAGTTTAAGGGCAAAGTAGCCAGTGTTGCCATTATCACACCACTTTCAGGAGAAAATGCTAAGGCACCATAGAAAACCATCAAATTCTAAAGTTATAAAAAAAAAAATTCTAGCTGCAGTTTGGAATCTTTTTAGCAGATAGAAAGCATAGATTCTAAAATGTAGCTAGTATATATTTATGATAATTTTTTTGTAATTTTAGAATTAGATGGTATTTTTTCAATGATGCCTTAGCATTTTTCTCCTTAAAGTGGTGGTAACACTGGACCCTTTGCCCTCAAACTGTGGGTATCCATGCGCGTCCCGTTGTTAGCATTGGAGGTCACGTGATCTGCCAATCTACTACTTAAACTATGATATCTATGGTACATATGCAATTTTTTTTATCAGGATTATAAATAGTGCGTATTTATTTATTTGTTAAAATCAATACCGACAGACCAATGATTTCCTTCTTTCTAGCTTGAGTGTGGATACCATTAGTTATGCTTAACACAGCAGAAAACCCAAAGAAGTATAATTTTATATTTGTGGATTTTTGAAACATTTGAATTTTTGACAAAGAAATGTTATTGAATGTCCCACCCTGTTAAGTTGTTTGTGGGCAGGTTTCCCATGAATGTAGATTTTTGTTTAAGTGTCATTGTATATTTTAGAATATTTTATTGAACAGTTGAATTCGGTATGTAATTTTTTTTTTAATTTAAAGAATGAAAAAAAAGTGATATTTTCCCTTTTCATATCTAGTATGAGTTTTTATTTAATTTTGAAAATTATTGTTTTAAACAATGAATAAAATATTTTAATCTTGTTTCTTGAAAAATAAAATTGTTCTTTCTTTCTGATCACTTTCACAACTTTCAATTTACTAACTATCTGCTAGCCAATTTCAAAGTATTATGCTTAACCCTCTAATACATACTGTCGCCATGTGGCAACAAGTAACATAATCACCTTATTCAATTAATGAAAGTAAAGCTCTCTCTCGACAATTTTTTTTCATACATTATATTCCATTTTGAAGTTTTAGTTACTAATAACCCTTATAGATAACAGTAGTAAAAGTGTATTCAAAATTAAAGAGTTAAGTTATTAATTGTTGTGAAATTACGTCTTTGGCAGTATTTAGAGTATAATAATATTAGTACTAAATACGATTAAATTGTTTTGAAAAATTAATTATAGTTCAGGAGGGTTATTTTTAAATATATTTAGTAGTTTTCTAAAGTCATTATTACCGAAATCAAAATGTTGTAGTTGGCTTTTGCCATATGGAAAAAGTTTAAAAATTGAAATTATTTAAATTCCAATGCAGTTAATTTTTTTTTCAGTATTTTCCCCTATAATGTAGCATAATGAGTATTAAAGATACTGTATATTTTTTTGGGATGAAAAAAATCATGCGTTGCAGAAGAAAATGTCTATCCAAATATATTGTTAGTTTTAATATTAACATTGGCTTTTAAGTTGCTTTAAATTGATTTGATTATCATACATAAAGGGCAATTTTTTTTTCTTTAAATCTCTTCGCGCTGGAACTTAATTATTTAAATTTTTAAAGCAATGGCATCGAAATATGAAGGAACAAATTCGTTTCGTACTTAAATAACGCTTTTTAAAACTTTCAGGTTTCAGAATGTTCTATTTTTAGAGAAAATTCGAATTTTCTGAAAAACTACATCACCTATGCTCAAATCAGATATATTTTTTTACTGTCCTGATGCTATCTGCTGAAAAAAATCAAATAAAACTTTGAACGAAAATGTTTAAAGTGTATGAACTGAAAGCATTTCCCTGGCCTATGGGGGCTTGCACCTGAGCTTCAATTCTAAATCGCTGTGGTAAAAAAAAAAAGCAGTTAGACTGGTTAGAGCAGTCAGAAAACATTAGCATGTGGTTCGAGAACTGTATAGGATAACATTAGCACGTGTTTCGAAAGGTGTAGGTTAACAAACCGAGTGCCATCACATGAATGTTCCCCATTAAGCTTTGTGCTATTTCTAAAAAAAAAAAAAACAATGGCGAAATAGCGCTTAACCAATATAAAAATTCCTGAATTTGGATTTTTTTTATTAATTCAAAGTTTCGAAGAACAATTGAAACAATAAAATATTAAAAGTAAACAAGCTGCAAGCAAACATTGTAAAAATATTTAAGTTTTAATCCAATTGCAATCAAAAACACTTTAATAGTGTTCCTTAAAAAAAAAAACCTAATTTATATAGTAATGATGCATTTAAAAATTTTACACTTAAAAAACATTACATTCATTAAAAATAATGTTTATAAGCCGCCAGACATTGGACACAGAGTGCAGCTAAGACTGTGGGGCGTACTCTAACAACATTGCAGAATGAATTTATTTGAATGTCACGCCTTACAAAGTTTTTCACCTCTTCTTTTTGGGCAGTGTTTAACATGAAGTTATCCATAGAAGGTAGCATGCTGGCAAAATAGGGACTACTGTACACTGCAGGTAATGTCTGATGAGTGAACTTATTGATTACAGATTGTGTGCAAATGTCCACATTCTTCAAAACATTCTCTCTGAGAACGGTATTCTCATATATTTTCCAATAGTCAAGGTCCTGAAAAAAGGCACCGTGCTGCACACATGAATTGATTCCTTCCAGACTGGGGCGTGGGGCGTCTAAACAATTGTTGAGAGGAGTTTCACTGTTTTTGTTTTTCAAGTTTACATCGGCACCAGCAGCCAACAGCTGCTTTATCACCTCTTCACGGTCTCTCCCAGTTCTCCCACGGCAAGCGATGTGCAGGGGTGTTTTGCCTAAATCATCTTGAGGGTTGAGATCCAGTCCCTCCTCTCGGAGAAGCAGCTCGAATAGTCTAACCTGATCCTGATCAACAGCCCAGTGCAAGGCAGTCAATCCCCGGGCGCCTTTTAGATTGACGTCAGCCCCGGATCGAAGGAGGAGAGCTGCGACCTCTACCCGCCCACGTAGTGCAGCCGCGATGAGAGGCGTACAACCATCTACTGTTGCAGCATTCACCACATCCGACTCTTTCTCGATGATGATTTGTGCAATGTCTGCCCAACCTTTTTGAACAGCGAAATGGAGGAGGGTGTTGTTAAACTCATCACGATGAAGGAATAGACCAATGGCACCCTCGTTCTCCACATCTTCATCCAGCAACACGTGGGGTTTACGATTTCCGGGGTAGAGTTTGCAGTTGATGAGGAATTCCACCACCGCATGATGTCCATGGAAAGCGGCCACTAGAAGAGGAGTGCGCCCTCTGTCGTCGCGGCTGTCCACGGACGCACCCGCTTCCACGAGCTGCCTCACCCTATGCAGGTTGCCCCTTTTAGCTGCACGGTGAATGGCCATTGGATCCATATCTCGTTTCTGTAGGATAGAAGTTGAATGAAAAAAAAAAGACAAATGAGAGTGAATGCGCCCTCAATACCATTTCTAACCAGAATGTAAGCTTTGAAAAGACGCTCTTCCCCCCCCCCCATCCCTTCCCTGGGTTTTCTACGAAAAAGGGGGAACATCGCTTATCTAAACCTAGCGCGCTTGAGGCTTACAATCAAACCACTTAGTATTTCCCCATGTAGGGTAAGGAAAAAACCGAAACAGCTATAAATCACCCCGTTCCAAGAAAACTGCACTCGTGGACGGGGGAGGAAATGCTTTCCAAGCTTGCATTCTAAATAGACCTACCATAGAAGGGAAGAGCATACGCTTTATAGCCCGTTACCCCGCTCGCCATCAGAAGAGACAGTCACAGGAGACAAACAAAGCAAGGGACGACACAAACGCATAGACAAATAATAAAATTTATTGACAAAGACAAACATCCATGCCTTACCGAGATTCAAACCCGAACCCAAAAGATCCATAGGCTAGCTTCCTAACCATTGTGCCGCGAGTCAGCAGTTGAATGAATAAAGGTACAGCTAGGTAGGATATAACGGCCAGTCTGACATTTGGCGTTTTTTGAATAATTTTAAAATTTAACGTGGGGCTGCGATACATGTGGATTTGCATGAAATATGATGTTTAATGTTCACCACATTTTTGCATTTCGTTGCTTCGCAACGTAACGTAAATCAAGACCAGCCATTATATACCATAGGAGTTAATGAATAATTTACTTTTGATATTGCATGCATTACGAATTTAGACAAAATAGTATGTTACTAAAATTAACTGTGTTAAAATTTTCTCATGACTCTGACTCATAAGACTATAAGAGATATCTTTATAATATCTTCTTATACGTTAAACTTAGTGTTTTTGAATTCTAGCTTCTAGCTATATGACTGTTTTTCATTTAATGGCCTTGACAACTGAATTGAATTAAAATCTAAAGTTTCTTTTAATTCTTTTAAACTGTTTCTCTTGGCTTTAACTAAGTGCTTAAAAGTTGTTGATGTACCCATTTGTAAACAGTCAGAGCTATTATAAAATAGACTTTTAATGGCATATGCCCAAAATCTGAGCATTCATGAAACTAAAGTTGCTATGACTACAAATAAACATTTTAAAGTTAAATAACAATTTTTGCATAGATTGAACAAAAACTTGAACAAGCAATATAAGGAAAGGTCGAAAAGGGGGGGGGGGGGTCCCTAAGAAAAATATATTTGTTTGTTTAAAGCATGCTACAAACAGATATTTTTTTTATAATAAAGTGGGTACGTAACTAAAAATATTAGTAGTTGTTAATGAATATTGGGAATAATTAATTGCAAATATAAGTTAATAGTTTGCTGATTGCGTATCATAGAATAATTGTTTTAAAATTAGTCACTCGTTTAGCAACATTATAAATACTGTTTTCGATTTTTTTTTCTCTTTATGCAATACAGTTAAAGTGCTGATAAAGATATAAATTATTGAATAATTGCCATCAGTTTTATAAACGGCGAAATGTGGATGCATCACTCAATCGCGCGGTTTTTTATTGCATTGTAGGGGATCACGCAATGTCGCAATCGATGGGCATCATAGAATGTGAAGGGGCTCCAGTGCAAACCGAATCCAAGCATTCATTGGTCGATGATCACGTGATCTTTTTGAAGGTTTACCAGAGGATATTTTATGTTTGGCGATGGATTTGGTTTGATCTGTATTTTGGCGCTGAAATCGTTTTTATTGATTTGGATTACTGACCATGTTGTTTTAGGGGTAAGTTAAAATACTTTATTACAAATAAAAATGAAAATAATTAGCATGAGTTGCATGAATGATGAGATCTGTTATTATTTTATTCAAATCTCTAATATATAGAAAGAAATCTATAGTATTTACTAGGGATATATATATGATTTATTACCCGACCCGAACCTCGAGGTTCATCCGGGTTGCATCTAAATTTCAATCAGTACAAATCATTAAATCCCAAAAAATTACAGATTGTAAAGTATCACAGAGAACAGTGGCACAATTCCAAGATTAAAATATGCAAGACAAATTATAAAATGCATAGTAAAGGTATAAAATCACAAGTTTATAGTTTAAGTTTAAAAAGTTAATCGAATATACAAATTAATCGAATACAACAAACAAGTGAAATCTAAAATGAGCGAAAATGAACAGGTGGAAATCGGGATGGATCCCTTTACAAATATACAAGTTCATAATGTCAGTTAATATAATTACACATTGAATTTTTAATAATAGTTTTGACCTCGTCAGACATATCAGCATTTGAAATAATTTCTGATAAATTTTTATTTGTCTTAAGCTTATTTCTAAATTGTTCATCATTTATAGTACTTTTTTATATTGTTTGCTGTTGTGTATCAGTATTTACTAGGGATGCATCGAATATTCGGTTACTATTAGATCTCAAGCAAAGAGCGTTCAGAAAACAAGATTTTCGAGATGTACTGAAATTGAGATTTTTATGCATATACCTACTAAATATCCGTCTTCTTTCCAGGTACCGAGTTATCTTTTATGTCAGGAACTAAGGGACTACTTTCCTATGCAGCCGTGCTTTCCTCCTGAAGAGCCCCTTCTCATAAGTACCGGGCTAGTATGGTAAATACTAAATAGTTAAATTTAATTGTGAAGCTGTGACTAAATTTAGACCAAGTTCACAGCATACAAATTTTTATTTTAAAAAATCACTGTAACTGGTTCAGTTTAATTTACTTATTTAATGCACCGTAATTTTTTTAATACTATTGCTAAGTTTTTCCCCTCTTAAAAGTAAATATTTACATACTTATTTTCTTAATATACCTATCCCAATCAACTTATGATACATACTTAAAATGCAACAAGGTGAATGCTGCTCTAGCTTACATAACTAATAGTTTCTTATAAACCATTGCTCACTTATAGACACTAGGGTTACTGGAATATCTGCGTATGAGGGTTGCGACATGATGCTCTCACCTGATTGGCTGGAGCATAGCCATGCTCCAGAGATACGGCGCTGTTATTTTTTCCCCGTAGACATTACACGGTGACTCAGCGAAGCTCTAATAAATCGCATCTAAACGATATAATCAAAGGAACGTAACCACTATTTGTTACTGATTTTGTTGTGGACATCATGTGGACTATTACATTTCTAAAAATAGTATTTTTTATCATTATATTACCAGAAAATGCCATTTTTAATGTCGAAGCTAACAGACGGTATTTGGCATGTCTTTGGCATGCGTTGGCGGAACAATAGTTGGCGGGGTAACGTAAATAAACCGCAAATCAAAGTCATTGCTAACTTGAAAGTTGAAAACATTCTTATTTCTTCCAAACTAAGCAACAACATAATGTTTATATGTGTAAAACTGGAAAAATAACTAGTTTTGTTTTATTGGCGAGTTTGGCTGAGCGATAACGATTTTAGCATGGCTCACCTGCTAAGCTCCTTGTCGTTACCCTGAACAGCACCACAGTGTATTGAAGGTACCCTAATAGACACCAATTAAGTAGTTAATAGAGTGGACGAGAAAATTATTAAAATTGAGCTTCCAAATTAAATAGTGTAAAATGGCCTAATTTTTATATTCCCATACACTGATACACAACAGCTTTTAAATTCTGTTCTAAAGTTATGTAAATGGTTAACCCTCTAATGCATACTGTGGCCATATGGCAACAAGTAACACAATCCACTTTATTATATTGAAGTAGAGCTCCCCCTCGACAAATCTGTGTTTTTTTTCTTCAATTACATTCCATTTTGAAGTTTTAGTTACTAACTAATAACCCTCAAAGATGACAGTAGTAAAAGTGTATTCAAAATTAAAGAGTGAAGTTTTCTGTTGTGAAATTATGTCTTTGTGCCAAGTAGGGATGCACCGAATACCAAATTGGGCCGAATAACAAATATTCGGCCGAAGTCTTTACCAAATGTTCGGCCTACCTTAACCAATTTTTATTTTTGTTAGATCTAATCAAGTTGTATTCATTATTCGCCAATTTTTATTCAACATAAACATATAAGTACACAATCTCCCAATAATATTAATACAATATAGCTATTAAATTTTTAATTAAAGCAACACACAATAAAATAGTACAAGCATTTTAGAAAGTGTTTGAAACTTGGTAAAATCACAACACGAAAACAGTACTAGGAAAACAAAAACAGAAGTAGTAGGTGGATCCGATGAAGAATGAAAATTAGAAATAAAAATAATAAAATCATGAGTCGCCCAGTTGGCATAGTGGTTTCGACCCTCACTTGCCAAGCGAGTGGACTCGGGTTCGAATCCCAAGTAAGACATGGATATTTGTGTTGTCCTGACTACATGGGGAGAACGTGGTCGTTAAATCTGTGGGTCGGAAAGTCCTGTGGTAAGTCATTGTGCAGTTTACCACGGGTACAGGTCCCTGGAGACTATTTCTCTTCCCTTCAGGGACATGTCTAAGTTGTGGAGGTGGCGATAGATGGCAGCATCTGTCGACACGAAGTCGGATTCCTGCCATGTAGTCTCTACATGGGCATCTCTCCTCAGGAACTGCTCCCCTTCGCCTTAATCCTTGCCCGCTTCACGGGAACAGCTTGGATTACCCAAGTGGCATTAGTTACAACAACAACACAAAATCATGGCTTACAATATTGTTATACAATTACAAAATAAACTTTTTTTTACCTTTTAGGGCAAAATTACAATTGTGTATAGCAATTATTGTATTTTTTTTAAAGCCCACCCACTATTACTGTTCCCCTAAAGAGACATGTTATTCAATGCAACTTGAGTAAAGTTAGATTTACTATTATAATTAATAAAAGCTTAGGAATTTGAGTCCATCAAAATAGAAAACAAGTCCTGATTGGAAATTTTTCGATGTTTTAGAAGATAACAGGAAGAAATTTGAAAAAATTTTAATTTTACTATTCGACTGAATAGTAAAGCTATTCGACCAAACCGAAAATTCGGCTAAAGTGGCCGAATACCGAATAGTAACCGAATATTCGGTCTATCCCATATCAAAGTATAATAACATTATAAATAAATACAAAGAAATTGTTATGAAAAAATAATTATAGTTCAAGGGGGGAATTTTAAAATATATTTAGTATTTTTCTCTAGTCATTCTTATCAAAATTATAATTTTGTAGTTGGTTTTTGCCGTATATCAAAAACTTCAGATATTGAAATTATATACTATATGCCAATGCAGTTAATTTTTTTCAGTATTTTTCCCATAATGTACGAGTATTAAAGATAGAAATATATTTTTTCGGGATGGAAAAAAAAATCGTGCATCACAGGGTTAATAAAAAACAGCTCTATATGAGGTTAAACTAATTAAACCAAAGATAATATAATTAAAATTTTATAAATTGAAAGGTTATAATGTATTGATATTTTTATATGGGAAAATTTTTTTTCTCATGTCTTAAACAATTTAAAGAAAGGAATATTTGTTACATTTAATTATTAATGACCCTATGCATACTTTTCTTCTAAAACTTTTCCAGTGTTTATTCTATAAATGAGTTTGCTAGGATATGAGGTTTCCATGAAAATATACTCCAGCAAACACATTTGAATTATTGTGTTTGAAAGGTTCTTTGTTTACACTAAAAATCTTTTCTTTCCAGGTACTGAAATACTAAAGCCGGTTTGTCTTCAGAATCTTTGTGGGCTTAAGGGGGTATGGGACACAAAATCCTCAAAAAAATCAAAAAAATTATTATTATCATAAAAAATAACACAAATATTTTAGAATAATTTAAAACAAAAATTTTATTTATATCTGCAGTAGAACGTGAGATGTGTAGTTTTTTGTGTCATGACATCTGTGTTGGCCAACCACGTTTATAATCTTTGCTTCCTCGTAATATTAGATAGGAATAACGTTATCGAATCCTTAGTTGTTCGGTTGGTTTGGAGCGCTTTAGTAAGGAAAGTGATAAACTTCAAAGCTGTTTTTCTCCTTGATCGTGTTTCCGATGATTTTTTGACTTTAAATTGGTATAACTCAAAATCTACTGCCCATAGAGTGTCAAAATTTTTTACTCATATTTTTCAAACATATATCTTTAATTTGTCTTTAGGGATTAGTTGTAAATAGTTTATTTCTTTATTTATTAATTTTTATAAAAAAAGTGAACCTGTGAAATTATTAAAAAAAACTTCAATAATTTTTAAAAACAAAACTATGGCAAATATGAAAAATCGGTAAAGACAGTTTGTTAAATACATTTTTCTGTTTATAAAAATGCTAAACATTTGTTTGCCAATAAATAAGTTTTTGACTTATAACAAAAATAAGAGACATCACTTTTTGACACATTTTATTTTTTAAAAAAAATAATGATAATTTAAAACCTTTGACTATCTAAAAGTGTAAGTATATTTAGTATACATTTATGGAAAAAAAATTATATTGATATCTGCAATATTAAAGAAAAAAGTTGAAAGTGTCCCATACCCCCTTAACTTCCAGGTGGCTTCACTTCCTCTCCCCCCCCCCCCCCCCCTCCCCCAATACTTGGGATGGTAGTGGTCTCAGCAAGAATTAATGCTTGGAATCTGGGTACTCATTTCATCATTTAAACAAAGACTGTTTAATTATAATTTTGATAACTTTTTTGTAAAAGTCTTAAGTAAATTCAATAAAGAAAAATTATTGTTTAATCCTGTATGTTCTTTTTCAATAAATTTCAATCTGACAAATACAGAATTTCATGTGTGTGTGGTTGTTGTTGTTTTTACAAATGTTTACGAGAGAGAAGAGAAACTGTTATGTTATATTTTATTTTTTAAATCTATTTTGTAAAAATATATATTGTAACTTTTATGGCAAAAAAATATAGGCACTTACAAACAGAAATTATTTTTTAAAATCTATTTTGTAAATACCTATTGTAACTTATGGCAAAAAAAATTAACACTCTGCAAAAGTTAGTACAATTTAGCATTGCCCTAAATGATTTTTAAAACAAAGTATTCAATAATCTGTTCTTAAACTTTAAAAATTAAATGTTAAATAATTAAAAATTGATTTTTACAATTTTCAGTATGTTATGATATTGTTGAATTGTTTTATCTTTATTTTCTAATATTCTTTCTACAACTTAAATAACTTACTATATAAGCTATAAAAAAGTTGCACAAATTATATAATTTCTTTAAAGTATCAAATAATAATTTTGTGTGCATATTATTTTTCATTGCAGTAATATCTATATGTTACTACTTTTTATAACTTTCAGAAGTTATTGAAATATTTTAAAAAGAATATTAGAAAACAATAAAGACAAAAACAATTCAGAAATACTAGGGGGATCAATTTTCATATAAAAATTTGATCTTGCAGAATATTGAGAAAAATATTGTCCAATGTCATAAAACGACGTTGTGGCAATATTTCCGAGGGGGGTCCATTTTTACATAGGCCAATATTGTACAATGTCATAAATCGATATATTGACAATATTCCCAAGACAGTCCATTTTTACATTGTACAATATTGATCAGTATTTTTTTCACATTGGCCAATATTTCTGTGATACCTGGGATACACAAAACCCTAATCCGTTTGATAGTATTTTTTTACTTTGCAATTTTCAATATTGTACGAAAATAAGAAAAAAATTGCTGTAGTTCCTCACATTTTTTCTAATCAATTAGTTTGTCAAATAAACATTATTCTATTACTTTTTTTTGTCTTGCTTTGTTTTATAATTACTTGATACTTTAATTTCACTAACATTAAATATTTAAAAATAACTATATGATAATAGATTTCTTCAATGAAATAAATTACTGAAGCTTAAATGCTCTGAGGGATACAGACATATAAAAGTTTGGAGTTTTATAATTATATGCTATGGGAATATAATTTTAAAAAAATTAATATCTCAACCAGTGAGAAAGAGGTTTACATTTCAGCCAATTGCCTATGCCTCAGGCCAATCCAACAGAATTAATGCTTTGGTTTTGAAAGGCTAACGTCTGTTAAAGTACTGCTTTGTTATGCAAGCATTTTTCACTGGGTATGAAAATTATAATGTCAACAAAATCGAACTTTATTAAGTCTCCACTAAACAAAAGCTACTGAACCCCTTGGAAACAAAAGTTATCAGGGTTTCAATTTTTAAACTTAAATGTTTTCTGATTACTTACCAATGCAGTTGCATTAATTAATTATAGCGGGGCCGGAAAATTTTTAAAGATAGCTGTGAATAAAAAAAAAGTTGACCCTTCTCCGCCCTAAAAATAAACGAAAAATGGTGTTTTTAGAGTACTTGCAAAGGTGTTAATTTTTTTTGTTTTTGAAACTTCAGTAGAACTAAAGTTTAGACTAGGCAAATAACATTTTTTTAGTAGTTTTCTGGATACTGTTTATCAATGAGAAAAGAAATTCTGTTTTTAGCAAATTCATATAGAAAGATAGACACCTTTTTATTATTATACCTGTTCATTAAGTCTGCATCATCAATAAGTTAGCCAATATGAATAATGATGCAGGTCACAGTAATTACAAAACATAATTTAGAAAAGTTTCACTTAGCGCATTTATTTCATAATTAACTTATTCAGTTAAATTTGAAAAACATCCATTTTTTACATTTAGTGTGGATGGAAATTTATATATATATATATATATATATATATATATATATATATATATATATATATATATATATATATATATATATATATATATATATATATATATATATATATATATATATATATATATATATATATATTAAAGACCTCAAAACTTAAGCATGAAAAGTCTGACCGCACCCACTCCTTGGTAAGCAATGGGGGACATTCACGCCATATCCACCTGAGCTTCAATTCCAAATCGCTGTGGAAAACAAGCGGTTAGACAGGTTAGAGCAGTAGGATATCATTAGCACGTGGTTCGAGAGTAGTAGGATAACAAACCGCGTGACATCACATGAATGTTTCCCATTTGAATATTCCAACCACCCCATCCCCCTCTTTCAAATATATAATTTAATCATGCCCCCCCCCCCCCTAAATAATCTGTCTGCCCCAAAAGAATCGCTAAATGCAAAAACGAGCCAAGCGACATTAAAAAAAGTTTTAAGGAAATATAAAAACGATTGGCTTAACCATTATTTTATATATACATATATGTATTTAAAAATTGTGGTTGTAGTGTCCATAGGAATACGTTTCTTGAAATCTTTAGGCAGAATTGTCTTTTTTAAAATATCAAATCTTGCTAAGAGGTTAGCCATGAGCGAATTAAATTGTATCTGGATTTATCCCCCCCCCCTCTCTCCCAGGTTAAGCCATGAAATGGTCCCCGTACATCAGCATAGAAAGTATAATGGGCCAAAAAAAAAATCCTATTGAGTGTACCCGGCGTTTCTTTGAATATCCTAAGAGCAATGTCTATTAAGTCTGCACAACTGAAGATGATTTTTTTTGACCTTGGTATAAGAGACTTTTATTGATGCATTAGAAAGGTCCCAGGTTCGAGTCCGGGCATCTCCAAAATATAGCTGTCGACCTATAAACGGCCCGTGCAGCCAAACATGTCCGACGAATAATACCCCGTGTAAGGGAGTGGTGCACTGCACTTAAAATATCATTCAAAGTCCTAACGCTGCGTATGATGTCACTAACGGTTGCGTTGGGTGCCTATTCAGGTGTTGGCTCGTCACATGACTGTGGTTCTAAAATACGACGCCCGTCGCCAATAGCCCTCGTGTAGCTGTAGTGCGATGATAATTCAAACCAAACCAAATTGATGAAATGGGAGCTGTAAAATCGTTAAATGAATAAGGCCACATATTATAATCGAGAGGCCTGGGGCGAATTTCTCTTTCTCATTGAGCTAAAAAAATACAAAATTATAAAAACATTAAACTACATTTTGAAAATAAGTTTTAACTTTCTTGGATACGTTGGCCCTCTCATTTGAAATTTCCACTAATACATTTGAAAAGTTTTCAATATTTTCACAATTATTCTAATATTTATAACGCTTATTTTAAAGAGCGTATTGCAACACTGTTATAAATAAACAACTAAGAATGCCAAAAAAAAAATAAAAGAAATAGCTAATTAAACAATTTAGCGCCAAATATGGCAAACCAAACACTTGGCCATGATTTTAGTCACGTGACCACTCAAACCGAATCTACCAATGAATGCTCGGATTTGGTTTGATCTGGAGAATCTCGTATAGAATGGGCATATCTGCTACGTAGGTGAGTGTTGCCACCACTTAAGGCTAAAAATGCTACGGCATCATCGAAAAATACCATTTAATTCTAAAATTACAAAAAAACAAAAACATACTGTGAATGCATTTCAAGTCCCCAAAAAGCAATGTTAGTATAATTCTAAATAACAAAAGAAATATATCGTTAAGAAATAAATTTTAGTTAAAATAAAACTGCAATTAAATACATTTTATCTCAAACACGTGCACAAAACTAAATAGCTTGAAATGAAATTTTTACACTAATCCTAACGAAGTCAAAATTAAATTTAACATACATGGAGAAAAAAAAAATATTTAACCCCAATTCATACTTGATAAACCAGCAGTTAAAAATATCAATAAAGCTTGTGTAAAAGTTATAGCTTAAACAAAAATCATAAATTACGCTTGTCTTGTACAAAATTATGTTGTTGTTGTGGCTAATCCTCCTTGGTCTGACGAAGTCCAATTTTGCCAACTCGTTGAGAAAATTATAAATGTAAAAAAAAAAATTTAAATATAACTAAATGCACGTGTTCAAAATGAATGCTGCACTAAATTATTTTTAAAGTATTAAAAAATACTCTCACAAAAAATAATTTTAAATACAAATAATATACATATAAGTTATAAGTCGTTTCTTAACAATAATTAACTTATTTTAATCTGAAATAAACATGATATGCAAGTTTGCTGAGAGCTTAAAATTAAATAAATAAAGCCTTGCCGCGGTCCCCCCACTTCTTATATCTCTCAAATCGACAAGCCATGGGGGGGGGGGAGCATGGCATTCTCATTGAAGGCATCCCCCCCCACTTATCTTTTTCCCACTTTCACCACTGAACTAAGTACAATAAAATTACTAACCTCTCCTAACTTCCGCTTGGGCATCTCGTCCACTAGATTGCACTCCACTAGCTTGCAAGATGAAACACGAAAACGCACAAAATCACACAAAGTAAATCACAATATAGGAACTCGAGCTACCGCCAAGAAATGACCATACCATCGTCGACCAATGTTTGTGAAGCAAAGCAATCATCCCCCATCTACGAGTGCGGTTTTCTTGGAACGGAGTGATAGTGATTTATAGCTGTTTCGGTTTTCCCCCACCCTACATGGGGAAATCTGTTTTGATTGTAAACCTCAAGCGCGCTAGGATTAGATAAGCGATGTCCCCCTCTCCCCCCCTTTTTGTAGAAAACCCAGTGGGGTAAGTGCACTGAACTGAACTGAAACTCTGGAAGAATCATCCCATCATAAGCTGGTGAAGCTTTTTTTTGGGTCACTTGGCGACAGCTTTAGGGAGAATATGTGCCATATTTGGCATAACCTCGCCGATCAAAATGGACACTTGACTTGCAGTTTGCATTGGATGTCGCCAATCGCTCGCCAAGAATAGTACTCCAAGGAATTTAAGTTTTAAAGATTGTTGCCGCAATTCTATTTTTTTAAAAGTACATGTTTCCGAAACTTCATTATGTAAAGAACCTCCTAAAGCAATAATCTATCAATTTTCTGCTTAAAAAATTCTTGAAAAAGTTGGTTTAAAATGTCTATTTTAACAGGTAAAGTATAGGATTGGCGGCAAAAGTTGGGTTACTCTTACAGGGTTGCCGGGCTTCACCGACCCGTTTGACGAGTGTTTCGATACTCCTTCCAGAGTTTCAGTTCAGTTCAGTGGGTAAGTGGGGTAAGAGAGTCTTTTCAAAGCTTTCATTCTGGCTAGAAATGAGCAGGTGGGCGTTCCCTTTGACGTCAACATGACACATCGTTGACCAGCGAGCGGTCATAGCATTTTTTTTTTTTTTTTTTGGATTATTAGATTAGCACTTTTTCTTACAAAAAATATATTAAAAAATCAAAAGAGCTTGTCTTAGATATGATTTTAATAATCAACATCTTGAATAACTTCTCACACAAAATAAGAATACAATAAAATTTTCAAATTATTTATTTTATTTTGCACATACAGAAACACATTGACCTGACATAAATTTAAAAAAAACTTAATTTTTCGATTTTTTTTTCTCCATTGCTTCCCTACAAACATAATAAGGTGTTAAGTCTTTGACGAAAAGGCATCTTGCTAAAAATTACAGCTATAAATATCTTAGCAAATAAACATATGCACTATAATAACTTATTTTACCAAACTAGTGTGAGCTAATTATACCTTTTAAAGTAAGAAGAAAGGAGGTGTTTTCACTGTATCACTTCAAAGAAAACTAAGTGTATTGGTCTAACATTCCTCTCAAATTTATACATAGATATTTGATACTTATCTTTCTATCATTAATAATATATACTTGTTATGTTATTTATTCAACACATGAAAGGTGGTAGGAGTAGGTGGCGTCCAGGGCCGGATTTACCAATAGCCCTATAGGCCCGGGCCTAGGGGGCGCACCGGATTAAGGGCGCAAAAATTATTCAGCATTTTTTTTCCATAAAATGTTATAGACTACAAGGCTATATAGCTGTTATAGACTACAATGTTATAGACTACAAAAAAAAACTATAAGTCTTATGTTTTTATCAAGTGGCTTTCCGTATTTTTTTTTTGTTTTGTTACCCGCTTAAACTAATGTGGCTAACTAATAATAATGTAACTCTAACTGGCTTAAACTAATTTTAATAACTCGTTGTTCTATTTATTTATAGCTTATATACCAAAATTTAGAAACAGCTGATTCTCTCATTTTTTAATTTAATTAATTTTACTTCACGAGGAATTAGAATAAAATACAAATTATGTTCACAAAGACCTTTCTGAGGTCAAATTTCTCCCTCCTTTACAATGGTGTGAAGAGGGGGTGACAAAAAAAAGCACGGGCCTAGGGGTGCATAAAATCTAAATCCGTCCCTGGTGGCGTCACTATTTTCCCTCTTTTTCTGCTCCCTCATTTTTCCGCCCATAGGAGCGCTCCGGAGAGCGGTCAAAACCAATCGGAGTTGACGATCTGGATTCCTACATTGTGATTTATTTTGTGCGATTTTGTGCGTTCGTGTTTCATCTTGCAAGCTAGTGGACGAGATGCCCAAGCGGAAGTTTGAAGAGGTTGGTAATTTTATTGTATTTAGTTAGCGAAATCCTCTAAAATACTTTTAGATTAATTCGCATTTTTCTTACATATCGTTACCTTGTGGCGAGACTTTATTTATTTAATTTTATGCTCTCAGCAAACTTGCATTTCATGCTTATTTCAGATTAAAATAAGTTAATGATTGTTCTCAAAGAAACGACAAACATGAATATTATATGTAGTATTTAAAATTCTCTTTTTTTTTGTGTGAGTGTCTATTTTTTTTTTTTTAATATTTAAAAATAATTTATAGTGCAGCGTTGATTTTGAATACGTGCATAGAGTTATAATTTTTTTTAAATTTCAAAAACCCATAAAAATACTAGCTGCATTTTGGAATATTTTAGTGACTTTTAAAAGAAAAGTCGAAACGTTTTTCTATTATTTTTATACGTTGCGCGCGCATGTGGCCCGCGCATATGTTGTCAGTATTGTAGTTGATGTCGTAGTCAGGACACGGCCTATATATGTCCCCCACTCAGTGCTTAACCAAATCAAGCTGTTGTTGCAGTTTCTAATTTGATGTCCGACTTATGCTCGTCAGCATGACGCATCCGTTTTACAGGAAGGTCCCTTTCACACATCCATTCTCATCGCACTCACATATCGGAATTTTGATCCAGATCAAAGGCCGATAACCCCCTGATCTGGCACCCCCAGAGGCATTAATTTGGTATGGGAACATGGAGGACTTTATGTGACCATGACATATTTAACGTGCCCCAGCCACCATTAGTCAGCACGGCGTTCTTAAGCCAATACAAGCGCCGACCCAGCAACCATCAGAATTTCGAGCACCGCCGAAGACAGAACCCGCAACAATTCCGATGCGAGCACGACGACGACGCTTCACCTTCACACCATAGATATAGAAAGTGGCAGATCTGCCCCTAGGGAAAATGGTGAAGCCACTTTGAGCCAGTATCCCATAAGGCAGTTCGTAAGCCCTTGCCCACTGCCATAAGCCACCAGATGGCACCATGAGTAAATTCGACTTCTTAGTTAAAATATATATTTAATATAGAGCTGGTTGCACCCCTCTTTTCTTCTGCCCCCATGACGATCGCTGATTGGATGAAATCGGTTGCACGGGTGTGGCCAATTTTTCTAAGGGCATACAAACGCACGTGCTTTGGCAAAATACTGTGCAAAAGTGTACATAGATTGCTAGTTTTCTCCTTTTAATATTAAAAATGCCATCGTTTTGCTGCATTATAAATTGTACTAGGAATAGAGGAGATCGAAAATGTCTGTCCAATGTTAAGAATAGGTCACGTGGTTGCAACAACTCTATTAACTAATTAAAACTTTTTACCAGTTTTGCTAGCATAAACTTATAGCTGGATATGTATTGATAATCTCTGGCAGATATGAGGTTTATATTTATAAAAGGAGCATATGAAAACTCTTCGGCCAAAGCAGCGTTTTGAAAACAATATCCCATGATGCTTTGCGAAAACGGCAAAACGTGGCTTCACCACACAATCGTTTGTATTGCGTTGTACGGGATTGTGCAACCGATGGGCATATCGGCTACTTTCTATATCTATGCTTAGTAATTTGGTACGGTCAAGTGACGAAACCCGCACCTGAACTTAAGCCCCCATTTAGATTTCGAGCGACATCGTACGCTAACGCCGTCAGGACATTGGACCCCTCGGATTCAAAGAGTACATATACCATATGTCCCACAAAACTTGGAAAACCCTGTAATTAAATGTTCTTGTTTTTTATGAAAACTGAAATGAAATAAAAGTTTCCACTAACTATCGGTTAGAGACTAAAGTAGTTGGATTTTCTTATTGGTGAGAATCGGCATGTTCTCGCACCTATCAAAGAGGATTACTAGATTTGGCAAATACTCCTTATGTTGGCAATATAAACTCGAAAATTGTTGTTTTCGTGCCGAGTATGCATTTAAAAACTCAAATAAAAATAGGTGGATCAGTAAAACAAAAAATATGACATGGTCTTTTCTCTGAAATATCGAATAAAAATGAAATGCATAACGGACAATTCTGAAAAAGGAACTATAACAACAATCTTGGCTTCTTTGGCTACCAAAATATCTCGCCTATATTAATATAACCCTTAATCAAACCAATAAGAGAATCCAACCGGTCCTGAACTTAGACGACAATCAAGGAATCCAAATTATTCTTATCAATTCAGAATTCAAAATTTAAAAACTTAGACTTTTACTCTATCTAGTTTTGTTTCTTCTGTATTTTAGGAATCTAAAATTTCGAAAACAGATTGAAGTAGAAATTAGTTCTTGTTGTTCCAAGTCTCATTTGAAGGTAGTTTTTAACCTAAGCAGCGTACAATATTTAATATTTTTTGTTTTAAACTGAATTCTTAAAGCTGAATCTTGTAATATTGGTTTTTAATTTTGATTCGGGATTCGTATAGGCTTATACACGTACACTCCACGATTGAATTAAGTATAGGTTAAAGCTTTTGAAGCTAAATATACTAACTAACAATTTAAATATTGAAGTTGTGAAATAAGTAAACATGTTTTTAAATTATGAACTTGAACTGCAGAAGAAATTATTGTTGCTAAAGCTTTTAACGATCTCTTCGAATTAAGATTTAAAACCTTCTGGACATGTTTCATGTCTTGAGTAATGTACGACCAGATTTTCAGCACCAAAAATCAGGTTAAATCCCAGTCACTGGCTCCACAATAAATTCCAAAATTCGTCGAGTTTTTTAAAGAGATATAAATAACTTTTCTGGCAACCATGTTCTTTATAAAAGAAAGGGATGTTGGATTAACGTTACATTCTTATAAAAGAGGATTAACACATTCGCTGCCACTAAATCATCGATAGTGGCTGATGAAGTAGAAAAACATCCTGTTTTTTTAACCTGTTCATTGCAATGAAAATAAACTGTTCATTTTTGAACAAGTACAAATCTTGGTTCGAGATCATAAAATAGCAGGGTTAGGTTGAATTAACGTCACTAACTAAAGCTACACGATAGCTACCTAGTCGTAAAAATACAAGGAAGTGTTCCTGGCCTTTTCCAACGGGATAACTCATCATCTGTCACTAATAATTGAACTGAAAGCCAATTACCAGATTTGATTCAGTGATTAACTTTTCGACTAAGAAATCTTCATTAAATTTTCCTAATTCATATTTTTTGGGTAGTTTTTGTTTGAAAAAAATACAAAAAAAATAAAACAGACTATTTGCAATTTCTTTTATAGCTAGATTGTTGAATAACAAACTGAATCACTTTACGAAATGCGGTGTGTCTGGTCGCCCTACACTTGAGACGAAGGATTTAATTTCCTCGTAATTTTAAATAGAATGCCCTCTTTCAAATCACTAAGTATTATTCCAAGCACAGAAGGATCGGTTGCAAAAGTTACAAACGAACTTGAACTCATAAGAACGGTTGGCGAAATGGTACTATGAATTTCATCAGAATGTGCTGTTATCGGTGAATCGGAACCAGGTGACTCCTTAAGGAGTCAGTGGCATCCAACGTGTTAAGATTAGTTTTAGTGAAAGAAAATAGTGAAGACATTGTAAGATAAGATGGTGTTCTAATTTTATAAATGTCGCCATGCTCGAAAAGTCTATGTGCCAGCCACTAACTAGGATTTGACCAATAATATGGACATTTCCTCCTTCTCCTAAAATTATTCATGTTACGGCAAAACGAATAATATGAGAAAATTAAATCAAAAGGAATCGCTATAAGAACATGCACTGTCAAAAATTAAAACTGCGAAAATGTACTTTTGGTAGTATTCCATTTGAGGCATTTTGGACAGACCTTTAAAAACCGCATTGGTTGACTTATGACTTTTGTAGGGGGGCAAAATAAGCCGAGCACTGCAACCAGAGGTCTATTGTACTATCCCCTGGAAATAAGAATAAATCCCTGCCACTTTATGAAAAGGGGCCTGTAGCTGAAGCGAAATTCAGCAAGGACCGAATTGGAATGTCTTGAAGCTCCCAGGGTTCAAGTAAATGACGACCAAGGTGTTCAAATCTATAAGCAGAGAAGTATTCACACTCACAAAGAATATGAGCAGCAGTTTCTTCCTTGAAACTACAGCCCCCTCTAAGCTCTTTAACCCTTTCAGTCCCAGTGATGCCATTTGGCATCATCACTTTCAATATTTTTTTCAAAATGTTTATTTCCCGCTATGACATCCAAACACACATCATTCGATTCTTCACACTTTGCTCTATCAGACAAAATTTTACTTTAATCTCAATAGAAGTCAGAACTACTATTTTTTTTATTTAGAAAATAGTCAACAAGTGTTTCTCTTGATTTTTTATAAGTTCACTTCAGTTCCACATATTTAAAACACAATTTAAACTATTTCGGTTAAAATAATTATTAATTTTTTTTTAATAATATGGTCAGACACCTTAAAATATATAACTCGAAGTGTTTTTTAGGTAATATATATTTTTTTATTTTGTTGTTTTCCACAGTTAAAGAATTTTGGCATTGTTTCAAAAACCATATAAAAAATTTAAATGGATTTTTTTTCCTTATGGAATTCGTATATTTGACCTAAAATAAGCTTATTTTGTGAATATCAGATGTTTCTGTAGTGTAGTAAATTTTTGGGACTGAAAGGGTTAACTGTGATATTCCCTTGCACTCATTGATTTGTTGTTGTAACTCGGCCTTTGTTATTCTCCAGATGGCTGCCAATGACGACAACCCCCCGCCCCTTCCTGGAGAATCTTTCGAGGAGTACAAAAAGACCATCAGAATGGATTTCCACAAACCCCAGGAGTGTGTCCCCTACCCCTTCCCCTGCGTCCTTCCCACGAAGAGAGTCGAAAATATCATTCACATTTTGGAACAGGTAAGAATTTTATTGGACGACTGATTTATTTTTTATGTGTAACTACTAGGCTACTATGTTCCCAAATGCCAGAAAACTTAAATGAATATAAAGAATCAATATTATGGATTATACATACAATATATATAAAAATAATTTTTAAGTGGGACTTTTTTTATAACTTTGTAATATTAATTGAACTTCCAATAGAACATTCATGTTCTTGTAAAAAAAAAATGTATTTTAGCCACTTTCCTTTTTTTATATTCAAAAGAATAATAAAATCAAAAATAGGAATTGACATGCTTCAGATGTCTGTCCGTCTGTATTAACAATGTATAGTTGGCCGAATTCTTAAGGAATCATAATTCACATTTTAAAACAGGGTTGTCATGGTCCTTGGAAAAAAGACATTAATTTTTAAGGTCTTAAAAGTGCTTGAAAAACATTATCAACCTTGAAGAGTTCTTAATTTTTAAAGACTTAAAGAATTTATCTTTAAGTGACCGTTTTTTCCATGGATTGGAGTAACGTGTTACTTGCAACAGTTACTGTTTTGTTTGATTTTTCAGAAAGTAACTGTAATTGTATTTTTTTTACTTTTATTGGTAACAAAGTAACACACATTTTCGTTACTTTTCCGTTATTCCTCACGCCGTTCTTCACAGATCTTTTCTTCAGCTAAAGGTTATTTTATAACACATATTTAAGTTCATTTGAAAGTTAAGAGCTCTTATTCGTGCTCTAAATTATTTGTAAAACTATCATGGAATTGAGGTGCATTTTTTTAATATACAGTCCTTGAAAATTTAGAAATACATCCTTGAAAAGTCCTTAAATAGTCCTTGATTTTTTTTAACCAAATAGTGTGGCAACCCTGTTTAAAGTGTTAAAATTACACTTGTATTGATTAAAAAAAACATTTGTTCCAGTGTACCTTTTATTCTCCCACCGCCTCAGATGATGAAATTGAAGAAGGGGAGGTGGACTCCTCCAACAATGACAAGACAACAGTCTTAGACATGGATGAAATATGGGAACTCGTTGCACTGGCTCAAAGTAAGTTTCTCTGGGGACGTCCATATAGCATATACAAGTGTGTTTTTTGGGGGGGGGGCAGTGGGGGTCTAGTTAAATGAACCCCCCCCCCCCATGCTATTCAAGAAAAGGAAGTTGAATTTTAGTTAAATTCCTTTCTGTACTCAAATTCGGCAAAATCTTACAAGATCATATTTATCATGGCTTACCGAACCATACTAAAAAGTGTGTTAGGGAAACTAAATGTCCGTTAAATCAGACTAAAGGCTACGTGTTTACAGTATTTTCACACAACACAAAGAAAAAGTAGACAAAATGTGCATTCTATTAAATGCTAATATGCAACTTTTGAAAAAATCTCACTTTAGAATCTGGGGGGGGGGGGGGGGGGGGGGTAAGCCAAATATCGCCAGGAAGAGGAAAAAGATTAAAAAATCGCCAAAACCGCATCCAGTGATTTATAGACGTCCCTCCTCTGCAACAGAACAATAGTTCATTCACGAAAACCTGGGAGTTGATCACAAAGACAGGCCAGACTATCACTAATATTTACTCTGGCTTCGTTTTCACTAAATTAGCATTTCTTTGCTGTTGCCAGATTTTTTCTTAATTATTAGTTTTTTAAACTTTAATTTCACATATATATAACATAAGAGTCATTCCACACGAACTCCCTCATACTACATGAAAGTATGGAAACTAGTTGTTTTAGACATTAACTGGAAAAAATATTACAATACTTGTTAATATTTGTCCTTAAATACTTGTTAATATTTGTCCCTTAAATTGTTAAGGGACAGTCATCAAAAGATCATCAAACAGTTGTAACTGTTATTTCTTATCTAATTACATCGTTACTGCTTTATTTTATTATATTTTTCTTTTTTTGCTTTATGTAGAACAAAAAGTCATTAGCCCACAGAGCACCGTTGAAGAGACCCTTCCCAGCTGCCAACCAAGCACATCGAAGGAGAGTCTCCCTGGCACCAGTTACCAAGCGGCAGAGTGTCCACCCCCTGCTCCTGATGTTGAACCACCTCATCGTGCTTCCATCCAGAAAAAGTCCAGCAAAAGTTCTCGGAATTATAGAGGCAAGTCGCCTGTGGATATTCGCCATAAGAAGGACAAGGAACGTCGCAGGCATAAGAGTCGTGACTCCCCAGGTGAATCGCCCGACGATTCCTACAGCCGTAAGAAGGACGAGAAACGTCGCAGCCACCGTAAGAGTCCAGACCGTCGGGGTGAATCGCCCGATTCTTATAGCCGTAGAAGAGACGAGAAACGCCACAGGCGTCGTACCAGTCGTGACTCTCGAAGCATATCGCCTGATGACTATTTTAGCCGCAAGAAAGACGGGAAGCGTCACAGGCGCCATAAGAGTCCCGACTCTCCCCGGGAATTGCTAGAGTATTCTTATGACCGTAAAAAGGATGAGAAACGTCACAGGCGACGCAGGAGTCCGGGTGGATCGCCTGACGATTCTTACAGCCGTAAGAAGGACGACGATCGTCACAGGCGACGAACGAGTCCCGACTCTCGCAGCATGTCACCTGACGATGTGTATTACCGCAAGGAAATTGAGAAACGTCTCAGGCGACGTAAGAGTCCCGACCCACGCGGCATATCGCCCGACAATGTATACTACCGCAAGGACGATGAGAAACGTCGGAGGCACCACGGGAGTGGCAGCTTACGGAGTAAATCGCCTGACGACTCCGCTTACCAGAGAAAAGATGAAGACACATTCCAAAAGAGACTGACAAAAGACCCATCCCCGAAAGCTGTAGAAATTAATATACCAGGTCCAGTAGATGATGAGGACGACTTTGATGCATTGTTGGCCGAAGAAATGAAGAAGAGGAATTTGTTGCCGGAATCCTCCAAAGAGCCTGAAACGAGGGTTAAAGAAGAAACTGAGGATCAAGGATTAGCTGCTTCGACAACAGAAGAGTCTGTAATAGGTAAGATTAGAATACCTTGAAAACATTCCCCCTATCCCCTCGAGCGTCGCTGTTTTGGTTCCCCCTCTCCCTACTTTGGTTTGGATTGCGTCAGATTGATAAAAGTGTAACTGGTCATAATACAAATTTTCAGTAAGATCAAGCATGTATATTGATGATATGTTGATTACTTTGGTTTTAATGTATATGCAAAATCACAGCAAATGATTAAAAGTGTTTTTTTAGTGGTCATGTTATTTCGTTTTGCCTATGCTCTCAATGTTTATATCGCAGCATACTTAAAAAAATATATGAATTCTTGTAGATTCATTGTATACTTTCGTTATTATAAAATCTAAAAAATAATATATATATTAAATGGTCAAAGTTCAGTTTATGAATATTTATAACTTTTTAAAATCATTTCGAGTCATAAATCTAAATTGCTTATAATTTGGAATCTTTATAATTTGGTTGTGGAAGTTTTTTGTAAGCGAGTTAACAAAAAATAACCCCCTTTCTTCTTAAGTTAATAAAAGAGCGACGAAAATGTACTTTAATTTGCAATGTTCAATCCGAATCCTAGGTGTTTAACAACTCTACCCGTCAAGATTCCACTTACCATTAGCATGAAGGATTACAAATGAAGAGTACAGGGGAAGAACCGCTTGATTTCTTTAGAGTCTTTTCGTAAGAGGTTTATTTATTTCATAGAAGGCTTTCCTTAATAGCCTCTTTGGGGATGATAGCGCAAAATCGCCTGAACTGGTGTAAAGAAACCGGTTACTGGCTTTGTTTATCTTTTGCGGCAACCCTGTTCACTCCAGAGATCAGGGGATCGAGTTGCATGTTTGTACCGCTAATGAAGAACCGAAAGAAAAACTGATTGCTGGTCGCCAATGTCCGCCAAGCAGGCGCAATGACGGAAAGACTCAAGCAAGCGGTTCTTCCTGTGTACTCTTCAAATATGTAAAGCACAGTAGAACCTCAAACAGGTATGATTAGAAAAGTGGCGCTCCTCCCGTTTTTTTGGAAAACCAAGCGAAGGGATGGGGGAAGAAAGCCTTTTCAAGACTTGCATTGTAATCATGCTTTTTTTTTAATATAGAAGAAACTGAAAACGTTCCAGATGTGAAAATAAAGATGGAAGAAGATGTAAAATCAAAATGCAAGATAGAAATGGCGGAAGAAAGAGAAAGAAAATTCCTAATTTCTAACAATTACTTTTGTGATGTAAGTTTTGTTTAAACAATTTTCATAACAATTGCAGGGTTTTTATGCCTCCTGAATTTCATTTTTTTCTCTTAAGGGCCCTTTTTACTCCTGAAAAGTTCTGTGAAGTCACTAGAGTAATGCATTAATAAACAAATATATTCAATTTTATTCCTCGTTACCTCCTGAATTTCCGTTGCAGCACTCCTAAAAAAACTCCTAAATTTCACTACCATAGATAGAGTATGAACCCTGCAATTGGCTTTTGTTGAAATGGCCACACAAAATCTTTGTTTCTTAATACTATTTTCCCCAATCCAACTTAACATTTTTATTTATGTTTCAGTTGTGCCAAAAAGCTTTAAACTCTCAGGTGACTTGGGAGAGTCACATCAACGGCAAAAAACATGCCCAGGTAATTATGTTTTTTACTCTGCTAATTTTGAAGATTACTTTATTTTAAAATCTTGTTGCGAAACAAGGACTGATCAACCATGAATTGGGTTTAAATTATTTTGAAAAACTCCAAGTATGAAAGTAGAAACGTGAGCAGGGTGGTAAAAGAACCTGGAAATCAGGGAATTCTCAGGGAACTTTTTCATTCTGGGAATATTTCAAATTTTGTTAAATATCAGGGAATTTTTCCATGTCGTAATATTCAAACAGTAGGTTTAGGTTGTTCTTGATCACTATACTAGGGGACACTTGATCAAAAGAAAATATTCTGGTTGGTCCGATTGACCTGAACTAGAGCTAAAAAAGTAAACTCGACTCTCTTCCAGAGGCAAAAAACTGTCGATTATTATGAAACGCCAAATATGCTCTAAAGTCCCAACAAATGTGCAAGATGTCACCTTTTTGGGTGTCTACTCAGGCTTGGGGATGTTATAAAATATTTTTGTTTATCTTTGAAACTTTTTTGTAAACATTTTTATTACTTTGGCCTGTACTGGGACTGTTTTTAGTTTTTAAAAAATATGGAGTCGGCTTACACAATTTTTGGGTATTCAGGTATTATGGTAGTAATAATTTTTAGTTCTTCAATTTTCCTGAATTTTTTTCCTAATGAGTGTATGAACAGTGTTTAGCAGTGTCAGTAAAATCGGTATTTATACTTAATATCTACTGTATTTTATTGCATAAATAATGTCCTGAATTCTTCTTAAATTCTTGTTCTGAAATTTTATGTTTTCCAACTACGACTCCCTGCTCTATGAGTTAATCAATAAGCAACAGTCCCTTATGTATTTTTATTTTATAGAAACTTAAACTTCTAACTGTGGGGGAAATCGCCAAAGGCTCGTTAAGCATTCCGAAAACACCATTACTTGTATCTGAAGTAAGTTTTTGATTGATATGTGATATTGTATTTGTGACATTACAACTTCACCCCTTTTAAAAACTTTAATTTTAACCCAATTTGAACTTAATTACTTAAATTACTTTTTTTTACATATCCTTAATATCATTTATCAATATCTTAAACATCGTAACAATACTGTCATCTAGTCGCACAAGGTAGTTGTTTCCACAGAAACTGTTTAATCAGCAAATATTTTACTGTGACCTTGAACTTCTCATTGTCGATGCTCAACCCTAATTGGTCCATGGTGCCTACTGGTCAGGAAAGTCAAGATAAAGTCAGGAAATCAAAAAACAGTCCAAGTCCCCAAAAATTCATGAAATTATAGAAAAGGTCATGAAAATTTTAAAAAATACAAATTTTTACCAGATTTACCAGGGCACGCATGTCATATGATTATGTGGCATGTAAAAGATACCTGGAGGGCCCATTTGGCCTGGGTTCTCTCGGCAAAATTAAATCTCGGCATACTTTAACATCCACAGAGAGCTCAGATTCATTGTAATCTGGGCGTCAAAATTGGTAGAGAGAGTCGTCTAGGTGGTGCCACAAAAAAATGGCTCTCATTTCTGGGGAACATGCTGAGTCTGAAAAAGGCTTGACCGCCAATGTTGCAGCCCCATTAGAGAAAAAAAAATATTGTTAGTATTTTCTAGTCCTTAATTTTTCTGGGAAAGTCCTTGAAAAGTGTTAAATTCCCCCCCCCCCCCTAATAAGTGTATGATGCAATAGTTGAATTTGCTCTGTTGCATCAAGTATTTTATGGTTTGTCATTTTTCTTTAACGGATTAATAGTTTAAACGGTTGTAAAAGCTTCTGAAAAAGTCAAGTAATTAGATTTGACAAATCTGGTAGGCACCCTGTGGTCAGACAAAGAGCAAGCAATAATAATCTGCAGCTGTGAAGCACTTTTTAATTACACTTCGACATGCAAGATGGGGTGTTTCTCAGCTGCTGTGCTAGGCCCTTTATCTGCTACTCTTAACGGTTGCGTTGGGTGCCTATTCAGGTGTTGGCTCGTCACCTGACTGTGGTTCTAAAATACGACGCCCGTCGCCAATAGCCCTTGCGTAGCTCTAGTGCGACGATAATTCAAACCTAACCTAACCTTTGTCTACTAATAATAGCCGTTGAGGTTTATATTTTAATACTTTAACCGTCTAATGCATACTGTTACCGTTTGGTAACAAGTAACATAATCCACTTTATTCTATTAAATTAGAGCTCCTCCTAGACAAATCTGTGGTTTTTTTCATCTATTACATTTAATTTTAAAGTTTTAGTTACTAAAAATCCTCATAGATGACAGTAGTAAAAGTGTATTCAAAATTAAAGAGTGAGGTTATTAACTTTTGTGAAATTACATTTTTGGCAGTATTCAAAGAATAATAATATTAGTACGAAATACTAATAAATTGTTTTGAAAAATTATTCATAGTTAAAAAGGGTTATTTTGAAATATTTTAGTAGTTTTCTAGTCATTATTATCAAAATTGGAACTTTGCAGTTAGTTTTTGTCTTATGGAAAAAAATTTAAAAATTGAAATTATTTAAATTCTAATGCAGTTAAATTTTTTTTAGTATTTTTCCCATAATGTGTGAGTATTAAAGATGCATATATATTTTTTTGGGAGGAAAATAAGATTTCATGCATTAGAGCGTTAAATATTTGATAAGAATTAACAAAACCCCTGGACGTCCAAAATTAGAATTAATTTCAGAAACAGTATGCTCTTCTGCATTGTAGCTGTTTTGCGATCACATATATTTCTTCAGAATTAAAATGTTATATTGGATATAGATAAAATTATTTTTCAGTTATATACTTTATTTTTACAAATTAATTTTACTATCAATATTTTTTCTCTCATTAATTCTTTTTTTCTGCTACAGTTATTTTAAATGCAGAAAAATCTTTGAACGAAAAAAAATCCAATAATTTTTTTTGTACCTTATTGTTGTCAGAATATTTATTTTCCAGTTTCTATAGCATTTGTAGTTTGTTCTATGAAAGTGGGTGAGCGACAGACGGACTTGGCCTTTGTAAAACCTTTCACATGTGTCGAAAACATAGTGTGGGGGCTAAAAATAAGAAAAATTCGGTTTTAAATACTAGTACACTTACAATAAATTTCAAGTTTTTATCTTTTTCAATTAAAATACTAAGGTAATAATAAATATGAAATGTATTTTATTATCTTCTTATTCTGTACACATTTTATACTATGTATGTAAATAACCTTGCTAAAAAGGGTAATTCTGTTTTAGGATATTCCTCGTTTCGCAAATGGTAAGTTATATAGTTTATTTCGACACTTTTTTAAAAAATTTAATCTGAGAATTTGTTTGAGTGATAGTGAATGGCTTGAAATCTTAACTTTATCAGTTTTGTTCTACTTTAATGTTTGTGCCTCTCAACACAGGGTCCCCTCTTGGGATCACAATTATGAGCTCGGTGAAGGATAGTGCTATATGAAAAAATAGGGAAAATGAGCTTTGAAATTTTTAGTTTGCTATTGAATCCGTTAAAATAAGGTACCGTATATACTTGTGTGTAAGCCGGGAAATTTTGGTCAAATTAAATGCCGTAAAAAACGAGGTTGACTAATAAACAAGACATCACATTTCCGGAGGAAAAAAAATTCCCCAATCCTTAGCCTAAAAATAAATTTTATTCAAACTTATAGTTTAAATACTACCTATTAAAACAAAGACAGAAAAGCAGTTAAATTCTGAAGATGAAATAAGATTGGTATTCTATGTATCCACCATAGTGATGCTTAATTGCTAGTTCTTTGCGTGATGCGTATTTGCACGTGTAGCTCTGGCACAGGGCAGTTCAGTCAACCAGTCTTCAAGAGGTGTAAAGAAAACATTGTTAGTCTGTGACCTTGGCAGCGCCGCATGGTCTTCACACTTCACTAAACGTAGTTTCAACTTAGCTTCTCCATTCAGGGTCAGCAATGTCAAGGACATCAAAGCGGAAGCCTGTTTTTGTTTTTATTTCAGTTGAGATTTTGCTTGCAAAGTAAACATAATTACGGTCCTGTCATGAACCAGTTTCTTCTAATATTTTCTTTAGAAGGTTCTAGCTTATTTCCTACCTCGACTTATACATGGGTTACCGATTTTGGAAGGATATTGGTTAAAAAAAAGGGGGAGTTGACTTATAAACGGAATCCGGTTATACACGAGTATATACGGTACTTGCAAGCAGTAAAAAAATACTTGTTTTAAGATTTATGAAAAGGGGAACTTGATATCTTTAAAGAAGGTAAGAATAACATGTTATTCATTGATCTAAAAATCTCAACCTTTCCTAAAATGTCACATCGCACACTTTCCCCACTAAACTCTGAGGTTTTTAAAAAAAAAAAAAAAAAGAATCGTAGCATATATGCACTGAATCGTACTTAATGCAGGGTGTCCATAATTAAACTGACAGTACTCAAGGGTTTACACAGAGCCAGCTAATTGGCTACGAATTACTATTCCTTTGGTATTGTGACTATTGGCAACATGTAGAAAAAAATTCTGCGAAAAAAGTTAGTTTCAAATTTTCTGTTTGGGGGGCAATTTGTGCCACTGTTGTCATTTCATACCTGGAATCCCCACAAAATGACTATAAAACTTAAAAATGCAAATTCATTAAATCTTAACATCACAAGTTATAACTAATAACTAGGAAGGTAAGGAACGAGTACAAAACTAACAATGTGGTGCAAGTTTCTCTGCTATTTTTTGTTAAATTTATTTTCTCTGAAGCCAGTTTTAATTAAAAAAGCATAGAAACAGCTCTGTATTGTTAGTTTGTAGTCAATCGTTACTTTTCTCCAATTACTCTTTTTGAAAAGCATTTGCTGAATTTGCATTTTGACGTTTCTTAGTTGTCTTTTGTTGATTTTTAGGCTTGAAACGACAATTTAATTTAAAATAATTAAAGCAAATTATTGTGACAAAAAGCCAATAAGTTAAGTAACCTTTACCCATATATTTTTTTTTAAAAATAATAATATTTTGTAGCTCCTCTCGGGAGGAAAAGAATGCTTCTGGAGAATGCTGTTCCTCGTTTGCAGCAAACAATTGACGAATTGAGAGACGTTCCCCTACCAGGTAATCCTAAATCGGTGGTACACAGGAGTGATGTGAGCAACACGATGCTATTAATAGCTTCTGTAAGCATGAACAACGTGCACACAAACGTATTACTTATTATATTAGACATTTATTTAAAAAAGAAAACACATTATTTAAAAAAAAAACTAACTTTTGGATCGGATGTCAAACCTTAAACCCCTTGAGATCAAGGGGTTTAATTCCGGCAAGCTCTGCTATTTTTGATGCCATTTGTTACGAGTTACTAGAGTGGATTTTCTGAGCTCTTATATATAAACAAATAAGCATAGAAGCAGAATAATTGTTGAAATTCATAAGGCCTTTGAACTCTTTTTGAAGAGTAAATATTATAAGTTATTTTTAAAAAATTAGTTCTGGTGGTACGCCAAAATTTCTCAAAAAGTCAAGTGGTATGCATGTGCAAAAAGGTTGGGAACCCCTGTTCTATTGTGATGTCAGTTAAGGGTCTTGTATGGTAACAGATATCTATACAATTCCAATGGGGAAAATTTAAAAAAAGAATTAAAAAAAAAAAAAAGAATACGACTTGTACTCATGAAAACTTATTAAAAAGTATTATTTTAAAGATATTAATTTTTTCTATAAAAAAATTGTATAGATATTTACATCAAGTTGGTGCTGCCATCTGCAGTTTGTGAATAATTTCTAATATTTTATTTTAGTTATAAATAATTAATATCTTGTACTTATTAATTATTTTAATGGCAAAATAACTTTTTTATGTATTTTTGGGTAGGTTTTCGTGAGTACATGTCGTATTCTTTTTTTCAAAACACTGGGTCGAAAGTTTCCCCATTGAAATTGTATGGAGATCTATTACCATACAAGACCTTTAAAAGTTCTATGTTTGCAAATAGATTGTAAAAAGAAAGAAATATCTTGAAAATCATCAAAATGTTTGGAATATTTTTAGGCGCTCCATTGAAAAAATGTTGCACACATAGGCTGCTCTTATACTTATTCTTTGTAACATTGGACGTTCATGTGTTAGAAATTTATGTAAATCTGTTCTGACTTTTTTAGGTCTAGTTTGACTGAATTGCTATGATTTATACATTCATTGTTTTTTATCTAATTTTTTTTTTTTGGGGGGGGGGGGATTCTTGATTTCTTGTTACTTTCATATGGTTGAGAACTGAGTGTTGTTAACACTTTACCTACGGGCGTCGACTGACCCGTTGACTAAAAATCTTCTAGACCAGCAACTTAATCTAATGCCTAGCTCTTCTAACGTGTCGAAAGCAACTAAAACACTATTAAAGGTTGATTTATTGATTGGCATAATTGTACTTTCAATTGTAGGGCTACTGTTTCTTCGGAATGTTCTCTGTTAAAAAAAAGTTACCCACCAGTGATTATTTCAACCGTTAGTCATCCTTTTACATCGGACCTTTTTGACTATGTGAACAAATAACATTTTGAGTTAATTGCATGACATAAAATTTGCATAAGGGTCCGTCTTAATATTAAAAATGTTACGAACTTTAAAATTTTCAATAGCAACACCCAATTTTAATTACTTAGAAATGTGAAAAACCCTCGAAAACCCCTAAATCTAAGTTTTTGTTACATTTGGATGAATATTTGACGAGTTATTCAATCGAATCACTTGTGGATCTTCGGGGGACCATGTCTAAAATGACAAGCGTAGTCAGTCTGTAGGTTTATTAATGGAGAAAAAGAAGCACAAGGTCAAATATCTTGAGGATGGGCCTACGAGGGATATAAAAGTCAATGAGTAGCTGTATATATTCAAAAATAAAGTCGAAAATAAGTTGTAGTAAAAAATAGATCCCTATCGTCACTTGATAAGGGTTCCAAATTACGAGATGTCATTGGCTCTGTTAAATCTCCTAAAGGTGACTTCAAATAGGCAGCCAGAAACCATTACATTAGTTCCCTTAGACACAAAGGGGGCGCGCTAGTTTCTATGTCAATTTCAATGTAGAAATTCTCCAATGAGAGTTTGAAACTTAGAGTGTTCTTAGTCTATGGGTCAGTCGACGCCCGTAGGTAAAGTGTTAAGAATGCTTTCATCGTATGTCGAAAGATTTGTCCTTTACTGTAATCATATTTTGCACCTACAGTAAGTTTCTCACGCATTTCGCTTATTTCAAAATCATATAAAGCAATTCAATTAAAAGACAGGAAGGGCTTCAAGACATTCCAATTCGGTCCTTGCTGAATTTTGCTTCAGCTACAGGCCTCTTTTCATAAAGTGGCAGGGATTTATTCTTTTTCCAGGGGATAGTACAATAGACCTCTGGTCGCAGTGCTCGGCTTACATTGCCCCCCTACAAATGTCATAATTCAATTAAAATAGCGGGTAGTTGATTTTACATGTGACGATTTTGACAATGACCTGTTCGTGATGTGCACCTGACTGAACACCAGATTTCCTATAGTCATTCTTATTTTAATGCATTCGTTGTTCTTGGTAAATGTATTCGTCGTTCTTTGAATGTGTTCGTTGTTCTAGAAAGGAATTCATTGTTCTTGGAATGCATTCTTCCAAAAAATAAATAAAATTCATTTATCACGATCATTATTTTTGAAACAAAAAAAAATTAACTTATCGCGTTTTTTTTTTAAAATTCTAATTTGAACTGAAAAAATGGGGGAGGGTGGATAGTGGCCCGCACATAATCCGCAAAGCGGATAATCCACCCGCAGATAATCTCAGGAGTTTACTGTATTTTGTTTTGGTAATGTAAAATGTTTTTATAGGCCTGGACACTGTTCAAGAAATCCTCTCTCCCATGGATGTCGACTATTACTGTGGGCTCTGCGATGCTCCGTGCAAGATTGTTTCGATTATGCAGCATTTGATTGGCTTCAAGCACCAGCTTAGAGCGGTGGTGGGTTTAAAATCTTTGACATTTAATCTTTCACATTTGAATAGCTTAACCCTTTCAGTCCCAGTGATGCAATTTAGCATCATCATGCTTCTGATCATAATTTAAAAAAATAATAATAGGGCTGTCATCAATTGGGATTAATAAAAAAAAAATTTTCTAATCGACAGACGTAACCTTTTTTTTATACGTAATTCATTTACCAATAATTAAGGGGGAATGGGCGTGCAGGACCGGGGGTCTCCAAACTCAAGTGCCTCATTGTTAATCCAATGGGAAAAAACTATTTTCGCTGCCACATTTCTCCGGCTGTATTGAATATTTTTACAAGCGGATTTTTTTATGTGATAAATGTAGCTGACTTACAGGTCTCTATCTTCCCCCTTTTTGAAATTGCTTCGAATATTTTGTGTAAAATAATTTATTGAATATTAAAAAAAATATTCGTACCTATTTCAAAATGTGGGAAGATAGAGACCTGTAAGTCAGCTACATTTATCACACAAAAAAATCCGCTTGTAAAAATATTCAATACAGCCGGAGAAATGTGGCAGCGAAAATAATTTTTTCCCATTGGATTAACATTGAGGCACTTGAGTTTGGAGACCCCCGGTCCTGCACGACCATTCCCCCTTAAGGATAAAATATTAGCCTGAAACGCATCGTATAATGTAATGTTTTTTAAAAAAATGAGCCGATATTTATCTTAGGTTTCTAATTATTATTTTTTTTTGCTAATGCCAACTTGAAAATATATATAATTAAGATGATATTGTTTTCCTATACTATGTGGCCTGGTCTTGATGATTTCATAGCTTAATAATCTGTATGGCTTCTTTGCACACCTACTCATTTTTATCATATTTTGTACTGGTGCGAAAAAGAAATGCCAGGGTTGCCATGGTCTTTGAAAAGTGCTTGAAAACCTTAAAAAAAGTCCTTAATTTTTTTAATTGCGTCATTAAATTTAAACAAGAGTCTTCAAATGTCGTCTTTTAAAGCCGTTGTAAATGATTTTGGCTTCATTAAACACTTTTTCAATGAGAATCGGTTCATATTTAACTTTGATTTATGGTTTATGTATAATCCAAGAAGGCAGAGCAAGTGATTTTCGATGGATTATTTAATAACTTAATGGTTATTTTATAACACATATTTAAGTTCATTTAAAAGTTAAAGAGCTCTTATATGTTTTCTAAATGAATTTTTAAAAATTATCGACAAATGTAAGTATTGCATGTTCAAATATACAGTCCTTGAAAATGAAGAAATATATCATTGAAAAGTCCTTAAATAGTCCTTGATATTTTTTTACCAAATAGTGTGGCAACCCTGAAATATGTTCCTTCTCAAATAAAACCTACTTTATCATTTATATCTTATTGCAAAAGTTTGGTTTTAATGTACTACTTGGATTATATTTATTAGCGGAAAATATCACCCGATTTCTATGAGAGAAACAAAGATAGACAAGACAAGCGGTTCAAGGCCGATCTTAAACATATATTAATGGAGCACGAGAGAAGGTATGGGCGAGGCTTTATCAAAGTGTACAGTGAAGTTGAGGATCCTGATACAAGTGAGTAATATATTTAAATACTGGATTCCAAGCAATGAACTGAACTGAAACTCTGGAAGGAGCATCCCAAGGAAAGCTGGTGAATCCTATTTTTGGGTCACTTGGCGACAGCTTTATGGAGAATATGTGCTTCATTTGGCATGAATTCGCTGTTCACAATTGGCACTTGACTACACAGTTTTGCATTGGATGTTGTCAGCAGGTCGCCAAGAATAGTACTCCAAAGAATTTAAGTTTTAATGATTGTTCCTGCAATTCTGTTTCTTTTTTAAAAGAACATGTTTCAGAAACCTCAAAATATAAAGAACCTCCTAAAGTAATAACATCAATTTTCTGTTTAAAAAATTATTGAAGAAGTTGGTTTAAAATGCTTAGTTTAACAGGTAAAGTATAGGGTTGGCGGCAAATTTTGGGTTGCTCTTATAGGGTTGCCGGGCTTCACTGACCTTATTGGCGAGCATTTCGATGCTCCTTCCAGAGTTTGAATTCAGTTGGGTTAAATCCGAGTTGGAATGGATTTTACCACCCCCGGTAAATACCATAGTAAAGACCGGTATTTACCGTCCTGGGAAAAATTGTTTTTTCCACCTGGGAATAACTGAATTGTTAAAGAAGAATTATTTACTAATCATTATTTAATGGGATGAATTAAAATGAATTAAGTTTTGTATTTTAATAAATATATTTATCATGGCCTTAATATTTGTGAAAATAGACTTAGCTTCCTTAGTTATTTTACATCTATGGTAACTTTAAATTATCATTGTTCCCATATGCATAAATATAAAGACTTAGAATATTATCTGTTGTAAATATTAATTAAAATATTGTATATTAGGAATAATCATTGAGTTATGTCTACTAAATCTATAAAATAAACTCAAATGACTTTACTGGGCTTTTGCAAACTACAATGGCACAAAAAGTATGAGCTTAACAAGCGTTCTACAAACCAGACAGTGATATAATTGCAATCACAGCTAGAATTAAACAAATTTAGTATGTAAAGAAAAAAAACTGATATTTACTTTTATAAAATTTTTAAATAAATTTTATTAATAAAGTTATTATTATTATTATTAGAAGCACAAAAAATAATTATGAACCATGAATACCATCAGGGGAAGGAATCGTTCAAAAGTTAATATCAGGTAACTTTGAAATTCAATATCACTAACAATTCTGTTTTGTTTTAGGACCAGCGTATGACCAACCAGGACCTAGCAGGGGGTAAATATATGCTTGGATTAAATATTTTTTTAAAAATGATAATTCTTATTTGTTTATTGTACTTAGCAAGCTGTCTCCAAGAATTATTCCATGGGAAATTGAGTGAGAAATAAAAATTAGCATTATATTTTTTTTAATTAGAACAAGGCAAAAAAAAAAAAAACTCTCAAATTGTAATCACCATTAGCTATTATGCTGTATATGTTAGAAAGATCTTCTGTTTAATTCTAACATCTGATGTTATATAATACCAGCTACTTTTTGATCTTAGTAAACAAATGAGGAAAAAAGTAGATCTTGTGGGATCGTTCTCGTATAGACAGAACATGGTACATAAAAATTGAGGCTTTCTAATTACATTGGAACATATAAGCTAAAGTCTCAACATTTGCCAATGAAGAATCTATTTGAATAAATAATCAGACGGAACGGTCGTTCCGCCCGCCAATCTCAAAATGACGCCAAGGGCAAACGGCAGTTATGTATATATACAGGAAATATTTCGCTATGTTAACAGCGAAATCGATTTTATTTTTTACCAGCAAAACTAAAGTTCCTAGAAAAACTTAAAAAATACAGTAGACAGGTTTCGTGGATTACTTTAAATAAGAAAAATTTGGTTATTCTAGAATAAAAAACAGCGGAGAAAAAAATTATGGAAATTTTCGAAAATGAAATCTTTCGAGCAGTTTTAGTCAAATTTTGACCTAATTTTTGCTGAAACCTACAGCCATTACTAGACCATGAATCTCGAAGCGGTTTTTACTAAACGATTAAGAATGCCCCAATTCACATTCTGCGCAAGTTTGAAGTTTCAAAAATACTTCTTCCTATTTTTAATTAATTAAAATCTATATTACCTTTGGCGGTATGGTTGCACGATAAACAAGCCATCCTAGCGGCCATGTATCTCCTAAAACGCGCAAAGGTTTGCTATATTTTCGACGAAGAGCAGTTAGTAGCGACGTTAACTATTGGAGGGATTATAACAGCTTGTAAAATATGATTAACCAAATATCTAACTAAACAGATTGAAAAAAATGCTAATTAATAAACGAAATGCATCATTTAAACTTTTTGGCATTTTTATTAGAAAACTTATGATTAACGCGAGTTAATGAATGGATGGACTAATTGATTTATGAATGTAAACAATCATATTCGCCTATTTAGTTGCCATATTCAGTTGCCAATACCATTCAAGAAATTAATCTTTTTTTTAATATAAAGGTTTAAGGTTTTATAAAGGTTAAAAAATTAGTTTTTTTAAAAAAGAATTGTACTTGGTTATTGTTTTTCGTTGAATAGGCTTTATATTTTTTAGTTTTAATAAAAGAAAATTGAAATAAATATGCCTTCAAAAATGTATGAAACAAGGCATAACAGACGGTTGCGGTAAACAAAAAATAAAAACTGCGATGTAAGCTCGAAATGCGTTGAAAACAATGATCGGGAAAAAAACGTCATCTAAGCGGCTCAGTGACTGAGAAGTTAAACGCGTCCGCCTCTTGATCGCGTGTTCGAGCCCCGGCTGAGTCGTCGGATTTTCTGGATGGGAAAATTCTGGGAACCCATGTCAAATGCTTATGTGGCATGTAAAAGATCCCATGTAAAAGAAATGGCTTTCAGTTCTGGGGAATATGCCGAGTCTGCAAAGGCTTGTACGCCAGCGTTTCAGCACCATTAGAGAAAAAAAAAAGTCATCTAGAAATTTATTTCTAGATGTCGATGACGTTTTAATTTAATTTCATCGATGTGCAGTTCACTTTCACCATTTACAATATTGATGCTGAACCATTTTAGCTTCCCTTCGGCATTTTTCCCGGTGGTTATACAACTTTCCATAGACATTCCTCCCTACCTTAAAAAGAATCTCATAAAATAAATTAAAAAAAACTACTGATATCCACAAAAAAAAAAACTTCGTAAAAGTAAACAAACGCCGATCTCAAAAAAAAAAAAAAAAAAACCTATTTATTTTATAAAAAAAGTCATTGTGGCTAAAAAAGCCGTGATATAAAATGAATGCCAATCTCTTGTGTAAAACTTCCTGGTCATAATAAATAGTATAATTTAAGTTTTGCTGCTATAAAAAAATTGCACTGTTTGAGGTTGGTGCCCATCTTAACCACCCTCTATATCTCTATATGTATGGAGATCATACATTTGTTAAAGTTTTTTTGAAGTATCCTTCGTTATTCTGATTTAGTAATTCAAGTTCACTTGCGTGATTCAATTTTTTTTAGTGAGATTAAGATGGGCACCAACCTCAAACAGTGCAATTTTTTTATAGCAGCAAAACTTAAATTATACTATTTATTATGACCAGGAAGTTTTACACAAGAGATTGGCATTCATTTTATATCACGGCTTTTTTAGCCACAATGACTTTTTTTATAAAATAAATAGGTTTTTTTTTTTTTTTTTGAGATCGGCGTTTGTTTACTTTTACGAAGTTTTTTTTTGTGGATATATTTCTACACTCCGTGCCAACCTAACTTGGGTAAAAACAAAGTAAAAAAGCAAAGGGAGAAGCGCAATTTGTCCAATAGTTGGAAACTCTTGTAAGGTAATATTTACATAAAAAATTATCTTAATACAATTTAACCATAATGCACTTTTCATTCCGATGAAATTGCCAAATTTTCTCAAGTAATATTGAAATCTGTTAGAACCTAACCGAAATTAATGTTTTCAACATCTTTTCTGGATGGATCCACAAATTATTTATGGAACTCTTTACATACGCAGAAGGATCTTCTCCATAGCATATTTCTATTTACCATGGCATTTAGCTTGGCAAGGAGTGTAGATTAAGCTCTTTTTATGATTTTTTTTTTTGCTTTTAAGTGTATGCTTGCATCCTTACTCTTTCATTCAATGTCTTGCATTTAGAAAAAACATATCCAGTAGTATCATAAGTTTTTAGGCTAGATATTAACAGATGGAAAATGTTTCATGTTATTTTTAACACCGATTGAAGAGCTCAGTGGAAGAACTTGCCAAGTGACAAAAAAGTGAAAACGAGCTTTGAAGTTTGCATTCAGATCTGTTGAAAACGTTACTTGCAAACATTAAACTTAAAGTTTATGAAAAAGTGGAAACTTGTTATCGTTTAAAGAATTTAGTAATATGTTAATTGACATAAAAATCTCTATTTTTAAAAAAATGTCACTTAGCACTAGGGATCAAACGATAGCGAATTTTGGCCGATTGTTCAAAAGTTGCATCGGCCGATTGGCCAATGTTGCCCGTCTTCCATTGGCCGATGGCAATGGAAAAACTAAAATTCAAAATTCGGTAAATTACAATCCATAACAGTGTAATCCATAACAAAAAAGAGGAAATAACGCGATCCCTCTGATTTCCATATTTGTTTACAATTGTCTGTGTTCGATTTAGTCTTCTTTAAAAAAACAATACTATTAAAATTTTAAGGTATATAGGGATCCTAAATTCGCAGAAATCAGATATCCAAATGTCGAGGAACTCCAGCGATCCAAAAGTGACGGGTGCCCAGTCGGTTTGGCACTCGCCTAGCATGCGAAAGGTCCCAGGTTTGTGTCCGGGCATCCCCAAAATGACTGCCGACCTATAAACCGCCCGTGCAGCCAAAAATGTCCGACAAAAAATACCCCGTGTAAGGGAGTGCACGTTACATATCCTTCAAAGTCCTAACGCTGCGTACGATGTCGCCCTTAATGGTTGCGTTGGGTGCCTATTCAGGTGCTGGCTTGTCACTTGACTGTGGTGTAAACTGGACTGTGTTCTAAAATACGACGCCCGTCGCCAATAGCCCTCGTGTAGCTCTAGTGCGACGATATTTCAAACCTAACCTAACAGAAAGTTATGAAACTATGGTGATCGTGCCGCAGCTTTGCTGCCGTGTTGTGCGGTTTCTGCTACCGGGGAAAAAACATCGGCTGACCGATGTTTTTTGAGACTGATTTTTTTCACTAAATTAAATTACAATCGATCGCCGATGGTAAAATTTTTAAACAATCGGTGCCGATGCATCAGTCTTTCCCTACTTAGCATGTTCTTTCACTAAGCTCTTCAATTGTGTTTTATTGAAACCAAGTATATTCCAACTTAGATATTCTACTCTCAAGTTGTTCTGAGACTTAGTAAACCAAGCATTCTGTTTTTTGATATTTGTGTATTTGACATCTCTTGTGTTCTTAGCAATAACATTATTTCTTTTGTTTTAGCAACCCTTACCAAGCTGTTAAATTAGAGGTATGCACCGAATTAATATTTTTATCCATTAATTGATGTGTCTAATGTTTAAATCCTGCAGGGTGGTAACAAAACCTGGAAACAGGGGAATTCTCAGGGAACTTTTTAATTCTGGAAATATCAGGGGAATTTTCAAATTTCGCAAAACATCAGGGAATTTTCCTGTTTTGGATTATTTAAATATTATATTTAGGTTGTTCTTGTGATCACTATACTAGTAGACACTTCTTGATCAGAAAGAAATATTCTGGTTAGTCCAATTGTCCTGTACCGGAGCTACAAAAGAAATAGAAAACTCGACTCTCTTCCTATCACGCAGAGGCAAAAAACCTGTCAATTGTTATCAAACGTCTAATATGCACCAAAATTCCAAGGCTGTGTACGATTTCGCCCTTAACAGTTGCGTTGGGTGCCTACTCAGGTGCTGGCACGTCACTTGACTGTGGTTCTAAATTGCAACGCCCGTCGCCAGTAGCCCTCGTGTAGTTCTAGTATGACAATAATTCAAACTAAACTAAAAAGTAATTGTAAAATCATTGAATTTTTTAGGAAAGTATCAGGGAAATCATGGAAACATCAGGGTACTTTTCTTCAAGAATTTTGTTACCACCCTGTCCTGCAATGTAAAAACATGAATAATTTTATATTTTGCATCCTCTGCTATTTTTTTTATTTCTCCTTTTTTTTCTAAAGTATGTTAGCTCTTCTTATATTTTGTTTATTAATCTAGCTAGTCGTATATGTTTTGCAATTATATGGGAGTGGCCAGTAGTCCAATTCACTAATAGCCAGAGAAAACAAAAACCTTGTTATTTTGTGAGACTGGTTCTGGGATGGTCAATCTCCTAATAAAGCACCAATTTCTACTAAGATGCTTTTGTTGCATGTCATCACTTAAGTTCCCACATGTGCTATCTAATTGTTGTGAAAGGATCAGATTTACTGTACGGCAACCCTTGGCACAAATTTTTTTGGATTGACGATAAATATTTTTTTGTGGCAACCATCTGACTTTGACCGATTATTCGAATTCTTTGACTTCGCAACGATGACGTTTTCCGAACAGCCAGTGTTAAATGAACAAACACTTTTCTTGGCTCTTCCTTGTGTAGCTCTAATGCAACGATAATTCAAACCTATCCTACAATTTCGGTTGGGTTTTCGGTCGACTTTTGGCGCAATTTTGGAAATTTCGCCAAGGGTTACCGTTCAGTAAATTTCTACCGTTTTGCAAAGTTAGCTAGCACATGTGGGAACTTAAGTGACGATGTGTTCTTTCAAATTTTTGCGATTGCGTTGCAGTTTAATACTTATGTCAATCATATGCCGATAAAGTCAAGTAACTCCATAAAAATGTCACTTATTTTAATTTGAAGGATTGGATCAATAGTGTTTCATATATCGTAAAGACCCTCTTTATAATGAAATTTTATTATTCTGTATTAACAACTTTTATTGTACCATAAATATTATTTCTGCCATGTTTTGCTTCGAATTCATTTTTTAAAAAAATCTCTATTTCTTTTAGAAAAGGGAAGGAGATCCTGGTACGTAAAATTTTAATAACATTTCTTTTTAAACTTAAGTCCTGAGAAAGTTTCAGTTTTATTTATTTTCTGATTTGTATGAGAAAGTTTAAAGCAATTAAAAAAAAACTTAGCTGTTAACTTTCATTTGTCTAAATTTTATAATTGGAAACCTTAAATGAGATATTTGAAGGTTGTAGTTGTGTGAAACTGCATTCTCCTAAATATAAGTTGTGTTGGAAAAAAAAATCTGGTTTGAACTAAAAAAATAATAAAATTTAAAAAAATTAAATTTTTCTTGCAAACTATTTTTTTTAACCCCGTTGTAAAAAATATTTAACATTTTCAGAAGGTGTTGCCGAGAAAGATCAGTGGCTCGACATGACCAAAGGAGACTTCTTCTGCACAGTAAGTCACTTTTTAAATTGCAATCTCTGTTATTTTAACATCTTGATGATGGAAAGTTTTAATGGTATATTACAGGAGTTTATTTTATACAAAATTTAACAAATCGTACATGTAATTGAAGGAAAACTAACCTCGATTTTCCTATAAGTGCTCAATGTGTGTGCCTTTAGTGACACGGCACACATCCAAATGAAAATGCAATTCTTCCCATACTGTCTGCAGCAAGTCCGGAGTAATGGAAGCAACAGTCTGTGCAACTGTGAAAACGATGTGGCGCCGTGGTGGTACAAGCGCATGCGATTATCTGAAACTGTTGGAGTTATTCTTTATTTGTCACCTTCAACCACGATTACAGCTGATACTATTACAATTTTGAAACTTGTACATTTGTTTATCGACACCCTTATATATATATATTGAATGCTAAAGTCATGGCTCTTTAGTATTAATTTTGCCAAAATAAGTTGTGTAAATGGCTCATTCCATGTTCGTATCAGTATATGTGCTCGAAATATTTTTGTCATGTACGTGACTGGTTGAAAATACTGTTACATTTGGTGTTCAAATTCATAAATAACCAAGATTCCTAAGACAATTTCTACAAAAATATTATCTGAATTTTCTTTTTTTTCTTCCAACTACTGTACTTGCATTTTTTGTCAATGTGTCCATATATTTTGGAGTTATTATCACAGACAATCTAGTGGAGTTTATGTACTTGGATTTCATTCTCAAGTGCACATTATCGTGACACACAAAATTAAGTCCATTTTTTTAAACGGCTTTGTTTTTACTGTCGAAAGAATTATATTTAAATATTATCTTGTCAGGTTTAATGTGTAATTATAGCTTATTTTTGTTAACAATCAACTCAATTTAATTTATTTACAAATTCAATATAAATTTAAAATTTTGATGAGATAGATCATTTGGTTGTAAAAAAAATTAGGTAACCTTGTGGAATCATCAGTGATGTTGAAAAACTATCGATTTGTTATTTATTTTTTACAATTTTTGGGGAAGCCTTGTTGGATTCATTTATTTTGTATTTTAATGTTTATTCAAAGTTACTAAATGCGATTATTCTATATTCAATATTACTGCCTCTAAAACCTTTTCAAAATATATAAATCCCGAATGAATATTTTGTTTTCAGTTGTGTGATTCGCATATGAACAATGTAAATATGTGGGAGGCTCATGTGCGTGGAAAGCGGCATTTAGGGGTAAGTAGAATTTTAACTGCCTATATAATATTGAAATAAAAGCAGTATGGTCCCGCCTTACTGGGAACCCGTTAACTTCGCATTGCTTCCTTTTAGAGGCATGCTTACTTGTGAAAATACACTCAAAATCAAAACAAAATTAAATTCGTGCTGGCGCATGCACACTTAAAAAAGCAAACACTAATAGAGGATGAAGCAGCCTTAGGGCAAGCTCATATCTCAATCAAACTAATAGAGGATGGCGCTTCGGCCCGGTCTATGTATTTTCAAGCCCAGTTATGGTCACGCAATCCCACGTGGATGACGTTTTTTTTTAAACTAATTATATTATTTAAAAATCACAATCAAATATGAAAAAACTAAGCCTCAGGTGCACATGTAGGTATTAAAAGGAATCTATATTAAAAATTTCGAATTTTTTAGAGCAGTCTAAGTAGGTCTTTTGTGATCCACAGGCAGACTCTTTCTTTTATTATTATAGATAAACTCTTGTGTTTCTTCTAAACACTAGTTGTTGTTGCTAATTCCCTACCTGGTCTGACTCGGTCAGACCAGATCAATAAATCTGTTGACATTCAGAAAGTCCGAAACCAAAAGGGGGGGAGAAAATATGTCCTCCCAGTCCGGTCCTAAGCAATCAAGGATATGGTCAGGTGATGCCTGGTTTTGCTGGCACTTAGGGCAAGGAGGGAAGATCTTTTGATTATACCAAAACCGACCATAAGTTTGCAGCAGAGAAATGTACTGAGCGGAGGAAACTAGGTAAACAACCCGGCTGGCGCCGCAATTTCGCGTACTCTTGGCTGCTCCTTTCGACCCTGATATTCGTGCGCCCTGTTATGTCAAAATCGAAGGAAAAAATAATTAAAATAACACTCTAACTGAAGCTTAACTAATAAAAATAATAAATTTATGTCTTGAAATAACAAATAAATTTGTTTATTGAATGTGAAATACCTTTTTGTATTCAATTCTTGCACTCAAAAATGAGAACTATTTACCCTTTTCCCGTGTAGAACATTTGTATACTGCAAACTTAAGGTCGGTTTAGGTATAGCAGAAAACTTAGGACTTTTCAGGTGTCCGCTGGCTAGTCTGGACAAGCAGGTGTTGGTCTGTCACCAGGGAGAGAAAGAAAGAGTCCTGGCTTTTTTGCTTTGTACCAGTTCAGAGGACTAGTAAATTATTATTGAGTTATACATGATGGAAACAGTAAAAATAACCTAAAGACTAGTAATTAAAGGTTATTTTTACTGTTTCCATCATGTATAACTCAATATAATCCATCATAGGTCATAAAAAAAAACTTTGAGTATATAACCTAGAAAGTGCTAGGTTTAAATTCTACCAAGAAACCATACCCATAAAACCAAAAATAAACCAAATATAAGTTTTTAAGATTTTTTTCTAAATTGTGCAAAAAGTGTTGTCTTTATTTGTTCATCTTTTTCAATTACAAAATTACCAATGCAAATTTTCCTTTCACTTTTAGAATGCTAAGAAAATTCCTGGAGGTATGTACAACTTATTTTTATAAAAAAAAAAAATACTCTTTATACATTTAAGTTTTGAACTTATTAATAGTCTTAACTGTATACAGACATGTGATTCTTCCGCCAATTGGCGGAAATCCGCCAATTCGCTTGGATTAATTAAAATTCAAGAAATCCGCCAATTCTCTTAGCTAAATTCAAAATTCCGCTTAAAATTTCTCGTTCCGCGACGATCCACGCGCCGCAGAAATTTTTTCTACTGCCTACTAACCTTTGTATTTCCCCAAACGCGTGACGTCACACGACGACTGTGTCCCGTTGATGCGCAATCAGTAATGCGCAGCCGTGCGGCGTGCCTTGGTGGCTTTGACTCAATGATTTATCTTTGGGAATTGGCAACGATTCCGATTTTGCCGGTGTTTACTTGTGATTTCGGAATATTTATTGCGTAATGCCGGTAAATTTGACTTTTCTTTTACTAATTTTGACTTTTATCTTTGGGAATTGGCAACGATTCGATTCCGATTTTGCCGTTGTTAGTGCTGTTACTTGTGATTTCGGAATGTTTAATGCGTAATGCCGGTAAATTTTTTTAGTTAAAATGTCGGTAATTGAAAAGTCTGATGCAGTGAAAGTTTGCGATATAGATAAAGGTGTAAAAAACAAATTCCGTTGGGATTGGTTGGACAAAAAAATAACTTTGTGTTTAAAAAGTGGGGAAGTGTCAGTTTCTTTGTCTGATTGCATCAGAAAAGTTGATTTGCCGGGCAAAGCAAAATGTTTGTTTTGCAATGACTATATCGACTACGGCGGAAGAGGATGCAGTACGTTAACAAGGCACATGAACTCATCCAAACATTTGAAAATTGTTGATTTGAGAAAAAACAACTTCCAGTTAAATGTATTTTCAGCTTCATCTTCACAACCTTCAAGTTCAGGGACACAACCTGCAGTACCAATATCAGCCCGAGTGTTGACAAGTCAAGCAACTGTTCTTGGATTTTTAGCAGAGCATAGCCTTCCTTTTTCCGTTGCACCTTCGTTGATTGATCTAGCTAAAGAGTTAGCTCGAGATCCAAAGGCCCTTTCTTCGCTTTCAATGGATCGAACTTCTGCATCTATCAAGATGAGATATGGTTTAGCAGAAACTTTACTGTCAGAAATAACTGAAAAAATGAGATCTGGATATTTTTCTCTCAATATTGATGAATCTACTAGTAGTAATTTGATGAGAGTGCTTTCAATACTGGTAAGTTATTATTGTGAAGTACAACAAAGGGTTGTAATACAACATCTTTCATCAATAAGCTTATATTCTGTTAAAGCAAATATTATATTTGAAGCATTGAATCAGATATTTACAGAAAGAGAAATTCCATATACTAATTTAATCTCTGTAATGATGGATTCGTGTAGGGTTATGAGAGGCTCAAAATCTGGACTTGAAACTCGGATACGCCAGGAAAAGGCTCCGCATCTTCTTGATGTCGATGGCGATTCTTGCCATCACATACATAATGCTACAAAAATGTTTTGCAAGGAATTTGAGTATCATGTAGAAGGTTTTTTTTCTGACCTACACTCTGATTTTAAATGGTCAGCACATCTGAGATTGAAGCTCAGCCAAGTATGTGAATTGCTAATGATAAAGTTTTCAACTCCAGAAAGATATCTCAGCCATAGATGGCTTTCATGCTATGACATTGCAATTGAAACATTGAGAATGTGGGATGCTTTAACAATCTTTTACTATGCCTATTTAAATTCTGATGATTCTTTAACTTACCAAGCTGTTATTTTATGCATTTATAAAAAACGAAATTTCTTAAATTCTCCATATTTAACTGAAGTCAAGGAAATTCAACAAGAACTTAAAAAATCACAACCTTCTACTATTGATGGGAAAGCCAGAAGAATGCGAATCATAACGAAATTATTTTACTTTAGGAAGAAAACGTTGTTGCTTCTACAAGTTTATTCGGCTATTTTACCCTTATTAAAGAAATACGTCTGTTTATTTCAAATGACTGAGCCATTAATACACAAATTACACGAAGAACAGATCAAGGTTTTTAAAACTTTTCTGGCCTGCTTTATTAAGCCTGAAGTGTTAAATATTAAACCCTTATGTTCAAAAGATCTAATAGTAGAAGACAATGTGTTAGTCAAAAAACAACTATTTGTTGGAAATGCAGCTATAAGTACTCTATCGAAGTGTAATAAAACAGTATCAAATGAATTTTATGTGACTTTAAGGAAGGCATATATTTCTTGTGGTTCTTATTTACAGCAGAAACTTCCACTTTATAATGCATTTTTAAAAAATGCAACAGCCATAAATCCATCTAACAGAGGAACATCACGTAATTTAAAACGATTGGAAATATTACCAACATTAGTTGAAAATGTCCTTTCTCATGAAGAATTAGAGTCGTACATGCTAGAAATAAGAAAATATCAAATCGCAAACTTTCCATCGTTTAAAACACCAGAGAAAACCTTTCGTTTGGACGAGTGGTGGTCCTTGGTATTTCTGACTGGAGACTATCCCTCATTGTCTAAGTTAGTGAAAGCCATTATTTGCTGTTTTCACGGCCCAGTGGTGGAGAGTTCTTTCAGTAGCATGAATTATATTTTAGATAAAAGGTCAGGACGAATGGATATTAAAACCTATTCAGCCATACAAACTGTAAGGACTAGTTTAAAATCAAATGAAACTACATCTTTAAATTATTTCCATCGAGATAATATACACCGGGATCCAATTAAAAGTGCTCTCTGCAAAAACATGCAAACATCAAATAAACGTTACAGAGAAGAAAATCTCAAACATGTACAACAAGAGGGGAAATCTACTAAAAAGGATGGTCAGAATTCTATTAAAGTCAGTGAAGGAACAGCTTTGAAAACTTTTGTCAAAAGTAAAAGAAAGTTAAATAAAAAATATATCGCAAGCATACAAAATTCTTCTAAAAGACCCCGAAGTCCGAAATCTATTAAAGAAACTGCAATTCAATCAGAACCAATGTCAAAAAAGCCAAAATTAACATCAAAACCTGATTATGTCATACCCACAAGTATAAAAACTACTAAAAAAACTGCAATTGAATCAGAGCCAATCTCAAAAAAGCCGAAATTAACCCCAAAATCTTATATAGAAAAATCCAGAAGTATAAAAGCTACCAAAGAAAGTACAGTTGAATCGGAACCAATGTCAAAAATACCAGAATTAACCTCAAAACCTGACAGAGAATCTGCAGCTAATGCCACTTCTCAATTGCCCACAAAGTACTCTGTTGTTGAAAGGCAGAAGGAAGACTGGAAAAAGTTTTTTCAAGCCATAAAAAAACAATAAACTTTCAAGTTTAGTAAGTAATTTTTTTAAAAATATAATGTTAAAAAATAATACCTATCTCTGAGAGGCTAACAAAATGTTATCGACCTCAAATCCTAACATTGTGAGGCTAAAGAGAACGGAGTGGCATCCATTTATTATGAAATGTATTTAAAAATTGTGTAAAATTAAACAAAATGTATGTTTTATTGCATGTAATTTTTGAAACAAATTTATAAAGTACCTTCAATGTGCTATGAGATCGCATGTCTTGCATTATCAACCGCGTCGATAATATGTGTAATTTTTTTCCGATTCTTAGCAAAATTCAGCTATTTTTTTTTTAGCCAATTTTTTCTTTGACCAATCACATGTCTGTGTATAATATTCTTTTACAAATGAAGTTTTTGCCTGGAAAGTCTTACTTTCATATTGGTAATTTTCTAGTGACGATTTCAATTTAGACTCTGTTAGTAAATAAATGCAAATTTCTAAGCCAATCCACTCGGACAATTTTGCACTGTCTTTGTCTTACAAACAGGTTACATCTAGATTAAAAAAAATCTCTAAATGCAAAACCTGTCTAATGCATGTTAAACCATTGTACTTGAACACGCACACATGCACACACACACACACCTGCCTCAGCCGCACATTAAAAGAGACACATAACACACGAGTGGACTGTACTGAACTAACACTTTATTCACAGACAAGAATCTAAACACAACAACTACAATCTTATTGTTGCCACAATACAGGTGAACTCCAGCAGGTGCAGTGGTTGAGTTTTTACATCTCACTACACCTGCCGGCACACCTAGAACATCACATAGAGAGGCGCGAACATTCTCCCCCCGTTGACATGTTCAGCATTCAACTAAAATATACTAAAATAAACACAATTAGATGAATACAATAAAAAATTTCTAACTCATTCAGGCATTGGCAATAAACAAACTCGTGATATTGCCCGTTTGTACACTCCTTTTTGGATTTTTATTTGTACAACCCGAACTAGGTTATCATTTCCCTTAAATATCTCTACTATTCTTCCCAAGGGCCATTTAAAAGCAGGCATGTTATCTTCAATCAGAACTGCCATATCACCAACTTTAACGTTATCCTTTTTAACCTGCCACTTGTTGCGCTGTTGCAAGCCACTCAAATAATTACGATGCCACTTCTTCCAGACAAGTTGTACGAGTCGCGTTACCCTTTGCCATCTTTTTAAAGAATTCTCCTTTAACTCAGTAAGATTAGGTTCAACTATTGAATTCATTGATCGACCTATCAGGAAGTGGGCAGGGGTTTGAGCTTCGAAATCATCAGCATTATTGGATACAGGACATAGGGGTCTAGAATTCAAAACTCCCTCAACTTGGACGCATACAGTGAGAAACTCTTCATAAGTTAAATTTGACCCCCTGACAGCTCGACAAAGGTGGTACTTAAGGGACTTCACTGCAGCTTCCCACAAACCCCCAAACGAAGGAGCCCTAGGAGGAATGAACTTCCAGTCAATCCCTTCAGCTGCCAGAAAAGCAGAAAGATCAGCATCTGGATCCTTAACCAGTTTCATCAGACGCTTTAGCTCCTGGTTGGCACCGACAAAATTTGTCCCGTTATCCGAATACAATTTCGCGCATCTTCCTCGGCGACCAAAAAACCTTTTCAAAGTGGCAATAAAGGCCTCTGAGGTCAGATCTGAAACGATCTCTAAATGCACCGCTCTAGTGGCAAAACAGACAAAAACACTAATGTAAATTTTATGAAGGATACCTTTTCGCTGATTTTTGTATCTAATCATGAATGGCCCACAGAAATCCACACCCGAACAATTAAAGCGAAGGTTGGGAATTACCCTATCTCTAGGTAGGCTACCCATCAGCTGAGACGTCGCTTTCGGCTGGGCTCTGAAACATAAACCACATTCATACACTACTTTCCTACAGAGATGTTTACGCCGCGTAGTTTAGAATGCCTCAGAGGTCGCTGTGTGTCAGTGACGTTTTTTCGTACCTGGCAACAGTGAAGCTAGCTCTTGTGAAAGTGTGTGTTTTAGCTTTACGTGGCGCGGGCGTAGTCATTCTCCTTCCCGAGGTCACTAACGTGTGCTTATTTTGGTTTTTGTAATAAAATGAAAAGAAAATGAAGAATTGTGTTTTAGAGTACCTTTTTTAGTGATGGTGAATTAAGAATGAAACGGTCCGTCGTATTAAAATAATAAAAGTCGGAACTTTGGAGAAACATTGTGGTCCGATCGACCCGGATGAGTTCGAGCTACCTATGGAAGTATTTTAGTCTGAGTTTTTGCGAGTGTGTGAATGTTTGTGTCTTCGAGTTTCGACTGTTTGGTGAGTGTTGTTGTGTTTTTAAGTTGAAGATTTTAGCGATTTTATGCTAGCTGAGGTGTGTGTGGTGTTGCGTGGAGTTTTTTAGCAGTTATTTGTATATGCTAACTGAGGTGTTGTGGTTCTTTGGTTTTGAAATTTTAGTAGTCGCGTTAAGTTAGTTAAATGTTGTGTTTGTGTGTGAAAGTGTTTTATAGGTCACCCGATATTTATTGTGGTTCTTTGGTTTTGAAATTTTTGTAGTGTTATGGTAGTTAAATGTTGTGTTTGTGCGTGAAAGTGCTTCAAAACTAACCCGATACTTATTTTATTAAATTTTTTGGATATACGGGTTTTTGGGTTAAATTGTTGCTGGGAATTGCCTTTCTTTAACTTGCATTAATTAATCATGTCTTTGAGTACTAAATTAAGAAAGAATGAGTTACGGCTGATTGCGGAGGAGTTGGGGTTGACGATACCCGAGAATGTCAAAGTTGTTGGGTTGCGAGAACTAATTGAGGGGAGTACAATATTTAAAACTAATCCCGATGTAGTCCAAGGCATCATTGACGAAATTGTGGCTTCGGAAAAGGAGAGAAGGGAAGAGGAGGTTTTAAAGCGAGAAAGTGAGGCGGCTTTGCAGTTAGAAAACTTAAAAATATCCCAGCTTAAATTAGAACTTGATTTAGCAAATGCCAGAAAAGATTCGCCAAATACCTCTCAGTCTATGGAACTATCGGAACTGAATTCCTCAAGGGATAAATTAGAAAGTTTAATTAAAAGTGTTAAAACCTTGACAATCCCGATTCCCTCCAGTTCAGAGTCGTTTAATCTCTTTTTTCAGTCCTTAGAAAAAGCCTTCTTGACCAAAGATGTGCCCGACGAACTTAAAGCCGAGATTTTGCTAAACATTTTGGGAGAAAGGGTAAATAATTTGTTGGTGTATGTCAGCCAGGAAGACTTGTGTATCTATCCTAAAATAAAGGATTTAGTATTGAAAGAGTTCGAATCCACCCCACAAGAATGTCTTAATAATTTTAAAAAGGCTCAAAAATTACCCTCCGAGACTTACGTGCATTTTGCTTCTCGGTTAACCGCCGCGTTTGCCTATTATTGCCAATTGCGCAATGTGAGTGATTTTAAGTCCCTTTGCGAACTTATCGTGTCGGATAAGATTTTCGAAACCCTCGATCGAGATCTGATGACTCACATTGGTGTCAAGCAGGGCGAGACCTTTTTCAGACCTCAACAGCTTGGGCGTGAATGTGATATTTTCTTATCGTCCAAAATAAAAAGTGAACCGATTAATAGGAATGCTTCGGTAGAGTCAAAACGGTTTATGGGAAATAAGACGCAAAGAGGAAATAATTGGCGATCTGATAAGCCCAAAGTGTTCATGGCTCAAACAAAAAGTACGGAATGTGTTATTTGTAAAAATAACGTGACCCATCCACTTCATACGTGTCCTCAGTTTAAAAGGCTGTCTGTTTGGGCGAGATCGGATGTAGTCAAACGGAATGGGCTGTGCTTCCGGTGCCTATCGCCTCATAAGTTGCGAGAATGCCCATCAAATAAGAATTGTTTTTGTGGCCAGCCCCATAACCAGTTGATTCATTACCCCCGTGAAGAGAATAGAGATTCTGGGTTGCGGGCAAGTGCTGCTCCTTTTGTTCCGAACCAGAGACCAAGAGGGGAAGAACCGGAGGTGGTTCCTCAACACCAAATTGTTGCTACAAGCTATGAAAAAAGTCGTACAAAAAGTGTTCTGTTAAGCACTGTTCGTGCATTAGTCAAGAATAGATATTCAGAGTGGGTTGAAGTGCGGTGCCTGTTGGATGTGGGTTCCCAATCTTGTCTGTGCACTAGAGCTTGCGCAGAGAGGTTGCAGTTAAAGATGCAAAAAATTAACACTGTGGTCTCGTGTGTTAACGATGCGACAATGGCCATTTCTAATTGTGTTAAGACAATGGTTGCGAATAAGAGCAAAAGTTTTGTGAGGGAATTGTCAATGTTGGTGGTAAACAAAATAACCGATGTGATCCCAAATAGGTTAGTTAATATGCATGAGGATTTGTCGGAATTTGTTACGTTGGCAGATCCAGATTTCAATGTTCCAGGTGCTGTTGACGTTCTATTGGGTGCCGAGGTTTTTTATTCGTTGTTGAAACCAGGTCAGTTCCAGGCTCAGGACTCACAACTGGTGTTACAAAATACTGTATTTGGCTACGTGGTAAGTGGTGTTGTAGACCAAGAATTCGAGAGCAGTGTTCATTGTGGACTGATTCTTGAGGACCTGAACAAGACATTGAGGCAGTTTTGGGAGGTTGAAAGTGTTGAAGGGGAACTGCCAAAATGTGCGGAATCTTTGTTGTGTGAAGAACATTTTGTGAACACTCATAAGAGAGATGAGGAGGGTCGATTTGTGGTGTCGATGCCTTTGGCTAAAGATTCGTCGTGCTTGGGACAATCAAAGGGTATAGCCTTAAAACGGCTTGAGTCACTGTGGAAGCGGTTGTCCAGGGATCAAGACTACTTGACGTTGTACAAAGATTTCATGGACGAGTACGAGGCCTTGGGGCATATGGAAAAAGTTGAAGAGTCAAGTGAACCATCCATACATTACTACATTCCCCATCATGGTGTGCTTCGTCCTGAGAAAAGCACGACGAAGCTCAGAGTGGTCTTTAATGCGTCATCTCCAACAACATCAGGTACTAGCTTGAACGACATCCTTATGAAGGGTGAAGTAACTGAGGACGTCTTCGAAACAATTACCCGGTTCAGAAGACACAAGTTTGCGTTCACCACCGATATTCAGAAGATGTACAGACAGATTCTGATTGACCCAAATCAACGAGATCTTCAAAGAATCGTGTGGAAGGCAAGAGCCAGTGATGAGCCTTCAACTTACCGCCTGAAGACTGTTACTTATGGCACAACCAGTGCACCATTTCTTGCCATAAGAACATTACAGCAACTAGCCAGTGACGAAAAGTTAAGATTCCCGTTGGCTTCCGATGTTCTGCTGCATGATTCCTATATGGACGATGTCGTCAGTGGAGCCCCTGACTTGGTGACAGCCCGGGCCCTTCAGAGTCAACTGATCGATGCCTTGCAGACGTGTGGAATGTCCCTTCACAAGTGGTCTTCGAATTCCAATGAGCTCTTGAACAGCTCGCTGTCATCAGACACCGAGCACTCGTTTTCGGAGACCTCAGAGATGGCTGTGAAGACCCTGGGCATTTGCTGGAAACCTTCTCAAGACCAGTTCGTGTTCAAGGTGTCTATTTCGAGGCAATCTTCATACACCAAACGGGAGGTGCTTAGTGTCATTGCCAGGCTGTATGACCCACTCGGATTCCTGGGTCCAGTGGTGACACTTGCGAAGATTCTTCTCCAACGGCTGTGGCAGAGTCAACTTGGTTGGGATGATGTGCTTCCTGAACCCATCGCAAGTGAATGGGATAGTTTTGTGGCCACGCTGAAATGTATTGAAGACATTAGGATCGACAGATACGTTTTCACAGACGTCGCGTCGAGAATCTTTATTCAGGGGTTCGCCGACGCCTCCGAGGCAGCCTATGGAGCTGTCGTCTACTTTCAGTGCTTCTATTCGAGTGATGTTGTGAAATCTACAATAATAGCGAGCAAATCTAGAGTGTCACCTATTCAAGTGCTTTCAATTCCGCGATTAGAACTCTGTGCGTGTGTTCTGCTTGCCCAGCTTATGGACAAAATCCGTTCCTGTCTGAGGTGTGAGATGAGCGGAGTTATGTTGCATACCGATTCAACTATTGCACTTGCTTGGTTGAAGACACCTGCAAATCGCCTGAAGACCTTCATAGGCAACCGCGTATCTAAGGTTCAACGGCTAACAGAGGGCTGTCAGTGGTGCCATGTACCGTCGCCTCTCAACCCTGCGGATATCATTTCCCGTGGGTTGGAACCTGCTGGTCTGCCGAACGCTGACTTGTGGTGGAATGGACCTCCATTTGTCAGAGAAGGAAAATTGTCCAGCGGGACACCTGAGTTGCCAGTGGAGACTGATTCCGAGTACTCTCGTGAACTGAAGGTAACTTTGGGACCTGATATGCCTGTGACTATGACTTGTCTTGCAACAAATTGTGAATTATCTTTATTGTCTGACTTATTGTGCATTAATAATAATTATATTAGAATTCTTCGTATTTTGTGCTATTGTTTAAGATTTGTAAATAATTTGAAAAATTCCAATGTTAAGTTTTCAGGCCCCCTTAGTGCCACAGAAATAGAAAATGCAGAAAAATGCATGGTCAAAATGGTTCAGAAGGAATGTTTCCCAACAGATATAAGGAACATCCAGTGTCAGAAGAATGTCCTGCCTAATAGTAAACTAAAAAGTTTGAATCCTTTTTTAGACAAAGATGGTATTTTGAGGGTAGGAGGACGTTTGGGAAATTCTGATTTGCCCTACGATGCAAAGTATCCTGCTATTCTGCCAAATAGTCATGCCCTGACCAGCAGCATAATTAAGTATTTTCATACCAAAAACTTGCATGTTGGTGCATCTGCACTGTTACATTGTGTCAGGGAAAAATTTTGGCCTTTGAATGGTCGTTCCATTTGCAGAAAAATAGTGCATGAATGCATCGCCTGCTATAGGGCTAATCCAATTGTGACATCACAGTTAATGGGTAGCTTGCCCAGGGATAGGGTAGTTCCCGATTATCCGTTTAATTGCACTGGGGTAGACTTCTGTGGCCCATTTATGATTAAATATCGTAACCAAAGGAAGGGTATTTTTCATAAGGTTTTTTTATGTATTTTTGTGTGCTTTGTATCCAAATCCGTTCATGTGGAAATGGTGTCGGATCTAACTTCTGAGGCCTTCATAGCGGCTTTAAAAAGATTTTTTGCCCGCCGTGGTAAAAGCGCTAAACTGTATTCTGACAATGGTAAAAATTTTGTTGGCGCAAATAACGAAATTAAGCGGTTATTAAATCTAGTGAAAAAACCAGATGAACAACTAGCGGGGTATCTTTCGGCTGAAGGGATCGAATGGAAGTTTATTCCTCCGAGAGCACCTTCTTTCGGTGGTCTTTGGGAGGCTGCCGTAAAATCCTTTAAATATCATTTTAAGAGAATTGTGAGTGGGGCAAAGTTAACCTATGAGGAATTTCTGACAGTTAGTGTTCAGATTGAAGGAATGCTTAATTCAAGACCCTTAACCCCTTTATCGGGTTCTATTGATGATCTTGAAGTTTTAACTCCGGCACATTTCCTAATAGGCCGATCACTTAATTCTATCGTTGAACCTGACCTAACTAAGTTCAATGAAAATTGTTTAAAAAAGTGGCAAAAAGTAACCCGTTTGGTCCAACTAATCTGGAATAGGTGGAACCGTAGTTATTTGAGCGGGTTGCAGCAAAGAACCAAGTGGCGCTTCCAAAAGGCAAATGTAAATTTAGGTGATCTGGTAATTCTGGTGGAAGATTGCACACCTAGTTTTCGATGGCCTTTGGGTCGTATTTTGGAATTATATAGTGGTAATGATAACTTGGTGCGAGTTGTGAGGGTAAAAACCCAGACTGGTGTATATAAAAGAGCAATTTCCCGCGTATGTTTACTACCCATATTAGATTAAAAAATGTGTTTGATATTTGATTTGCTGATATTTTATCTATTTGAATTTTATTGTTCTAGAAAATTTTCTGTTTATTGACCTTTATACAACTTGTTTTATTGAAATTTTGTGAAATTTATATTGCTTATGTATTGAATGTTTATAACATTGCAACGGGGGGAGAATGTTTACGCCGCGTAGTTTAGAATGCCTCAGAGGTCGCTGTGTGTCAGTGACGTTTTTTCGTACCTGGCAACAGTGAAGCTAGCTCTTGTGAAAGTGTGTGTTTTAGCTTTACGTGGCGCGGGCGTAGTCATTCTCCTTCCCGAGGTCACTAACGTGTGCTTATTTTGGTTTTTGTAATAAAATGAAAAGAAAATGAAGAATTGTGTTTTAGAGTACCTTTTTTAGTGATGGTGAATTAAGAATGAAACGGTCCGTCGTATTAAAATAATAAAAGTCGGAACTTTGGAGAAACAAGAGAGAACGACCGTTTAAAGGCCAAAACTTTTCTCTTACTAAGGATAAAAGGGAAGTAGCTCCAACATGCAGATTTTTAGTATGAATGTAGGAAATCATGAGGTTGGTTAGCCTATGTTTGGGCAAAATTGCTGGATGCTTAGATGCATAAGGCGAATCCGAATTTTCCAACCGTCCACCCACTCTCAAAATCCCTTCATTGTCCAGAAAGGGATTCAACCCTTTTAGTTTGCTACTGGTTGGGATGCAGTTTTGCCGCTGTAAGCCTTTAACCTCAGCCAAAAGGACCTCTCCCTGAACTAGTCGGATCAGCTTCTTCTCAGCCTCGGCTAATTCCAAAGCAACTATAGGGCCTTTCCTGGAATGAGACTTTAAAACATTTATAAATTTTAAAACATAACTGAAAACACGAAGAACTTTCATATAATTATTATGGCACAATAAAACATTTACAATTGACATTTCGTTATTCACTAAACATATATTTGACACCGGTATCTCTAGATCAGCAGAAGCTTTGAGCTCGCAAGAATATTCAGAGTCCCTGATTACAGATGAAGTCACCTGCTCATTGAATAGTTCCCCACGTTCAAGGAATGATGGACCATTCCACCATAATTTCTGGATGGTAAGCTGTTCAGGACCCAACCCACGTGATACCAGGTCGGCGGGATTGAGAGTTGACGGCACATGTTTCCACTGACAATCCTCTGTAAGACGTTGCACTTTCGAGACACGATTAGCTATAAATGTCTTTAGACGATTTGCAGGCGTGGCCAACCATGAAAGAGCGACGGTGGAATCCGTGTGAAGAACTACATCACTTACGTCCATTTGCAGCGCAGAACGTAGTTTACGCACAAGTTGAGCCAAAAGAACGCATGCACATAGCTCGAGCCGTGGAATCGAAATCACTCGAATAGGAGCAACCCGAGATTTGCTTGCCAGCATGGTCACCTTTGCACCACGTTCTTGATAGAAGCACTGAAGGTACACCACCGCTCCATAAGCAGCCTCAGATGCATCTGCAAACCCTTGAATCACGATCCGCTGCCAGGTTTCAGTCAGAATAAATCGGGTAATTTTTACCTCCTCGATGCACTTCAAGGTAGTCACAAAGTCCCGCCACTCCTTCACAACTGAAGCTGGCAAAACCTCGTTCCATTCCACTTTCTGCTGCCACAACCTCTGCAGAAGGACCTTTGCTTTTGTCAACACCGGCCCCAAGAACCCAAGGGGATCATAAAGTCTAGCGATTACACTGAGGACTTCTCTCTTGGTGTATACTGGCTTGATGTCAATGGTCACTCTAAACACAAATTGATCCGGAACTGGCTGCCATCTAATACCCAATGTCTTCACTGATATTTTACCATCTTCGGAGAACGAGTGTTCAACGTCTGCTGGTAATGAGCCGTTCAGCAACTCGGGCGAGTTAGACGACCATTTGTGTAAAGCCATTCCACCGGACCTCAAGGCGTCTTGTAGTTGGGACTGCAGTTGACGAGTTGTTTCTAAATCGGGAGCTCCACTTACGATGTCGTCCATGTACGTATCATGTAGCAAGACCTCCGATGCCAAGGGGAATCTGGACCTCTCATCCTCAGCCAGCTGCTGCAGAGTTCTTATAGCCAGAAACGGGGCATTGGCCAGTCCATAGGTTACAGTCTTTAACCTAAAAACTAAAATGTCAGAGTTAGGACTATCTCTCCAAACAATGCGTTGCAGGTCTCGCTGCTCAGGGTCAATGAGAATCTGTCGGTACATTTTTTGAATGTCCGTCACAAAGGCATATCGGTGACGCCGGAAACGTGACATTGTATCAAATACATCCTCGATGACCTCTCCTTTCATTAAGATGTCATTTAAACTAATGCCAGTTGATGTGGGCGACGACGCATTGAACACGACTCTTAACTTAGTCGTTAATTTATCTGGGCGCAGAATTCCGTGATGAGGGATGTAATAGTGTGCGGCTGGCTCTTTCACTTCAACGACCCTTTCAAGGTGACCCAACTGTTCATACTCTTTCAAAAAATCTCTGTACAAACCTAAGTACTCTGGATCTCTAGACAACCGTCTCCACATTGAGTTAAGTTGCTGCACTGCTCTATCTCGGGAATTTCCCAAACATGACGGATCCTTACTCAAAGGCATAGACACTATATATCTACCATCATGATTTCTACCATGGGTACGTACGAAGTGATCTTCACAAAACGAAGCCTCCACAACCACACCACATTCATCCTCCACATTCTCAATTTCCCAGAACCGTTTCAAGGTCTTATTCAAATCGTCTTCAATTATCAACCCACAATGACTCAGGCCACCAACTTCCCGTCCAACACTTCCGCTAACAACGTAACCGAACACTGTATCCTGTAACAGTACCCCAGAATTCTTAACATGCATTTGACCCGGCTTTAATAGTTCATAAAATATCTCTGCACCTAGTAGCACATCTACAGGAGCTGGAACATTAAAACTATTGTCTGCCAGCGATACAAACTCCGTAACATCAACACCCACATTAAGAACCTGACTAGGCACAAGATCTGTAATTTTGTTAACAACCAGCATGGACAACTCCCGAACGTAGGTCGAATCTTTATTTGCCACCAAGGTACTAACGCTATTTTTTACGACCATTGTAGCCCCGTTAACGCAGGAAATCACCGTGTTTATCTTCCCCATTTTTAGCTGCAACCTTTCGACACATGCCCTAGTGCACAAACAAGATTGAGATCCAACGTCCAACAAACATCTAACTTCAACCCATTCGCCAAATTTATTTTTAATAAGGGCTCGAACGGTACTAAGAAGCACGTTTTTTGGTTTATTTTCATTAAAACTAGTTGCAAACACTTGTGATTGGGATGCTACCTCTGGGGTTTCTTCACTCTGTCTAGGTACGAAGGTCAGGGCATCTACTCTCAGGGGGGCGTCACTGTTATTCGAGTTCTCACGTGGGAAATGAATCATTTTGTGGTGAGGTTTTTGACAAAAACAGTTTTTAAGCGAGCGGCATTCACTTAATCTATGAGGTTGGAAGCAACGAAAACAAAGATTATTGCGCTTTATGACATCTGACCTGTCCCAAACAGACAGCCTTTTAAATTTGGCACACGTTGCAAGGGGATGGGTCCCATTCTTGCACAGAACGCAATTAGAATTGGCAGTTTCAGAAACAAATACCCTTGAAATATTTCTATCCGCACGCCAACTAGAGCTACCTTGCCCCCTGTTCCCCCCGAATCTCTTAGCAGGGTGCGTACGCGGTTTGGAAAACCTTGAAAGTGCTTGAATTTCAAATTTCGTTTTCAAGGCCTTGAAAAGTATGGAAAAATAAGCCAATCATACAAAAAGTCTGGAAAGTCCTTGAATTTCCAATTTATGAAAAACAAAATTGTGTAAGGCGTAATTTTACCGCCTTGTCGGATCCTCGCCATAAATAATACAGAGGTGCCGATCCCCCCCAGGTACAATGACGCACCCCCCCCCCCCAGAATTTTTTGAATCCCCCCCCCCCAAAAAAAAACCGCTGTAGATTTTATATTTATATAGATGAGTATCTACCTAAGTAATTTACACCATACTGTGTATATATATAGGAATCATTACGATGTATACATGAAACTTAATAGTAAAATAATATTTTAAATACCATCGAATTGGGTAACTTTGTCCTATGAAATAAAACCCAAGTACTGACTTTCTTCTTCAATATTTTTCTACTGATAGGTCAACGCAGAGTTGCCCCGAATTGAAAAAGGGAATCACACTTTTAATAGCTTTTATAATACGGAATTACAACTTATTTTTAATTTTCCTTTAAATAGATTTTCTTTACAGCAAAAGCTATCGGAAATCTAAGGTATTGGTAAAAGTTCCGCTCAAAATATATGTAATTATATTCTTTTTTAATCTATAGAAATAGCCGGACACGACACGTGAGATCCAAGGTGCACATTAAAAAATAAACAATGTTTTTCATTATTAATATTGATCAATATTTTTGGCGCCCAAAAGTGTTTTAAGTGTAAAATTTGAAACTAAAATTATCAGCAATATCAAATATAATTAACTTCTCAGTATTTGCATCCTTTAAAATTCTATAGTATCCTTTCTTTATTCGCCTGAACTTCTGACGGAAACAGACATATAAACTCGTCAAAAAAGTTTATAAGAGGGTCTCTGACCTAGCACACAAACCTGGAAATACATGTCAAACAACCAACCAACCCGTCAAATGACTGTTTTACCAGCAACACACATAATTTTTAAAAAATTAATAATTTTATTAAATTCAAAAATTTAAAGCACGGGGGATTCTACCAAGGTTTATAACCACCTACTACAGAAATATAATTTTTTAATTAAGAAATTAAATTTTCAGTTAAAATTTTAATTTAAATCACAAGCAGGGGAAACAAGTTTACAGTTCAGCCAATTTGCTTTTTCAGAGGGTTAACAAGATTTAAATATTCAAATTATATAATTTCGAATATCTTACCAGAATCACTTCCATAATACTTCAAAATAAGCTCTTGGAGTATTTATAGTACAGTGCAATTTAACTTCATTTAGTTTAAAATAGATCAAATAGTATGCATTTAATAAAAGTGTACCTTTGATGATTCCCCTACGTTTCGAAATCAACTATCTACAAAAAAAACTTATAACAACACTTCTAAGCGGGAAAATTGCACGAATGTCATTGGTTAACACATTCGCTGCCACCAAATCATCGATTGAGGCTTCATCGATAGAGGCTGATGAAGTAGAAGAACATCCTGTTTTTAAAAACATGTTCGTTACAATGGAAATGAACGAACTATTCTTCATTTTCGAACAAGTACAAATCTTAGTTCGATGTCGTAAAATTGCAAGGTTAGGTTGAATTAACGTCGTTAACTAAAGCTGCACGACAGCTAGTCCTAAAAATACGAGGAAGTGTTCCTGGCGAAAGATTACACTTCGCAATAACACAAAAACTGCATGAGAATTAAAAAATATGTATGGAAATTCATCAGTCACATATGGGATTACTAGGTGGTTGGTAGGTAGAGATATATATTTTCAGGCTTGTGTGCTTGGTCAGAGACGCGCATTACTAGGGGTGTCAATTAAATATCACACAAAAGGGTCGATGACAGAGCTAGATCACGTAGTTTGTGCAACCACTGACTTGACCATCATGCTTATCAAGTTTAACTAACTTGGACTCATAAGAAACGTTGGCAAAATTGCACTATGAATTTTATTAGAATGTGCTGTTATCGATGAATCGGAACCACGCGACTCCCTAAGGAGTCAGTGGCACGCAACGTGTTAAAAAGAAATATGCTGGAGTCATCATTTAATCGAATTGTATATGTTGTATAAGTGTTATACAGACTGCAGACAGCTGCTGTAGTTCCCGCCACCCTTATTTGAAACACTTTAGGGATGGACCGCCGTTGTAAAACACCAGTTTTTTTTTTAAAACCGCCATCCCTTCCGCTTCTTATTTGGTTGGCGGCTAGTATTGTGTTTTGTCTCTGCTTAAAGAAGTGATGGGTTGTTTATGGGTAATACATGTCAGAAAGATTCGTTAGGCCTACGCGATATTCTATTTATGATCTTCTTTCTGTAATGTTCTTTAAGTATTTTGGCTACCATTTTTTATTCGTGAAGGTTGTGGGGGGGCAAGGGTTATGCCCTCCCCCCCCCTCTCCTTGAAGTCTGGGGGGGGGGGAAGATGATTATAAAGAACAAGTATTTGTCAGAGTGGTATCTTAGACAAAATAAGCCATTTACATTGAAAATTTTCGAATTTTTTTCGACCCCCCCTAAAATTTCAATGACGCAGTCTGCGTCGCTGCCCCCCCTTGTAGGCACCCCTGAATAATAAAATAAACCAATTCTTAAACGTAAATAAACCGAAACCGGTTAACCGATAAACTGAAACCGTTTTTTTTTTTTTTTTTGGCTTTGGTTAAACAGGTTTTTCTTTCAGTTAAACTGGTTCGGTTAAAACCGGTAAACTGCACTCGGTTTAACTAACTAAACCAAAGTTAAAAAAAAAAACTCTTATGTCTAGCGTGCAATTCATACCTGCCAACTACTACGGATCGAATTGTCCGTAGTTTCTACAGATGAGGGTTTCAAACTACGGAGTTACGGAAACACAGTCAAAACTACGGATAAGCTTCGATATTTGCATAAAAATTTATTTTGGAAATTTGTTTAGCCTTGGCATGAAAGAGCTCTATAGCAATCGGTACAACGGCCTTGAAATACAATGCCGATGAAGCAAACATTTTATCCATATATTTCAGTTGCGGAAATAAAAAGTTCAAATTTATGTGGATCAGTGTGTTTTTTAATATTCGTGCGAAAATAAACTTAGCCTACCCATGGCCACTTGTAATATTTGTTTTCGTAGCCGTGTAATTGCAGTAGGTTAGTTTTCTTGTTATACTTCTAGTTATGATCAGATCAGATTTGTCAAACAGCCCCTTCAGCGCCTAGTATTATTTGCTTGTTATATATAAGTAATCACAGTAGGGTTTCAATTATTTTTTAAAAATTTCTCTTTGAAAAAAAAATTATCAATCAAGCCACAACTCGTAATATTTACTAGTTAGCAGCGTAATCGTCGATCAGAGCTCCGTATCTTAGTTCTAGTTCAGGACTGATCAATCAACCAAATTTTTAGTTAGTTACTTTCAAAGATTACGATCTGTGACTTCAAAGCCCGCTACTTAGTTTTTTTTTTTTTTTTTTTTGCTGAGTGAATTGTATTGTTTTTAATTAAAACTAAATGCAATTCAGGTTCGCCTTGAAATCTTATATTTATATATATTTTTTACAACAAATTTCCTACGAAATGACCGACTTTCGAATTTGATTTTTTCCGTCATCAATCGGCCGACTGAAAAACGGAAACCGATGATTTTTGAGTGAATAGACAAGCGCTATCAGCAGAGTTACATATCTTTCTTAGTTTTAGTTCAGGACTGATCAATCAACCAAGTTTTTAGTTTGTACTTTCAAAGATTACGATCTGTGACTTTAAGGCCCGTTACTTCGGATTTTTTTCTGCCGATGGAATCTTACTGTGTTTTTAATTGAAACTAAGACTATTCAGGTTCGCAGTGAAATCGTATTCACCGAATCCTTCACCGAAAAGCAAATGCCGGTTTTTTTCATTTTATTTCAAACAAAAGCTTAATTAAAACACGGAATATCTTTTTTTTCTAAATTTCGTTTTTCAGCATTTAATATTTCTTCAAGTAGGGCAAACACCTTAACAACGATAATATATTAGGAATCGATTTTTGTTTATCGCCGTCGCCGCGAAAAACTGGCTATACCGGTTTTTTGACGGTTATACCAGTTTAATCGGTTAAAAACCGGTGGTTATACCGGTTTCGATTTCAAATTGCTTAATTATTTTCTCTTAAGGCCTTGAATTTGAATGTAAAATGTCATTGAAAGTGCTTAAAAGAGCTTGAATTTCACTTTCAAAATAGTGTACGCACCCTGTCTTAGCTTCATCGCCAGCGCTTCTACCCGCATACTCAGAAGCACCTTTGCCTCTCGATGATAGGTAAATGTCGCATTTGCGACCAAGTTGTTGGGGTTTAAAGTATGTCTCCCCTTGTTTAACACCAATATGCGTCATTAAGTCTCTATCAAGGGTTTCAAACATCCTGTCGGAAACGGTAAGTTCGCATAAGGACTTGAAGTCGCTCACACTCCGCAACTGGCAGTAGAAATCAAAGGAAGCACTTAAGCGAGATGCAAACTGCACATAAGTTTCGGACGGTAGTTTTTTAGCTTTTTTAAAATTAGCAAGGCACTCCTGGGGGGTGGGCTCGAATTCCTTTAATATCAAACTTTTTATTTTTTTGTAATCACCCAATTCCTCCTTATTTACATACACCAATAGGTTGTTTACCCTTTCTCCCAGAATAGTCAACAAGATCTCCGCCTTATAATCCTCGGGTACCGACTTGCTGTCGAAGGCCTTTTCCAAAGAATGGAAAAATAAACTGAATAACTCGGACTTAACGGGTACAGGGATCGTTAGAGTTCTTACACTTTTGATTAAACTCTCCAAACTAACATTCGAACCCGCGCTGAATGTATCTGTCATCAGAGATGTATTTGCGATTTTAGACTGTTCTTCTAATTGAGCTAACTTTAAACGTTCTAACTCTATCTCACTCTCCCGCTTTACCCTTTCAGACTCTTTTTCACTTACCCGCTTTGCCTCCTCCTTTTCCAACAAAATATTATCAATAATACTACGCACCATCTCCTGATCAGAAGCATAAATTTCACTAGATTCAATCAATTTCTTCAAATCCTTTATAATGGCCTTACTTGGGACAGACAAACCCAATTCCTCCGCGAGCAAAATCAGCTCATCTTTTCGTAAATTCAACTTTACTGCCATCACAAAGCTGCACAAAAAAAACTGTTAAAACACTACAAAATCACTTAAAACTCTACACCATAAAAATATCACTAAAACCGATCAACCGCATACATTAAAACTCAATCATACCATGCGCCTTCAAACCACACCATAAAAAACCTCCTCTAAAACCAAATTTAAAAAAAACACACACCAAAAAAAAAGGCAACACCCACTTCAATTAACCAATAAGATCCATAGACCGACGGCACAAAAATCTCGACGGACCAAAAATGGACATGCACACACACACCTGCCTCAGCCGCACATTAAAAGAGACACATAACACACGAGTGGACTGTACTGAACTAACACTTTATTCACAGACAAGAATCTAAACACAACAACTACAATCTTATTGTTGCCACAATACAGGTGAACTCCAGCAGGTGCAGTGGTTGAGTTTTTACATATCACTACACCTGCCGGCACACCTAGAACATCACATAGAGAGGCGCGAACAGTACTTCAAAGACCAAATTCTGCCCTCTTTAAGTAGGGTTTCATAAAATTAATTTATCGTCTAAAAATGTGACCTTTTTTTTTAGCAAGCATCAGCAAGATGAAGAGTGAAAGGATTCCCAATGCAGTCTCTAAACTTGAGCAGATGATTGATGAAGAGTTTACTGATGAGATGGTGGTTGGTAGGTTTGAGTTTTCATTGTTTTTGTTGGATTATTTGTCCCACAATGTCATAACATGAATCATTTTATGTTTTGCAGCCTCTGCTATTTTTTTATTTTTCCTTTTTCTAAAGTATGTTAGCTCCTCTTATATTTTGTTTATTAATCTAGCTAGTCATTTATGTTTTGCAATTATATGGGAGTGGCCAGTAGGTCCAATTCACTAATAGCCAGAGAAAACAAAAACCACTTGTTATTTTTCGAGAACGGTTCTGGGATGGTCAATCTCCTAAAAGTAAAAGCACCAACTTCTACTAAGATGCTTTTGTTGAATGTGTTCTTTCAAGTTTTTGCGAATGTGCTGCAGTTTAATAGCATGTGCTGCAGTAAGTCAGCTGTCGGCTCGTCACTTGACTGTGGTTCTAAATTCTAGCCGGCCCACTGGCGCAATGGTTAACGTGTTGGCCCTTGGAGCTGGTGGGCTCGGGTTCGAGTCCCGGTCATGGAATGGATGTTTGTGTCGTCAATAAATGTTGTTATTTGTCTAAGTGTTTGTGTCATCTCTTTCTTTGTGTGTCTCTTGTGATTGCGTCATTTCTGGGGTTGAATACAATAAACCTAAGGTCACAGTGTTCGGCGAACTTGCCCCCCCCCCACCAAGAAAGTGGTTCTTGTTAAGTTTATTACGCAATTTGTGCCACCGAAATCATATGTGACATCACAATATTAGGATCGGCGTTTAAGCCATGACGTCACGGGCAGTCTCGGAGTTTAAGAGCAGCTCTGGAGATGTCGGGTCACGTGACCATGTTGTTTTGTGAGTTCGTGGCGTGTGGGAGTTTTCACACTCGCTCTTGCCGACCGCGGTGTTTGAAAGTTCGGAGGAACTTTATTATTTATTTTTCAATATGTAACTTAAACTCGCTCAATCTTTAAACGTCTACTTTATTTGCTTTCTTCATAGTAAGACTGTTTTGTTTATTTACTCTAGGAGCATTCCAAGGAAAGTGGTCCTGAAGTGCCAAAAAATTAAAGTGCAAATAAAATTCTGAAAAAAATGTCGCATGTAGTTAAAGGTTTATATTTCAAATAAATCATACCGATTTTCGAATCTGAATTCAATTTTAGTGTGAAAAAATGCAATAAACTAGGCCGATTTAGAAATAGATCTTTCAACTGCCAATTCAGTGCGCTCATTGTAACACACGGAACGAAAACCTGTAACTTTTTTATATAAAAACTGTAAAAAAAAAAGCTTAGCAAAGCTTATTTTAATAAGTATAAGCTAGTTACACATGGGGAACATATAGAAAAAATTTCAAAACGTATTTTTAAAAATTAAGCAAGAATTCGGCAATTTATTTCTTGAAACGCACGGAACGATTTTGGCAATAATGAAAGAAACAGGAGTGGAAGCTAGTTGACGTGTAGTATAAAAAAACGAGATTTATTTTGAGAAATTCATTTATTGAAATGTGTGCTTATAGAAACATGCATGTAGTAAAAAAAACCATAAAAACAAAGAAATCCTTTACAAAAAAAATTTAAAACAATTGCAAAAACGTTATCATTTACGCTATGGAAGTTTCAGCCACCTGCTCTGGCAGATGTACACATTTGAGGATGCATTGGATGTTTACATTGGAGATCATTAGTGGTTGAAATATAGAGTGCTTCAGACGTTATTTTGTTTTTCCTAGCGACCATGGTCTTTAGATAAGTTATGTGTTGCTAAATCATTATTTCAAATTAAGCATTTTATTGATATTAACAGTTATGTTTTAACAAAATTAAGTTTAACGAAAGTGAATTGTTTTACTTTAACAACTTTCACTTAAAATTGAAAAAACAAAAAACAAACATTTGAATGGAAGTATTTCGCAACGTCTCCCAGGAAAGACATTGTCGACGGAGTTGGTGGCAATGCCAAATCTCTCATGCAGGGAGAAGTTATGAGTAAAATAACAAATCCGACCATCGTCCAGCATTCAAAGGACTTTGCGGATATTGTCAGAAACTTAATTCCGAATACCAAAGTCCTTCATATTTGGCAATCGGACATAACATCCAAAATAACGGATATGAACCCATCCATGACTTTGGTTTCGGTACCAGGAATACGAAAAATTCACCATGTTAAATGTGACTCTGGCAGTCACATTGAACTGTTCAATACAGTTATGTAAAAATTGTGCTTGTTATTGTTGTGTAATTTGCAATGTGGTAGGAATCATTTTTCACTAGTTAAAAATTTAAGAGTAATATTTAAAATTAGCAATTGAACTTTTATATTTATTATAAAAAATTAAATAACAAAAAAATGTGCTTTACAAAGTTAAATAATTGTAAAATTAATAATTAATTAATAATAAATAATTGTGTATTTAAATATGTAACCAAATTCCTATATTTATTTATTTGCTAACCAAAGTGTTTATTATTAAAAATATTAGTATTTTAAAAATTGAACTATAAATCAATTCGCACGCTGTAACGCACGGAACGTTGAGTGTAACACACGGAACGGCGTTATTTATTTTATTTTAGGCAAACTATTTATAATTCAGATTTCTAACGCCACTTATTTTAAAGCTTATTTACTTAGCTTGAGTTTGATAATTTTTATTTTCATGAGTATTTGCATAATTCGCAGAATTATTCAAATAATAAAAGAAAAGAAAATGACCCTGTTAAATGGAAACACACGGAATGCGAAATGAAAATGTTATATCTGCGTAACTTTTTGGTTTAAAAAGATTCCGATTAGCTTAATAAGATCATTAAACATCTGAGAAAAGATATAAGTTGTCCTCTTCTTGTTTTATACTGCTATCAAAACGAAAATATAACAAATATCCTGAAAATGTGGTCCGAATGTAACACACGGAACGCTGGAATGCTCCTCTATGTTATGTTTTAAGAAGATTTTTATTAAAGTTTTAATCGACTGTTTATTCTACGTTATTGTTATTCCAAAACTTGTTATTCTTCATCCACTGCAACTATAAGGAGCCATGTTAAATAGAGGCTATTAGTTCTAAATTACGACGCCTGTCCCCGATAGCCCTCATGAGTGCGACAATAATTCAAACCTATCTACCTTTATTATATCTTGCAGGCCTCGACTACATTCGTGAAACCCGGGGGTTGAATGGTGAGATTT